>OY821517.1:311491123-311883675 GCA_963682025.1 Cordilura impudica
AATATGCAATTATTATAATGAAAATCGATTGTGTTATTGTCGTTATTGTTTTATGTCTAAAATTGTTTTTCAATTCAACAATTCATATACAGTTTTAGCAAACACTTTAACAAATTTAATAATCAAACACACAGCATTATAAAGGGTCCGCCAAATAACTTTTTGTTTTTTGAAAATGCTATAAAAAAAAAAACTACTGAATATTATCTCAAATTTGTTTTTATACCCTATACCACTATGTGGTTTGGGTATAATGACTTTGTGCTGCTGTTTGTAACTACCAAAAATATTTTACCTAGACCCATCTTTTATTATACCGATCGAATCAGAATCACTATCTGATTCGATTTAACGAGGTCCGTCCGTCCGTCTGTGTGTCCATGTAAAGTTTGTAATCATAGTGTAGGTCGCAAATATGAATATATTTTGATGAAATTTTGTATATAAGCTTTCATTGGCCATAGGATGAACGCTGTTGAAATTGGTGAGAATCGGTCCATGTTCAGACCTAGCCCCCATACAAATGACCCCTATGAAATCGACTTAAATTGCCATAAGATCCAAATTATCATATAAATCTTAGTCAAATTGGGTTTGTAAGTATTTATTACATCCATTTATCAGTAGTCCAAAAATGATCCCTATGGGACATAGGCCCCATATAGAGCTTCTTCGCGATCTTCATTTAAATCTATTAAAAAACAAAAATATTGCACTGATTCTTCTCAAATTTTGTTTGTATATATATTTGCAAAATATAAAGACCTTACCAAACATGATGAGGATGGGTCCATTTTTGGGCCTAGTCCCCATATAGATAAAGCATCCGATATGAACTTTTTCATATCTGCAGCCAAAAAAAGTAATAAAAATCCCACTCAAATTTGGTTTATGCTTATTTTCTATATCCAGTTAGCTGGTCTAGACCGACTATAATTTTCTTACTTGTTTTATTTGAAAGTACAATCCTTCCGGTTAATAATGGAAAATAATTTCATTCAAATGGCTGCCTCGGCTGGCCATGCAGTAGCCTACACGATCAGTCCAATTTTTAAGCACATTATCAATTGTGTGTAGCTGTATTTCATCAACCGCTTCACGAATATTGTCCTTTAAAGCGTCAATTGTCTCTGGCTTGTTGGCGTAACACTTATATTTTAGGGCACCCCACAAATAATAGTCCAACGGTGTCAAATCGTAGCTCCGATGTGGCCAAACGACATCAGCTCTGCGGCTGATAATGCGATCTTCAAAAACAGGGCGCAAAACATCGAGTGTAGCTTCGGCTGTGTGGCACGTAGCGCCGTCTTGTTGAAACCAAATGTTGCCAATATCCTCCTCTTCAATTTTTGTGAACAAAAATTCGTTCAACATGGCCCGACAACGAGCGCCATTGACTGTAACGTCCACTCCTTGCTCATTTTCGAAGAAAAATGGCCCAATTATGCCTTTGGACCAAAATCCGCACCAAACGGGGACTCGTTTTGGGTGTATCGGCTTTTCAATGTATGCGTGCGAGTTTTCTATGCCCCAAATGCGACAATTTTGCTTGTTTACATACCCGCCAAGATCAAAATGAGCTTCATCTGAAAATATGATTTTTTTTTTTGGCAAAATCGGCATCTTCTGTAAGTCGATATCAGGCGCACTTAGCGAAGCGAAAACGCATTGGATGGCCAGTTGGCTTCAACTCCTGAACCAATTGGACTCTGTATGGCGTTATACCAAGGTCTTTATGCAAAATTCGTCTCAATGATGCCTCCGAAATGTTCAATTCTTGAGAACGACGGTGAATTGATGTTGATGGCGCTTCACGCACACTTTCTGCCACAGCAGCAATATTCTCGGGTGTACGCACTGTTCTTGGCTTTTCACGCTTTGGTTTATCGATGAGGATGCCAGTTTCTTTCACTTTTTTCACAAGATAACGAACATACGGAGCTGACGGTGCTTCTCTTCTTCCAAAATCTGTACGCAATTTTCGCACACATTCTGCAACATTACCATGATTTTCAAAGTAATGTCGCAATATTTCCCAGCGTTGTTCAAGCGTATACACAACCATATTCGTTCAGCGGAAGGATAAAACTAATTATCTGTCAAATCAGACATGAGCTATGTGTTACCATACACGAAATAAGCACTAGTTGAAAAAAAAACGTTAGATGGCGGACCCTTTATAATTTTATGTATGTATTATGTATGGTGAACAACTAAAAATAAATGCCTTTCAAATGAGGGATGTTTGGTCAAAATTTCATTAAAACTTACAAAGTTACATCGGTCGCAAGAAATCGCCTTGCCTATTAATATTATAGGTAACACTTTGGTTGAATTCTCATTGCATTAGTTTCACAGCAATGGTATATGAATTAAAATTTTTAACAAACAAACTATATACTGCTTTTGGCTACCGATGAGGCTTGGTGAATCGCCCTGAAACAGCTGTATAACCTATCATGCAGAATATATATCAAGTTTTGAAACAAATGTCCCAATGTTTTTGCTTTATTTAGAGTAAAAAAAAAAACATTTGATCTTGAGCCTGATTTAATTTGTAGCATTAAAATGATATAGATCGAAAATAGTGTATATATATTTTTAAAGTGCAAATGATATTTTTATAAACAAAATTTGAGCAGGAAGGCTTTTTGGGAGCGTTTAGCTGCATTTTGCTTTGAACTTTTGCTTAAACAGATGAAAAAGTAAGTGATCTGATCATGATGGCGCACAACTTATAACTAATCCAGGGTGATATTTATATGAAAATTAGAAAAACTTTAAATATTATTTGTCGGAAGCCAAGCAGCAAAAGCAAAAGTTAATGTGAGGTGACTTATGTGGTTCAAAACTACATACAGTAGGTGACAATAAACTGGACACTTTCACAAAATTTTTTTTTTAATTATTTCGCGTTAAATCCTAAAAATATGTTTTTTTTTTCACGAAATCACTCTTTGGTTTGATCTCTATTGATTGTTACAAAAAATACAATTTAAAACAAGTGAGAAAATTATAGTCGGTCTAGACCGACTATACGATACCCTATACCATGCGTTTAGAGACCCTATCTCTCAGATCCACCTAACTGGATATAGAAAATAAATAAGCATAAACCAAATTTGAGTGTCATTTTTATTAGTTTTTTCGGCTGCAGATATGAAAAAGTTCATATCGGATGCTATATCTATATAGGGACTAGGTCCAAAAATGGACCGATCCTGATCATGTTTGGTAAAGTCTCTTGCATTTTGGAAAAATATATACAAACAAAATTTGAGAAGAATCCGTGCAATATTTTTGTTTTTTAATAGATTTAAGTGAAGATCGGGAAGCAGCTCTATGTGGGGTCAAAGGGATCATTTTTGGACTACTCATTAGCGGATGTAATGAACGCATACAAACCCAATTTGAGTAAGATCTATATGACAATTTGGATCTTATGGCAATTTATGTCGATTTCATATGGGTAATTTGTATGGGGGCTAGGTCTGAACATGAAGCGATTCTCACCAATTTCAATAGCGTTCATCCCGTGGCTGATAAAAGCTTATATACAAAATTTCATCAAAATATATTCATATTTGCGACCTGCAGTTTGATTACAAGGTTTACATGGACACACATAACGACGGACGGACGGACGGACGGACGGACGGACATTGTTAAATCAACTCAGAAAGTGATTCTGATTCGATCGGTATAATTAAAGATGGGTCTAGGTCAAATATTTTTGGTTGTTACAAACAGCAGCACAAAGTCATTATACCCAAACCACATAGTGGTATAGGGTATAAAAAGAGATAAACAAAAAAAAAATATTTTTTAAAATGAACCCAACACAATAGAAACTTTTAAGCTTCTTTACCAGAGTTGATTGAAACAGTAAAAATAACATTTAAATATTTATAGTTTCTGACATTTCCTTTCAACTGCTTGTTAGACATAATTGCATTTTTCAGTGTTTTAATCTTCTAGTAATTTATTCTAAAGTAATGGCACGAATAAAGACAGAATAATAAATGATGAAACCATTGGTCTTTAGCAAAAGAAATTATGTGAGCAATATTCTATGAATAAAGCCATAATTATCGAGAAATATCTTGAAAGGGGTCATTATAAATCTGAAACTTAAAATATGTGCTCGAACGTTTTCCCGACGAGCATTTGCGGTTGATCTTGGTTGTTGTCGTCCTGTGGAGAAACCACAGATATCACAGAAAAATCGCCTTGCGCACATACATTTTGCTAAAGAACAGCTTAGTCAAAGCTTAATTGAAGAGGCCATAATGGAGGAACATTTGTATGACGAACAGAGTGAAAAAGACTACAAAATATATAAATAAAATATATATAATGATTGAGTTTGAAATTGTTCAGGCTCAAGATCAAATGTTTTTACTTTAAATAAAGTAAAAGCATTAGCACATTTGTTTCAAAAATTGATCTATGTATATTCTGCATGACAGGTTATACAGCTGTTTCGGGAAGAGTCACCAACCCTCATCAGTAACCAAAAGCAGTAGATAGTTTGTTTGGTAAAAAGTTAAATTCATATATATTTGCTGAAAACAACCAAATGAGAATTCAAGCAAAAGTTATACTATTTAAGCCTCTTCCAATATAACAAACTAAAAATAGAACAACTTTGAAACAAATATGATTGTATACGAGTACACATTGCATACTACAATATACATGTTTGTTTTTGTCTTGAAAAAACAAGAAAAACAATTTGTTTTTGCTAAACTTACATTTAGCGTTAACGGCGTGCCCTCCGTATTTTTAAGTTTATTATTTTTTATAAAAATAAAAAATCTTATTTTCGATCTTTATCAATTTAATGATTGAGTTTGAAAAAACTTAATTTCAGAAAAATCTGCGCAATATTTGTTTTTGATAGAGTAAAGTGAGGATCGGGTATTAGCTTTATATGGGTGCTATAACTAAGAATTGTCCCAGAGGGTTTATTTTTGGACTACTGACTGACATCTATATGATAATATGGATAGTATGGCGATATAAATCGATCTCATAGGAGTCATTTGTATGGGAAAGTGATTCTCAGTCGATCGGTATAATAAAAGATCGGTCTAGTTCAAATGTATGACATCATAATGGTATAGGTCATGGGTAAAATTCGTCTAAGATGAGATTTTTTTAAACTGTAGCGGGTCAGTGGCAACTTTATATGAAATTAATTTAAAAAAGATAGTTAAACCAGAAGTTAATTCATTTATTATCAAGCAAAAGAAATTTTATATAAACACTAGATGACCCGGCAAACTTCGTTTTGTCCAAAAGAGATTTTTTGATTGAATTAATTTCGATTTTTTTAATCAAAAATATCGACCATTAACAGATGACGCAATAATATAATTTTAGTAAAACACTTTTCGAATTCAGTTGAATTCAATATCTTATAATTATACGGATAGCTGACCCAACGGTCTTCGTCCCGGTATACAACATTTTTTGTTTCCTGCTCCGGAGTGTAAATAGATAGCGAGGATGGTTTTCCAACTCGCGAAGTGAAGTGAATTGAAAATGGCAGGTGAAATTGATATTAAACCACTGGAAGTATCTACCGATACTGCGGTTCTATCGCGTACGTGCGTATCGCCACAAATACGGTGACTTCAGACATGCGTTTAATTCATCCGCTGCTTTTGATTTCGGAATCACGGGAACAGTTTGTCTGAAGTCTCCTGCCAACAATATCATCACACCACCAAATCTAAGATTATTGTTAACCAAATCTTTCAACGTTCGATCCAGTGTAATGAACGTTTGTGCGCCATCGTGCACTCATCCCATATGATCAATTTACAATTTTGCAACTCTTTTGCCATAGATGATTGCTTTGAAAAGTTGGAAACAGAATTTTCGTTGATTTGCAAGTTTAACGGAAGTTTCTGTGCTGAATGTGACATTCTTCCACCTTCCAACAGTGCAGCAATTCCTGTAGATGCGAGAGCTAACACAATTTCACTTTGAGCATGTTGTGCTGCTAATATCAATGATATCAGGAATGTCTTCCCAGTTCCGCCAGGTACATCAAGAAAAATTAGATCACCAGTTCCATCATCGGCAGCCTTCATCAGTTGATCGTATGTATTCTTTTGCTGTTCATTCAACAGAGGAACATTTCTTTCTACATGTTGTTGCAATGTTGTCATGTCGTAAGTACACTTGCGTTCCACTTTCAATACACGAAGACGAAGACCGTTGGGTCAGCTATCCGTATAATTATAGGATACTAAATTCAACTGAATTCGAAAAGTGTTTCACAAAAATTATATTATTGCGTCATCTGTTAATGATCGATATTTTTGATTAAAAAAAAATCGAAATTAATTCAATCAAAAAATCTCTTTTGGACAAAACGAAGTTTGCTTGATCAGCTATATAGTAATGGTTTCCTATGTTTTATCAACAGCATAAAATTTAATACTTTAAAATTTTATTATATAATAATGTTTATATTTTTTTCTTTTTTGAATAAAAAAAATCATGGAAATTTTTAAGTTCGTAAAAGAGTTTTTAATTTAATGATCCAATTTTTTGGTATTGACCGTTTAAGTCGTCAAGAGTATAATTTGTTAAAAGTTTCCATTGTATTGGGCCCCACTGTATGTGACCTGATTTATGGAAAAAGGGCTTATGTGCGAAAATAAGATACCGAAAAAACAATTTTTAAGTGTAAAAAATTTGTTGCGTCAGTTGTTCCCTTTTATCTGCGTTGAGTGTTGTCTTGTATAGTTAGACACAGTAAAACTCCGTGGCCTAACAATGAAAAAACAGTTTTCTGGATTTGAAATCAATTTTATTCTTCCAACGATTCTCTAACATCTTGATACTCTTGAAAAATACGATTTGTCAAACTCTTGAAATTAGGCTTAAGTCACTGATATGACTTCTTTATTTGGGAAAAATCTCTTTCCCTGAGGTCGTCATTTCAAGTTTGGGAACAAATAATAATCGCTGGGGGCCAGATCTAGAGAATATAGGGGAGTAGGAAGCAACTCGTAAAGTAGGGAGTTAAATTTTTCTGTATCCAAAGCAGACGATGCATTGAAATGATGGTACAAGATCTTTTTGTTATCTAAGTGGGGTCCTTTTTTTTCTTAATTTCTTTATCCAATAACTCAACTTAGTACTTGGCAGTTATTGTTTTTTCTTTCTCCAAGTAATCAATAAATATTATATCACGTATATCAATAAATATTATATCCAAAAAAAAAAAAAACACTGGCCATTACATTTCCAGTCGATTGTTGAGTCTTTAGCAGCTTTGTTCGGCTTTCGCAGGCTTGTAACCACTCCGCAGACTCCGGTATATAATATGAATCCACGTCTCGGCCATTGGTTTAAATCGACGTAAAAAATCAGTTGAATTTATTTCAAACATCTCCAAAGTATAATTTAAATCATGAACGCGTTTCAGTTTTTGTTCAGCTATTAGAAATCTCGGCACCCATCGAACAGAAAACTTTTCCATATATAAATGATCATGTCATATATGCCGAACTCGCTCTGTTGATATCTTTATGATACCAGCAATTTCACTCTCGATCATCCAATATAACCTGATGCACTTTTCTTACGCTTTCTTCATTTGGGCGACCAGGACGATCTCCTTGTACCACCACGTTTAGCTTTAGAATACCACCTTTTAAGCTTTGAATATAACGGCGAAGATTCACCATAAAGTTCATCAAACCATTCTTTGGCTTGGGCAGTATTTTTTCTCATCAAAAAACAATGTTTAACCGTAGGCCGACCTTGGTGTAGAAAACTACATTTTAAAGTTCGGTTCCCCATTTTTCTTGGCTTTTTCTTTATCATGTATATGAACCGAAATGGATTACTTTTAACCTTAGAATGGCACGGTTAAATTGTAGGCGGTTATAGGTACCGTTGAGTAAATTTTACTCACTTCAGAATTTTTACGTTATTATCTGACTTATTTTGTAAAGTAGTAGTTTTAAATGACAAAAATTTAAAGCCAGCATATAATAATATAAGTGTTATCTTATATATTAAAAGAATTTATTAATAAACTTTGCATTCAAGATTTTTTTCAATATTTTTCTTCTCTCAAAGCTCTATAACTAGAGTTCTAATTAACGTAGGCTGTTGATATAAATTAAATTCGTTTGGTTTGAGGAAAGTTATGCGTGGAGAATCAACTTTACTTTTACTGTACGTCAACTTATCTTGGCATATTTTGGCATTACTGTACGTTAACTTCTCTTGGCAAATTCGTTGGGTTTGAGGAAAGTTATGCGTGGACAATCAACTTTAATTTTACTGTACGTTAACTTCTCTTGGCATATTTTGGCATTACTGGCAAATTTTGGTATTATATTATAAAAATTGATATAATATATGTAATATAATGCTGCGGAGCAGCAGGGATCCTCTAGTTTTTTATTAAAATATATAAAATAAGCTAAAATAATACTTTATTATTGATTTTTGACGATTATGAGTACATAAAAATTGTTTTTCAAGCACAGTCAGGGCACTTTTTTTTTGTGCATGTTCACCGCAAATAGCTAATCCACAATTGCAATAAGTGGTGGTGTATCTACGTTTGGTATAACTACAAAAATTACAGTACTTTCTTGGCCCCTTTTGGTCTTCTCCGGCACTATGGATCTCTTGGCTTGCGCCTACAATATTTTCAATGGATTTTTTCAACGCCAGGCTCATGTTTGTATTAGTTGCTAATATTTTCCTTTGAAATCCTTCCGTTAACTCCTTGTATAGAGATAACATCAAATTAAGTCGGGATTCTGGCTTTTGCCCATGGCTACACATGTTGTGCGCGCAAACGATGTATGCGTTTATTGCAGCTATGTTCATCATATTTTGGAAAAATGCTAGAGGCCACCTTCTGGTTTTCCTGCAATGGTTAATGTTTTGGCACATCTGATCGAAACTGTCAACTCCTCCTTTTGTTGAGTTGTACACATGCACTATTTCTGGTTTTCCAGTGGTCTCATGAATAGTACCCGTACTGTGCATAATAGACGCCAATAACACAAGTTTTTTATTATTGGGCTTGTATGATACAACTGTCAAATCCTCATGAAATATAAACAATGAAGTGGATGCGGCTCGTTTTTGAAACTTTATATCTGTAGCTTCAATAGGCAATTGTGGTTTATTTATTTTTACTGTGCTAACAGTTGTTATTTTATATTCATGACGGAGACGTTGAATGAGTGGTACACTCGTAAACCAATTGCCTATCGTGACATTTCGATTGGTGCATTTTACATTTTTCAGCAGTTCAACAACATAATATTCACCAGCTGCCATTGCAGGGGGTACACTTCCTTTTCCAAGGTAAACAATGGCATCCAACATATACTTTGTTCCGCTATCACAAGACATGATAATTTTGATCCCATACTTGTTGGGTTTGGAGCGAATATACATCCTAAATGGACATTTGCCTCTAAATCCAACTAGTTGCTCATCAATGATTATATAGCTTCCAGGTTTATAGTTCACTCTGCAACTGTTTAGAAGTTTGTCCCAGATAGAAGAAACTGGAGCTAGTTTGGTCATTTCTCTTCTAGCAGTTCTTGTTTCTTTGTCATCGAATCTTCGACAATTTAGGATAAATTTGAACCTTCTCTCAGGCATGGTTTCCTTGTACCTTTCCCCACAGTAGGTAGTGTCAAACATCATATGTGTTGCCAAGAGATTATCTTTGAGAGCAGCGGACAAGACTAACAAACCAAGAAATGCTTCAAGTTCGTCCATTTCCAAATTTCACAAAACCGCGTTGAATATTTATTCCTTTAATTGTATAAACCAAAACCTCTTCCAATCTGTCTGCGGTAAAAAACAGTTTGAAGCAGCTGGCAGGACACAACGAATTTTTTGCATTTGCTGTTGGGCCAGGACGAATGTGAACAATATTTTTTGAGGGAGTTTTTTGACCTAGCGCAGCAACAGGTTCCTTACTCCAAATAAAATGTCCTTCTTTTCCGATCAGATTGTTGGTGCTAGGTGTAATAATTGTAATTACCTCTTCTGTTTCACGAATTTCTTGAGCAGCTGATCTTTCATTTCTGTTCCCCTCACTAAGTTTCTGTTTTTTACGTTTGCTGCTTCCAGCTGTTTCCTCCCTTTCTTCCTTTTCAGCTTCTTCTGCATATATGATTCCGTGTATCAAATTTCCTTCGACATCATTTAATTCTTTCGTTTCTGGTTGATATTCCGGATCTGCAACACTGTCCCAAGAATCCTCATCAAACTTACAAAGCTCCAACTCCAAATTGTCTTCTTCCTCAGATTCTAGTTCAAGTATTGCATTCAAAATATTTTATTCTGATAGCCCGCGACCTGCCATTTGTATGCTCTATAGTTTTCTTTACGGTAACATAATACAAAACAAAAACATAATTGTGATAATTCAGCACAAAATATATTTTTTAGACACGTAGTAAGTTACTGATAAGTAAATATGACTCACCCAAATTAGTACGTAAAGGGTACCGATAAGTAAATTTTACTCACTAACTTTTTTTAAATTGTCCACAAGCGAGATAAATCAAACAACACCATTCAATGCTTGCGGCAGCCGACTAATGACAGAGTGGGCCAAGCACTGCTAGTGGCTTGACTTTCAGTGTGGCCAACCTGGTGATTTACGAACAAATCAATTCCTTATGTGAGTAAATTTTACTCACAGTACCCTTCTTAAGTTTCAAATCATATGTGGGTCGTTGGTTTTCGGCAACTTCAATTTGGTATGCTTGGTGTAGTTTTCTACTCGGCATTGGAAAGTTGTATGAAAATAGTACCTTGTACGCCAAGTGTAAAAAGAAAGCAAGAAACCAAACAAGTATGCGTATTTTGTAAATGGTAGTCTACGGAGTTTTGATGCTGAAGTTGCTACTGGTGCTGATTTTGTTGATATTGAGCATTTTTTAGTCTCAAATAACAAAAGGCTTTGGAAGCAACAGCTATGCAAGCAGCAGGACGCAATCGACCCGCTATGTGTTGAGACTACGGCCAGGTATTACTTATACTACTTCATCGCACGTAAATAGTATCAAGGATGCTTTCTTAATATTTTTCTATCGCATATTGAGAAAATCATTTTGGAAGACATGAACGCATTTGGCGGGCTAAAGAATGAAAAACATGGCTGTATTTGGCTGTTTTGATATTGGCTGACGTTCACAAGTAAGTTGAATGGTATTGAACGTACATGAATAACACTGGTTTACAGCCAAAAAAATACCAAGAACGCCACATGCCTATATAAGTTAATTGGGACCTCCTGAACACGAAAAACGCTTTAATTTTTTTTTTTTCTAAGTACCGTTTTTTAGATAACGGTACTTTTGTGTTTTTCGGTGTATGATCCCACTCAAACCCTTGTGGAGCCCAACCGATCGAGATAAATGGCATATAGTTGGAAACGTAATTGTATGCCCTTTCCGTCGATATGCTGCCGATATATATCTGGCTGAGTTATGGCACCTCAAAGTTAAAAATTTGCATATTTTTTATGTTTTTTTCAAAATTTTTCATTTTAATTTAATTTTTCTTTCTACGTTATGGTGAAGCTCTGGAATGTTTTATTTTTTTACCAAATAGTTTATTTAATTACCAACATTTTAAGCGTAATTTGATAGCCGATAACCTTTTCCGTTAAACAGAAATAACAATCTGTTGTGTGGTTGATCTGGTTTCTCTATTGCATTGGTTTTCCAAATGTGAAGAAACACTCTTGACCCTTACCAATTTTATTTAATATTGTTCGGCAGTTGTTACATGCACAATTCGGTGTCCACGGTTTGTCGAGAGATGCAGGTCGAAAGCCGAAATATACGCTTCAGATAAATTTTTCGTATTCATTTTCCGCATCAAATGTTGTGATTTCTTTTTCACAAGAACACCACAAACATAACAAAATTCGTTGGGATCGATTGAACACATTTTAGTTTTTGCACGTACAAAGCCAAACTGACATGTGTTTACTGTGACAGAGAGAGAGAGAGCAAAATGTCATATTTCGTCAATCAGGGCTACCAACATATTCAAATTCCTTTTTTTTTAAATACGTTAAAACTGATGGACGCCGAATATAGTGTGTGAGCAATGAAAATGAAAATATTGTCGTTCCACAAAATCCTTAATAAAAACTTTATTTTTCATCCGATTTTATTCAAATTACGCTTAAAATGTTGGTAATTAAATAAACTATTTGGTAAAAAAATAAAACATTCCAGAGCTTCACTATAACGTAAAAAGAAAAATGAAATTAAAATGAAAAATTTTGAAAAAACGTAAATAATAGGCAAATTTTTAACTTTGAGGTGCCATAACTCAGCCATTTCTTATCGGATAGAAATTTGCAGCATATAAGCGGAAAGGGCATTCAATTACCTTTCCAACTATATGCCATTTATCTTGGGCTCCACAAGGGTTTGAGTGGGACCATACACTGAAAAACACAAAAGTACCGTTATCTAAAAAACCGTACTTAGAAAAAAAATATACAGCGTTTTTCGTGTTCAGGAGGTCCCAATTAACTTATCTGGGCATGTGGCGTTCTTGGTATTTTTCCAAATTAAAAATTTGTAAAGCAGTGTAATGAGCTGTTCGATGTCACTTTTGGTGCGATTATTTTCAGAAAAATTATGTCGAAAAAACAGTTTGACTACTTGACCAAAATCATTCGCTTCGGTGTTAAAATAAGTCTTCGACAAAACAGAAATTTGCTCCAATTCGTCATCTGTGGGATATGTGGTCTGAAATGTTACCAATGTTTTTCATCCCTTACGTCACTGTACACGAACAGCTATCTAGTTTCCATTGAGGTTGTGGATTTAGACAAAGCAAACCAGAGAGATATGGTTTGAAATTTTGGGTACTCGTTTGTGCAAAAACCTTCTATGTCTGGAAAATACAACTATGCCTTGGGAAAGCTGCTGAAACTGCTCCAGAAAAAATGAAGGCCAACGAGTTTTATTGCAGCTGGTCGAGTGCCAAAAGGGTCATAACGCCACAATGTACAATTTCTTCACGTCTTATGAGTTGGGTCAAATATTATTACAAAACAAATTGATCATGGTTCGAACAATGCGCAAGAACAAGTGCTCGATTTCAATGCAAAAAGGCTCCCACTTTTTCAAATTACATTCGAATTTACCAAGGATAATACACTTGTTTCCTAGGTTGGAAAAAATTTGAAATGCACAATGCTGCAGAGTACTCTTCACAACACGCCAGAAGTCGAGATTATTGGAAAGAAGCTACCATCATATTACAACCGAACTAAGGTTGAAGTTGACACAGTTGACAAAATGATTTCTGGATATAGCTGTAAACGAAAAACCAACAGGCGGCCGGTCAATGGTTGTACTTAGTAACATGATTGACAAATTAGCCTTGAATGCAACTATTTGCTGAACTTAATGCAATACCTTCCTATGCTTTTGGCCAGAAAAACAAAAACATGGCAAACATCGTTTGTTTTTGCGTGATCTGGAACTTGCTTTTCCCCAACCGTACATGGCGCAGAATATACCAGAACTGAACTCTGCCTCGCGTGTTCCATTATTGAGAAAAAAAGAGGCAGATGCGTATGTTAGGTGCAAGAAAAGAACGCGAGAGCAAATTATAACCATGAGTTAGCTTGCTGTCTTTGCGAAAAAACCGTTTGCAAGGCTCACCAAAACCAAATTCATTGCCTTCCTTGTATAGAAAATATGTAGAACTATATCTACTTAATTCATCACTTTATACATAACGACATATGTAAAACTGATTTTTATTTAAATAAAATAATTTTTGTTTACAAAACAAACCTATTTTCATATAAAAACATACAAGAAGTAGAAAACTACACAAAGGTAGGATTATGAAGTTTTTTTCAAGGTAGGAGTACGGTTAATTAAAACACGAAACTTTTTGCAATCAATTTTTCTCAAACTTTAAAAGTAGCATCATTTTTATAACGGTAACTTTTTTTCTAATAAATGCAATGTCATGAAATTTTGATACAATTTTTCTAATAGTTGGACCTACTGAATAAACAGAAAAAAATGTCACTTGCCACGCCATATCTATGTAAGGCCACGAAGCTCTCACTACAGGTAGTAATAACCTATGAACCAATTTGACCCCACCGATTTACTCATTGACCCTACTAATTTAAGATTCTATCCTCGCGTTCTCACTATTAACTATTGAAACACTCAACCGATTTTGCTCATCCTCAAACACTCTGCGCGTATCGTATTATGAACCACCATAAAAAGTGATTGCCCGCATGTAAGTAAATAACCACATCTTTTGAGCTCATGTGTGAAATAATTTTTTTAAACATTTTTACCGATGAATTTAGCAAGAGCTTGTTAGGAGCGATGTACTTATGTTCGAAAATTAAAAATTGTTAGTTGTCGATTTGAAAAATTACAGAAAAATAAATTTTAAATAATCTTTGAACTGTGACTAAACATTCAGTAGTCATTTTTGGAAGATCAATGTTCAGTTGAAGGCAGCTTTCACTTTTTGTATCCTTATTGAAAAACTTGATCTTCAACATATTTTTTTTTTCTAAATGACAAATTATACTACAAAACTTTTAAATTCTTTTTACAAATTTATAAATTTCCTTTAGCGTAATTTAAAATCAATTTACTTTTTATTACAGAGATAAAGAAACAATTCCATAAATTTAACTCCTTATATTTTGTTTCGTTCGTTTTCTCTTTGATTCTACTTATGTGAATCTTCATTATTTATAACATCAATTTAATTAGTCGGAAAAACGTGTATACAACTAAATAAGGTGATACTCATATTTCATGTCAATTTGATTGCCAACACTTCAAGTTTAATCACAACACAGCAACATACACGCGGTGTTGTTGTATTGTTGACACCGAATGCCTGACTGGTGGTAATGAGAGGAGGACATTGTCGTTTAGAACGTTAATGTGCATGTCCATGTGCCTGTGCCTATACGACTGGTGTCTTAATGTGAGAGGAGTAGTAGTGATGGGATTATGACAAACAAATCGCATAAATTGAATTGTATTGCAGAGACAAAAATAAACAAACAAACAACCAAACAAACAATTCAATTTCGAAGGCAGCTACTTTAACAACATTTTATTAATAACTACATAAAATGCCAGTCATCCACAATGTTCACAAAAAAGAACAAAACAAACAGTGTACAATACTAAATATCAGTCAGTCAGTCAGTCATATATTAAATCAGTTGGTAACACCTTTACTGGCAGACACGCACTGATAACAGTGCCCTGGTGCAGTATTAACGACGTTTATACCATCGTGGCTGGCTTTCTTCCATCAGACCATCAATACTGTGGATATTATTGAAGGAATATGCTGTGGAATATTATGTTTGAAGAATTTTCTTATATTGTTCGGTTAAAGTGTCTTGGAGTGAATGCCATTTGTGGTAATAAGTGTGATTACTTTTATTTATAAACATAACATGTTTACATTTTGTAAAATGAGATTTTTAATGTGAACTTTATCTGTGCAGGTTTTATTTTTATTTTAATTTCCTCACACATTTTGTTTTTGTATGCGCGCAACAGCTTTTTGTAGCTTGGTACAGTGGGGAAAACGGGCTTAAGTGCTTATGTATTCAAAATTTGCATTATTATAGTTGGCCCTCACATATTTGGTTAAATAAAAACAAAAATATCAAATGGGTATATAACTTAATTTCATGAAACGATAAACGAAATTTGAACTTAGCCACCAACCAGCTTAAGTATCGCATGGTCGAGTACAAGAACAAAGAAATTGGCAATTATTTACGTAATCTTGACCCAAATCAACCAAATAGCGAATACAATCCCTGGAAAGCAACTAAATTCTTGAAAAGGCCTGTGAAGAGAAATATTCCAATAAAAGGCTCAAATAATTCCTGGTGCAGAACTGACAAGGAAAAGGTTAATGTATTTTCTAACCACTTAGAGGAGACATTCCAACCACTTAAGTTAAACAATAATGATGAACAAATTATAACTTTTTTAGATTCTGTATGTCAAATGGACTTACCAGTATCTTATTTTAAACCGAGTGAAGTTCAGTCAGAAATAAATGTATTAAATAACAAGAAATCTCCTGGTTATGATAAACTAGATGCATTAGTAGCTAAATCATTAACAAAAAAGGTGTTGTTTTCAATTATTAGAATACATCATTTTCCTACACGGTGGAAATGTGCCGAAATAATATTGGTCCCAAAACCGAACAAATCAGAGAACAAAGTCAGTTCATATAGACCTATTAGTTTATTAGTAATTTTTTCAAAAATATTTGAGAGACTTTTTCTACGAAGACTACTCCCTATACTTGAATATAAGAATATAATTCCGGAACATCAATTCGGATTCCGCCAAAAACATGGCACTCCAGAGTAGTGCCATCGAGTTATAAACGTTATATCCGATGCCTTTGAAAGTAAAAAATACTTCAATTTTACTGCAGCAACAAACTAACGCATTACAGACGTGGTTAACAACATGGAACATCAAAGTAAATGAAGGAAAATCGACTTATGTCACATTTTCTTTAAGACGAGGTAATTGTCCTAAGATAAGACTGAATGGGTTACCAGTTCCAAAAAAAGACAAAGTGAAATATCTGGGTATGTGTTTAGACAGAAGATTAACATGCAAAAATCATGTAAAAAACAAGTAAGAAAATTATAGTCGGTCTGGACCGACTTTACAATACCCTATACCATGCGTTTAGAGACCCTGTGTCTCAGGCCCAACTAACTGGATACAGAAAATAAACATAAACCAAATTTGAGTGAGATTTTTATTAATTTTTTTGGCTGCAGATATGAAAAAGTTCATATCGGATGCTATATCTATATGGGCACTAGGTCCAAAAATGGACCGATCCTGATCATGTTTGGTAACGTCTCTTGTATTTTGCAAAAATATATACAAACAAAATCTGAGAAGAATCAGTGCAATATTTTTGTTTTTTAATAGATTTAAGTGAAGATCGGGAAGCAGCTCTATATGGGGCCAAAGGGATAATTTTTGGACTACTCATTAATGGACATAATGAATGCATATAAAACCCAATTTGAGTAAGATCTATATGACAATTTGGATCTTATGGCAATTTATGTCGATTTCATAGGTGTAATTTGTATGGCGGCTAGGTCTGAACATGGACCGATTCTCACTAATTTCAATAGCGTTCATCCCATGGCTGCTTAAAGGCTTACATACCAAATTTCATCAAAATATATTCATATTTGCGACCTGCAGTTTGATTACAAGGTTTGCATGGACACACAGACGGACGGACGGACGGACGGACGTTGTTAAATCAACTCAGAAAGTGATTCTGATTCGATCGGTATAATTAAAGATGGGTCTAGGTCAAATATTTTTGGTTGTTACAAACAGCAGCACAAAGTCATTATACCCAAACCACATAGTGGTATAGGGTATAATAAAAGAGAGCAAGTTGACAACAACTGTAAAAGAATGTTTTGGCTCCTGGGTCCAAAATCGCTGAGTTTGGAAAACAGAATTAGTCTTTATAAGACAGTATTAAAACCGGTGTGGACGTACGGGATTCAACTGTGGGGGACTAGTAGTAACTCCAACGTTAAATCCTTCAAAGATATCAATCGCCATGGTTCGTAAGGAATGATACACTACATTACGATTTTAACATCCCAAAAGTTAAAACGGAAATAAATTATTTCAGTAATAGATAACTACAAAGATTAAGTGACCATGTGAATCCCTTAGCCATATCCTTATTAGTTGATAGCAATGAAGTTAGAAGATTACAGAGACATCATGTCCTCGATCTTCCATTTAGAAATTAAATAAAATTACTTACTACTGTAAATAGCATATTTGTACTACTACTGTAAATAGCATACTATTAATATGAAAAATAACGATCTCTTAAATGTATAGTTTTATTGATCTTAATGAAGATCAATGTTAGTTTTATTATTATCTAATTTGCTTAATATTGTATAATAGATTGTAAATAAAGAATGAAGAAAAAAAATTTCATTAAAATAATAAATATATTTTTTGATCATAAACGAACTATTATATAACGCTGGAAAGCTTGTATCTATAATGTTAATAGGCAAGGCGATTTCTTGTGGCCGATATAAAAATTTTAGTTAATAGTCGATTTTGACCACTTATACCTCATTTTAAAGGTATTTCTTTTAAGCTATTCACCAGATTTACAGAATTGCACCGTTTGGAAAATTTAAAGTTGCTACTAACACATGCATAAAACATGTATTGAGTGTGTGCTTATTATTATAAATATCAAATGTCCTGTGTTGAATTAAGAATTGTCTAAAATTGATTAGCATACCTATGGCTCTTATAAAAATATTTATTAAATGAAAAAATAAAATTTCCTACAATTTGCACACGAACTTCCAGGGTTGGGTTCTGCTAGTATAATCAAATGAGAAAGTTTGATTTGTTAAGAATTAAGGTTAGATAAGGAAACTATATGGTATAATATTTTAGATTTGCGAGTTATACTAGGCAAAAAAAATTTAATGCCTGCACTCTATGTGCGTCTATTTTTTGTATTGTGCCCTGCTAAATACGATACTTGCTATAAACACATTTTTATTAAAAAATAATCTGATCCCACTAAATATATACACTCTTAATCCTTATAAGAAGCAGAGTTAATATATACGATGTCCGTCCTTCCATCTGTGGAAATCACGATCACGTCCTCAATATACAAGTTTGGTTGTTCATTGTTAGTGAAACTATTCACTGAGGTTGTGGGTAGGCTCCCGTTAAAAATCTTTAAGATCGGTTCAACAAGTCCCGACGTTTCAATAAAAGTGTAAAAAAACTTTCTCTGTTGTTCTTGTTATTGTTGTTATTATTAATTTTGATTATTGTATGTGATAACTTCAACTATTTTTAATGTTATTGTGCTCGCTGTTTTTGTAGCATTTGCTTAGTGAGTGTATATACGTCGTTACGCTCTACGTGTAATTTTAGTTTAGGCTGTTTTTGCCACTCTTTCTAACATTATCCCGAAATAAAAAGAAAGAAATCACCAATATGAAACAAAAATAACAGTAAAACAATCAAGAGTGTTAATTCGGCTATGACGAATATTTGATACCATCCATCTGGGTTTTACATTTAGTTATGATGTAGAAAATATTTGAAAAACGAACAATTTAGTAAAATTTTGCTAAATTAGTGCAACAAAAACACTGGAGGTATCTTCATATCTTGGCTTATATCTGGGTACAATAACGATGCACGATTTAATCCATTTTAATTACCAAACTGCTCGAAACAATGGTAAACAAAGTGTTTATTTTGTGAATGAGCGTGATTCCAACAGACAGACGGACAGACGTACATCGCTATATCGATTCGAGTTATTGTAAGGATCAATATTATAAAAATTTTATGGGGTCGCAAATTCATTTTTCGATGCGTTATAAGGAGGGTACGAACACAATATATGATACAGAAATAAGAAATTTGGCCTAGACCCATCTTTTATTGTACCGATCGGTTCAGAATCACGTTCTGAGCCACAGAATCACTTTCTGAGTCGATTGGGCGATGTTCGTCCATCCTTCATTGCGTCCATGTAAACCTTGTAATCAAACTACAGGTCGCAGATGTGAATATATTTTATGAAATTTAGTGCATAAGCTTCTATCGGCCATAGGATGAACGGTTCATGTTCAGACCTAGTCCTCATACAAATGACCCCTATGAGATTGACTTAAATTAAATAATATCAAAATTATTATATAGATCTTGTTCAAATTGGGTTTGTATATGTTTCTTGCATCCCTTTAGTCCAAAAATAAACCATATAAGGTAATTCTTAATCATAGCCCACATATGAAGCTGATTCCCGATTTTCACTTGAATCTATCAAAAATAAAAGTATCACACAGATTTTTCTCAAGTTTGGTTTGTGTACGTTTTTGGAAAAACTAAGTGAACCTACAAAATACGGCCAGAATAGGTCCATTTTTCGATCTAGTCCCCATATAAATATAGCATCCGATAAGAACTTTTTCATATCCGATAGCAAAAAATTAATAACAATGCCACTCAAATTTGGTTTATACTTATTTTCTATATCGGATTAGTGGATCTAAGAGATAATGTTTTTAGGGTATCGTATATTTGGTCTAGATCGACTATAGTTTTCTTACTTGTTTAAAATTGTATTTTTATTTTGATACTGTTTTTTATTCCAAATCAGAACATTTTTTGTGGGACATCTCCAGCGAAAATTTTTTTTTAAAATTTGTTTACTTATTTATTTATTTATTTATTTATTTAATTATTTATTTATTTATTTATTTATTTATTTATTTATTTATTTATTTATTTATTTCAAATATATTTTAAAAAGCTAAGTTATAAAATATAAGCTCAAGGAGATGTGTAACTAGACCAAGTACGTTCCACTTCTTTTAATATTTTAAGTTTAATAATTTAATATTAACTGAGTTTAGAAATAACAGCAAAAAAATTGGATACAAAATAAAAAATGCAATAGAAATTGGCCTTATACATCGCGGATATTGGCTTTTGAAGACCATTTTGGATGTATGATAAATTGTAATAAGTGGAACAATAAAGTAAACTTATCTAGTGGTTGATAAGTTTTAGAGATGGCGCATTCGGATAAGATATGAGTAATTGTAATTGTATTGCATTTTAGAGGATCTGTGGTCTCACAATAAAGCTTACTGTTTAAAATCTCCTTTCCAACTTTTATGCATGCTTGTATAATACATTGGCTCCTCCTAAAGTTGTCAATAAATTTGTTGGAATTTGGCAAAACTTTGCTGCCAAATTAGGAGTATCCTTAGTGGCACTTAAATTTTTCAATTCATTTTAATTTTTTTTTAACCGAAACCATTTCTTATTGCAAATACTCTCAAAAATTTTTTTATAGGATGGCCGGCTTTGAAACCAATTGTCATCGAATTTTCCTGTTATATTATGGTTTGTATACATTATTTTTATTTAATTTATCGAAATCATTTCTTTTTTCAAGTTTCATCTGAAAATGTTTTGTACGACCACACTTCGGGGAAGATTAAACTACGTAAATACATTTTATTAAAACTTTTTTTTTATTTTATATATTAAAACATTAAAATTTTATGGGACCACGTGTTTCGTTAACCGTTTCAATCGAATTTTCCAGTTAAATTACATTTTTTCCAGATTTAGTTTTTATTTTATGCACTAAAACGATTTTTTTAATTTAAGCCCATTACTAAATTTTTTAGAACTGTCCTAGTACGTTTTTGAAATGCCTCGCAATTGAATTTGCCAGTATAATTTTTTTTAATTTGATTTTTTTTTTTTTATATATAGAAACAATTTTTTATTTCAAATTTCTTCAGAAATGTTTTAAAGAACTTTTCCTACTGAATAGTCCAGTAAAATGATTTTTTTTTTAATTTTGTCCACATATTATACAGTGAGACTTCGATATAACGAATCTGAAGGGAATCGAAAAATACTTCGTTATAGCTATTGATTCGTTATACATATGTATCAGTTAAACCTTCGTATAACGAAATTTGAAGAAATACAAAAAAAAATTCGTTACAACTTCAGTTTTTCTATCCAAATTCTATTTTGCACGAAAATACTATATAATAAAAATTTACTATTCAAGAGGTAAATAAAAAAATAAGCATGTTATATTTTTATATTTTTTTTTTTATTTTATTAAATATTTATAACATATTAGGTCTGTCTGCGTACACATATTTTGCATCACTTTGTGCAAAATGTTGCAAAATCTTGCAAAATGTTGTCTGCGTACTCCAAATCTCTTGCAGCGAGAGAGCCAAAAAGATAATTTTTTGACAGTTGAAAGTTAGAGAACTTGCAAAATGTTGCTGGAGAAATTTCTGCTTGCAAATTTCTGCTTGCTAGTTTGAACAGCTGTTTTTATTTACTGTTTGAATGAAATAATTTTTGTGAAATGAAAATAAAAATTGAAATTTAACAATGGCAGAGGTAAGTAGTTAGAATTGTGTTGATTTTTAACGTTTATAATAAATTATAATAAACAAAACATTTTACTTCATGCTAGAAACGTGCAAATATACAGTGTGACCGTGATGCAAGTGGATTGGAGATGGCAGAACCGATAGAACCAGCAGAACTTTGTGGGACAAATTGTTTGTTTACACACCGATCAGTTGTTTTCTTGCAAGATTTCACTGGATGCTGTCTGCATACTTTTTGAGATATTTTCAACCGAGAGAGTAAAATTGTTCTTACTCTCCCAAAAAAAGTTACTGAGTATTTGCTACTGGAAAAGTACGCAGACAGACCTATTGTGTTATTTTTGTTTGTTTACGTAAGCTTAGAATGCAATCATCAATATTTTTTTCGACAGATGCTAAGCTGTCAAATGTATTTTGCGGTGTAGCATCCTGTGCCTCCAAAATTGTTTTCAGTTTTCCGACAATTAGTTTAGCCTCTCCAGCAGTTACAACATTTTCGATTTCTTCAACTTCGTCTTCTTCCTGCTCATCATTATCTTGTGGTTTCGTTGCAATAGTAATAATGTCATCATCGGTAAGGGACCCGGTAGAAGTAACGTTGTCATCGAAATTTACAAAATCATCAAACCGTTCTGTTAATTTAAAATGTTTTTTTAGAATAAGCCATTCTTCGCTGTCTTGGAGGCAAACATTTTCTGTAACTAAATAATTCGGCGCCCGGAAAAGCCACAAGTTGCAAAACAGTTTACAATTGTTAATTTTTCAACACTTTCCCACGCCGTGTGTGCCATTCTTACTGCTTGTAAAGCATTTATAGAGCTTTTGTGCCCCTCTTCAACATAGTAGATTAAAATTTTGACTACCTCTCTGCGATAAACGTGTTTAAATTTTTTTATTTTTCTCAGATCTAGAGGTTGTAGTTTCGATGTTGCGCTTGGCGGCAAAAATTTCAACTTGATGGATTTAAGTGATGGAACATTTTTATATGCTGTGCAGTTATTCACAAAAATAAAATCCTACGATTGGCTTTAGCCATATTGTTGTAAAATTTTTGTAAGTAATCAAACCATATATCGCTGGTCATCCAAGCTTTTTTGTTTGCAGTGTAGTCCACTGGTAAGCTTTTATGTTTCGAAAACATCTTGGATTAATCGATTTTCCGATTATGAGCAATTTTCTCTTCTCAGACCCTGTACTGTTAACAGTAAATAAAATAGATAATCTTTCTTTACTATGTTTTCCACCGTGGCATTTTTCGGATTTAAACGCCATTGTTCGGTCTGGTGCGCATTTAAAAAATAATCCAGTTTCGTCTGTATTCAAAATATTGTGCGGCTTATATTCTGCCAACAAACTTGGTAACAATGTTTTCCATTCAGAACAAACTTACGCTAGCACTTTCTCCACTCACTTTTCGAAATCCGATATCATGGCGCTTTTTAAAATTGTCAAGCCAACCGTTACTAGCTTTAAAATTTTTGTGTCCCAGACGTGCTGCAAACTGTTCAGCTTTGGTTTTTACCATCGGTCCTCCTAAAGGAATGTTTTGAATTCGAATTGCGTAAACCATTTAGATATACATTGCTCAACATCTTCATAATCTCCCGATTTTTTAAAATTGTACAAAGCGTACTCGGCGGTATATTAAATTTTTTAGCAATGTCTTGCTTAGATTTGTCACTACGATCAACGGCAGCAATTATAGACATTTTTTCTCGTATAGAAATTGATTTACGCTTTAACCCAGCAATCTCACATCACACTGCAAGTTCGAAAAACTCAATACACTCACATTTTTTTACTAATACACACACATTTTCCGCAGTGGTCACACTAATGGCACCAAATTTTTCGTGCGAGTAGTGGCAGACACTAACGATGATTAATGTTACCCTGTTATGAATTTAATGCAAATTTACTGGATTCTGTAAAATTTTAATTAAAGTTTAAACTTGTTAAATCTATTATAATGATTTATTTTTTGAAATGCGCATACAAAAACGCAAGTTTGTTAATTATAGAGCATAAATATTATTAAATATTATTAAAATAATACTAATAATAATAAATGTAAACATTTTCCCTCAAACATGTGCCTGTATAATAAACTCGGTAACTCTACTTAAAATAAAATAAGAGAGAGAAGTATACAAATTTTTTCAAGTTTACGCTTCGACAACATTTTAAAAATGAGATTGCAGTCAGATGTGTGAGCATAAAATTTAATGGCGGTGGATTCGACTAATTCGAACAATTTTTCGTTGATAATACGTACACAACGATTTTACAATTTCAGTGTGATGTGAGATTGGGGGGTAATGCACTCATTTTGACAAAAATCAAAAACAAGCTGACTATGTTTGTGACGCATTGCATATGCGCTTTAGATTTCGTTGTTCTGATAACGGGACTTTACCGTTTTGCTTACCAATTAAATTTGCTTTATTCTGACTTCGTTATATAGAGGCTACAGAATCAATACTTCGTTATGTAGAGGCTTTTAATAACGGGACTTTAAAGACTTGCAAAAATATTATATTTCTCAAGTATGATTTCGTTTAAAAAATACTTCGCTATATAGCGGCTTTATAGCTCAGAATTTCTCCGTTATAGCTATAGAGCATTTTTGTATGAAAAACTATGCAATAAAGAGGTTTTTCAAGGAACTCAGCAACAAATTCGTTATATTGAGTTTTTCGTTATAACGAAGAACGTTATATCGAAGTTTCACTGTATATGGAAACCATTTTTATTTCAAATCCAATCAGAAAATTATTTATAGGACCACCCCGAATTTTCTTAACTTTTTTTTTTTTATCGAAATCGTATTCTGTTCCAAAACTTATTAGAAATATTTTAACAGGTCCAATCCTCGAAGGGTTTTGAACTTCCTTCTCAATCGAATTTTCAAGTAAAATTGATTTTGTGTAATTTTAGTTTTATAAATCGAAAAGGTTTTTATTTTAAATCGGTTCAGAAATTTTTTTAATACAATTTCTCTTTCACAGATTTTTATACAATATACCAGGGTATGTTTAGTTTGAGCTGATGTTTATAACTACCAAAAAAAAAATTAACCTAGGCCTACCTTTTATTATACCGATTGGTTCAGAATCACTTTCTGAGTGGATGTAGCGATGTCCGTTTGTCCTTCTGTCCTTCTGTCCGTCTGTCCGCCTGTTAATTATGTTATGATTTTGACTGCATCTTACTCTTTAATGGAATTATTATGTTCAAACGATTTTGAACACCCTTCCCAGTCGAATTTTCCAAATAAGTGAATTTTTTGTTAATTATTTTTATTATTTTTTTTTTGAATATGTGTTTTATTTCAATCCCGTCAAAAAAAATTTTAAGAGCACCAGTCCCAGGGAGTTTTGAAAATCCTCCCCAATCGAATTTTCTAGTAAAATTGATTTTGTTAACTTTTATTTTTATAACCCGAAATCGTTTTTATTTTAAATCCCTCAAGAAACTAATTTTTTGGTAATAAACAAATATGGAAAAACAACAAGTAAGGAAATTATAGTCGGTCTAAACCCTATACGATACCCTATACCATGCGTTTAGAAACCCTATCTCTTAGGCCCAACTAACTGGACATAGAAAATAAGCAAAAACCAAACTTGAATGGGATTTTTATTAATTTTTTTGGCTGCAGATATGAAAAAGTTCATATCGGATGCTATATCTATATAGGTACTAGGTCAAAAAATGGACCGATCCTGATCATGTTTGGTAAAGTCTCTTGTATTTTGCAAAAATATATAGAAACAAAATTTGAGAAGAATCAGTGCAATATTTTTGTTTTTTAATAGATTTAAGTGAAGATCGGGAAGCAGCTCTATATGGGATCAAAGGGATCATTTTTGCACTACTCATTAATGGATGTAATGAACGCATACAAACCCAATTTGAGTAAGATCTATATGACAATTTGGATCTTATGGCAATTTATGTCGATTTCATATGGGTTATTTGTATGGGGGCTAGGTCTGAACATGGACCGATTCTCAATAGATTCTCAATAGCGTTCATCCCATGACCGATAAAAGCTTACATACCAAATTTCATCAAAATATATTCATATTTGCGACCTGCAGTTTGATTACAAGGTTTACATGGACACACAGACGGACGGACGGACGGACGGACATTGTTAAATCAACTCAGAAAGTGATTCTGATTCGATCGGTATAATTAAAGATGGGTCTAGGTCAAATATTTTTGGTTGTTACAAACAGCAGCACAAAGTCATTATACCCAAACCACATAGTGGTATAGGGTATAATAACTTCTCCATTTCTGAATTATTGGTCTTGTTATTAATATATAAAAAATTTTTTTTTTTGTAAATGTTGCACAAAATAATTATTTTTATTACCCTTCAATATTAAGTAACCGTTTTAAATTCAGAGTATTATATCCGGCTGTGCCGAATCTTTGGTACGCTCCACCCTCGACTCAAACTCAAATATTAGAACCAATGTTGGATACGGGTACAATTTTAAAATTGTGGCCGATACTGACACTTTAAATTCAAATACCAATAATATTTTAAGTTAATTGGGCAACAGTCTCCATTATAATTTTTTGTTTAAAAAATTTAAGTTTCTTTTTTTAATTGACGTTTTTTTAAAAGGTACTTTTTTTAAATAGTACTTTTTTTAAAAAAAGACACTTTTTACTTCTTAAAAAAATATTTTTTTAAGAAAATCCAACTTAAAAAAAAAAGTAATTTCTAGCAAAGGGTACTTACAAAAAAAGCTTCTTTAAGAAAAGGTACTTTTTAAGGAAATTTCCATTTTTTTAAAATACTTTAAAAAAGGGTAATTTTATAAAAAAAAGTAATTTATTAAGAAAAGGTAATTTGTCAAGAAAAGGTACTCTCTTAAAAAATTTATATATTTAAAAATGGTACTTTAAAAAAAGTTATTTTGGAAGGAAAGAGATTTCTTTTGAAAAAGGTGCTGTTATAAAAAAAAGTTAATTTACCAAAAATATGTACTTTATAGAAATAAAGTACACATTTTCAGATTCACAAGTTATCCGTAAAATAATTGAATATGTAACAAACAAAAACATGAGATTTAGGCAGTGTTGCCAATTTGAAAATGTAAAATATATATAAACTTTTTTTATTTTGATTCACAAGTGTAACTAACGATGATATTAATGAAAAAAAAAACTCTTTCTAGTTAAAAATAGGCGTTAAGTGTTATTGATGTTAAAAAGGGTAGGTTTTTAATAAAGGGTACCATTTAAAAAGAGGGTACCTTTTTAAATGGTATGCAATACTTTTTAAGAAAGAAAGTATTGCATAGTCTAACATCTAACATCTTAAATTACACCAAAATTCATATTATCAAATTTGGCATATGTTTTTTTTTTCCCCTATAAATCATCAGTCCGATAAACAACCCCCTAGTTTACTTGTATCTGGGAAGAGATATTAAATGGCTTGAATTTTACTTAATTTTGGTCTGCATATGTTCTATCGTTTTATCCCGATTTTGAACAAACATATATTTTTTGAAAGGTATTTCTCTTTAGCTGTTCATCAGATTAAGAGATTTTTAATTTTTTCCTTTGTTTTGAATAAATTGCATTTAAAATTGCTACTAATGAGTTGATTATCTTCATTTACTATTATAATAAACCAAAAAAGTGTTGGTTTGTGAATTGGCTAAGTTGAAAAATAAAATTGCCTAGAAATTGCACTCGAATTTCGAGCGCTGGAATCTGCTAGTAACAATAATAATGCTACTTAAATTTGGTTTATGTTATTTCATATAGCCATCTATGAGCTCACTACATTTGAACCTGAGGCGCTGACTTGAAGCCCATGCATCGTATAGTCGGTCTAGGCGGGCAGTAACTATCTTACTTCTTTGTGGACTATCTGTTAGGTCGAGTTGTCCTCCAAAACTCTCTTGAGCAGTTTACTTGTGAAGGGTTTATCATTAATTTTTTATAAAAAAAATTTGTACACCTTGGATGGGTCCTGACACTTAATGAAGTCATAAATTTCCCACTGTTACCGTGAATGCCTAGTTGGGCATCATCAAACGGAGCAAATGTTGCCTTAAATATTTCTTAAATATATGTATTTACATGATTCGACTTATGTTTGCACATACATTTGTATGTAAACTCTAAATAAGTTAATAAAAAAAGAATTAATGTTTCTTCATACATACGAGTAACGAGTTCATACTTATAATGAATGTTTGTTTAATCTGTCTTTATGAAAAGACAACCAAAATAATAACAAACTCTTCGACATCTTTTTCTGGACTTTGTTGTAATTTTTTTTTTTATTTACTTCATGCAATTGTCTTATCTTTTTCGCAGTGCAGTTGTGTGTTGAAAATAATGTCAGGAATATGTTGGATTTGGTAAATATTTTTGTTTTCTTAAAGTTTTAATATCCTTTATTTTGTCTTCAAAGTTGTTGTTACTGTTGCAGTTGTTGGCCACAAAAGATTACATGAACCTGTATGTTAACGCGTCTACCATAAAGATTTCATTTGTTTGACTGGCCGAATGGTTGGATGGACAGACTTGGCGAAAACAATATATTGTAAATTAGTGGGGTTGAGTACATTCCTATCTCTGTGGCGACATATTTATTTAGAGTTTCTCTGTTATTTTTCAAGTTGATTTTCATGTTGTTGTTTTTTGTTTTTTGTTTTTGCTCCACAATCGTTCATGTTCTGGTAATATTTGACAGAAGTATCGTGTGACATATCGAGTGTGAAATGTCAATTTAAATTTATTGATAACATGATGAAATGTAACATGGAATATGTACTCGTATATGGAAGAGAAAGAGTAAATTGAATGTTAAGATTTAATGAAGTGGAAAAAACAGTTTATGCTTAAAATAGCTTATTAGGAACAGAACTGATGCCGCTTTGCTTTAGTGAAAATTTTATGATATTACACTAGGCTGGAAAAAAAAATTTTTTTTTTAATAAAATTATAAAATAAGCTAGTACAGGGGTGTAAGTTTTGTAACATCCTCAAGTTATCCCCGAAGTTATTGTTAAACCCGATTTGGTTAATTACCGACAAAAAAAATTCTAACTTCTTCAATTTCCAGTAGATATTCAATTTTCCAACATGTTTGGAAAGAAAATTAGTTGTGATTTTTATACGAGTACTAAGAATATATCAAATATTTATTTGTAAGCTGCATTTAATTGCAAATCAAATGAGTTTTCTTTGGTTTAAAGCAATTAACAAAGTGACGGTACTTTTTTCAAATAACGAATTTCAGAAATTTTATATTGGAATGACACAACATCCGTGGTTACAAGCAATAACCGCCTAAGTCGATAATCATGCTTTCGAGAAAAACAGCTTTTTATATAAATGTAATGGGGCTTCATTACGACTTACGTTAGTATATTTTTATTAATATCTTTTTAATAAACAGTGTTAGAGAAATGGTGATTTCACGTAAAGCTTTTTTAGTAGAATATGATACCATACATTACTCAAATCGGCGAAAATTATTCCTTCGAGAAACATAACTGTTTATATAAATGTAATGGGGCTTCATTACGACTTAGGTCAGTATGTTTTCCTTAATAACTTTTTAAATAATAGTGTTAGAGAAATAGGAATTTCACGTAACTTTAAAGCATTGTTAGGAGAATATGATAGCATACATAACTCAAATCGTTCTTAAGTCGACTTAGGTGGTTATCGCTTGGGACCACAGGTGTATTATTCACCACTTCAACGTACTAGGAAAATTCTAATTTTACACGAAAAAATACAACATTTCAATAATGGTTGTTTTTACAGTCGTTACCACTCTATGGTTAGAGTATAATGAGTTTCAGCTGATATAGGTAACTATAAAAAATATCTGACCAAGACCAACATTTTATTACAATATCGACGCAGAATCACTTTCTGAGTCGAATATCTTGTAATGTAATTACAGCTCTGAAATGTTTATATAGATAATTTTTTTTGTATTAGAGCTCGCATAAATTTTGTCCATGTGTGTTTGTTTTACCCATAAATATGCTCTGTAGGACCATGCTAAGGCATAATGCCCCCATGTAAGGGTTTATTTATGTTTTTGCATATGTAGCCATGATCAGTTTAGTTCTCGACCAAGTCGTCATATAAAGATTGCATTTATATCCAATTATTTAGTCCTTAGACCCTGTAAGCCATTGGTATAGAGTACCGTATAGTCGCCCTAAATTGACTATACGAGTCCTAGAATCTTTCATTATGAATAGTTTTTCGGATTCGTGAAACAACAATACAACCTCTATATCAATGATTCCAAAATTGTCTAGATGGAATTTGATTGTGTACCGTTCATAATCATCGGATTTGCGGTACCTTACGGTTGTCAAATACCTGGCCAGTTGCTCCGAAATGGTTCTGGCTCTAATAGAGACTAGTCCGTACTTATGATCACATGCATAGAAACAGGATTTTCTCCGTTAGCGGTCTTTCAGATGTCTTTTACAATGCCTTGATCTTATTTTTCCAACATTGAACGGATCGATACACTCTTATTTTCCAGCGATTGTAAAACTATATTAGATTAAATACTATTCTGGCCAAACCCAATGGATTAAATTTACATCATATATAGAGCTGAAACTAGTTGATCAGCTGTTTTTTATTGAGTCAATATACGACGAATATACAACGAATATACAATATACGAATATACAATATACAACGTATGTAAAAAATATCCATAAAATTTAATTTTTTTGTAGGTCAAAGATTTATTCATGTAACAGAATCCTAATCAAAATACAAATCCAAATACAATTGTCCTTGCAGAGTTTCTACTACGCAGGACTCAGTACGCTTATGCCAGAGGCAAATCTATATAGCTCGCTTCACATCATCTTGGTCAGCTTCATGTGTTTTTCTTGATTTTGAGAGCATTTTATGACACGACTTATGATTCAATTTTAACTTCACTTCAACATATGGGCAGAAGTCTCTATTGATTTAACGTGTATATCTGTCATGTTGACTTAGCCAGACGGTGGTCTTAGCACTGGAATACTATGCGTCCACCGGCTCCCCGCCATTAGACGGATTAAAAACTTGGAGAGATGTGTCTGGCATAGGATTACACCCTTTGATATTGAGTCGGGCCTATCTAAAACCTGTTGCTCTGAGGGTCGCAATGCCCAATTGAACGCAACTCCACGTCGAACTATGTTCTTCCCGCTATTTTAGGCTACCACAGCCACTACGAAACACCCCGAGGGGCCGTTCCCAAAAAAGCCATTTAAGGGTTCACAACTTCCTTGAAAATCATTAACATTACTTGCAGAAACACGTGTCCATCAAACCAGTTAATTCCTTCTTTTGTCTACTACATGTAACCTTACTTATTGTCTATACCAGGGACCAGCTGATATCAACAACGTTCCAATCGCACTTTTCAACTGGTCTTCGATTTGTCTTGGTCGCTGTATTGGCAGCTGCGTCAAATGGCTTCGACTCGTCTTCAACCCACAATCTTGCTTCCAACTCCTCCGTAATGGTCATTTTAGTCAGGAGCACTGACTCACCCATTCACGGCCTCATTTTCTGCTCTTGTACCATCATTTACACCTTGGACACCTTGTGACACCTTGGGACACCGAAAAATTATGGGATGTGACAACCATTTCCTGGCATCGGGCGTATGGGTTACCCGTGGTGCCAATTTATAGCCTTGTGTGAGGCTTCAGTTTCCAAACTAGCCGGTTTGGTTGGTTCCAGTTATTCCTTATACAGGATGACACTGGTAGACTTTATCCGTTAACCGTTAGCCCCTAGGAAGAATCACTAGAATTAACTAGCTTTGCCTAGCGTTGCCCAGCTGCACCGCTTGGTGGACTTTACCCCGCCTACACTCAACTTTACACCCTCAAAATATGGGCAATTGAACTTCATACATGTAGGTGTATAAGGAGTGGCCTTGAAACATATAACAGCCACTACTATACCAAAATACCAAATACTACAGTAAATGTCAACGCAGTGATAGGCTGCCCTCAGGAGTGTAGTTTCTTTGGTTTTATGGTCCTTTGATGATTTGCTTTACAGGCAAAATGGTTGTGATATAAAGGCAATCGGGTGTACGGACGATTTAGTCTTTGTTGGAATTATTAATTATCTCCGATATTATGATAAGGATTTGCAGCACAGAATAAGATTTGTTCATTCTAGTAAAAATTACTCTTATTCCAAAGAAAGCAACTATTTATGGATTACCCAATACGCAATTAATCTTGAAACCCATCTGCTTTATGGATTACAAAACGCTTCTTTAAATAATGATCTACAGAATTTTCGTTAAAGCGATACCTCTATTCGTGTATACAGAAAAAAAATTCACCTATCGAATTGTTCTAAAGTTTAACAACTCAATTTTCCATTGTACTATTAGCAATTTTATAGTACCTAACCAGTTTCTATTGTGACAAAATATTTACTGTTAAGACAAAAGAATTGTAATTTCTCTTGGCGAAACAAAAGAAAGGAGTACAAATCTGCCATATAAACGCACAAAGTTTAATGTGCAAAATTAATGAGTTCAGATTCGTTTTCGAAAAATCAAATATTGATGTAGTGTGTGTTTCTGAAACATGGCTCGATGAATCTATTCCGGATAGCCTCATTTGCTTAGATGGTTATAAAGTATTTCGGTTTAATAGAAGTGGAAGAGGAGGAGGTGGTGTGTCAATATACGTCAAAGATACTATTACATGTAGTTTTCGTTGCAAGGCGGAAAAAAATGACAGAAATGAGTATATTTTTGTTGAAATCTCATCATCTGGAAGAAAAATGCTGATTGGTTGTGCTTACCGACCCAAACGTGATGTACCTTTTGCCGATTTTATGAACAAAATGGAAATCTTAACCATGCCTTACAATGATATAGCAATTTTGGGAGATTTCAATTCGAATCTACTAAAGGAATCATCGTTTAAAGATAGTATGCAGTCATTACGACTTACACCAATGAATATTACAACACCAACACACTTTACAACGTCCAGCAGTACATTGATTGATCTAATATTTGTCGCTAATCCATCGAAGGTCCTGCTGTATGATCAAATCTCGGCTTCCAGTTTTTCTAAACATGATCTGGTTTTTCTAGCCTATGATTTCCAGCTTCACCAAGAAGATCAAATTTTTTTCTCCTATCGTGATTACAAGAAACTTAGCTATAGTTTGTTGTATGAAAATTTCAACTTATACAATTGGAACCAAATATACCAAATGATGACCAGTTGGAGTTTTTAGAACGTAATATCTTAAGCCTCTTTGATGATACAGTTACGTTAAAAAAGAAAAAAGTTACCACAGAGATTAAACCATGGTTTTCAACTGATATCCAGCAATCAATACAACGCAGAGATTTTGCTTATTCCCGGTGGAAGCGTTTCAAAACGAATGAATTGAAACTCGATTTTCGCACTGCTAGAAGTCAGGCTAATTCTAAAATAAGAATGGCTAAAACAAATTACTATTCCGAACGATTTTCATCCGCCATTGACTCCAAGGATACATGGAAAACCATTCGAGATATTGGTATTGGCAAAAATAATAAAAATGAAAACTGCCCAATTGATGCAAACGAACTTAATAGCATTTTCACTTATCTTCCGACGGCAATAGCGAACAATACAGATTCGAACAACAATATTATGAATAATAGCTCCTCTTTTGAACAAACTGCATTCGAGTTTTCTTGTGTTAGTCAGTTTGATGTATTATCCAGTTTTTCATTAATAAAATCAAACGCCGTGGGTTTCGATAACTTACATCCCAAGTTTATCAAGATCATTTTGCCATTAATATTGCCTTATATAACACACCTATTTAACACCATTATTACATCAAGTTCTTTCCCTACTAAATGGAAATATGCAAAAATCATACCTATTCCAAAATTGAAAACGGAGTATCGCCCAATAGCTATATTAAGCTTTCTATCAAAAGTAATGGAAAAACTACTACATCTACAAACGAGCAATTATATAAATGAAAATCAACTAATGTCTGACAAGCAGTCCGGATTTCATTCTAACCACAGTTGTACTACAGCTTTGGTTAATGTAACCGAGAACATAAGACGTGAACTTGATTGTGGTAACATAAACTTTTTGGTACTTCTCGACCATTCAAAGGCGTTCGATACAGTAAACCATCAAACACTATGTATGAAGCTAAAACACTTTTTTAACTTTTCATCCACTTCTACGCAGCTTTTACATGCATACCTCACAAATCGGACCCAATCTGTATACGTTAATAATTCGACCTCAAGACCTGTAACACTCACGAGAGGCGTACCTCAAGGATCGATTCTGGGTCCACTTCTTTTTTCCGTCTATGCCAATGATTTGCCACAACAACTATCTCACTGCAAAATACACATGTATGCGGACGACGTTCTGCTGTATCTGAGTAGTCCAGTAAGCTCCATAGAAGAAAATGTTGAAAAGCTAAACTATGACCTTAATAAAATACATTTGTGGGCCACTGCAAATGCACTTTGTCTCAACCCGCATAAATCAAAATGTTTGATTATTCATAAAAAAAAACTTTTCAGCCTGTTCTTGAACATGATATACTAATAAACCATCAGAAAATCGAGATTGTAAAAAAGGTAAAAAATCTTGCCATAGTTTTCAATAACAACTTGACTTGCTCAAGCCACATAGATACACTTGTGGTTCAAACGTATATAAAGCTAAGATCGCTTTGGGTAACTCAGTATTTTACGCCGTTAAGAGTAAGACATCTTCTTGCAAAGGCATACTTAATTCCTGGTCTACTTTTTGGCTGTGAGCTTTTTGGCAACTGCGATTACGCCAGCAAGAAATAACTAAATATTTTGTACAACAATATTGTTAGAAATGTTTATGTTTATGTTTGTGGACTGAAGAAACGTGATAGCGTTTCGACTTTCTCCAAAAGTCTGTATGGAGTCTCATTCGATAACCTTATTAATATAAGGGTTTTAATGTTTTTGCACAAAATTATTTACACAGAGAAACCCCTATATCTTTATGATCAAATACAGTTTGCTACATCCAGAATGGGCAAAAAACTTATTATCTCTATGCGTCGATGCATTGTGTCAGAATGGCAATTTTTCATAAACGCCACTCGTCTTTGGAATGGAATTCCACACAACCAACAATTAGTTAGCAACGCGATTAATTTTAAGAAATTTTTGTTTAGTTACTTTGTTTAAATATATTTAATTTTCATTTCTTTAAATCCATGAATTTTAATAATTTCTGGTATTTATTTTACTTTATTTTAAATAAGTTATAATTTTTTTTTTATTGTATTTTAATGTTGTGGCGAATATTTGAACGATGAAAATCCTGTACTTTAATTATAAGACATGTCTTGTTGTACAGGAAGTTAATAAAGAAATTTCCATTAAGTCAAAATTCAGTTGTTAAATTCATTGCAATTCGGTTTGCTATAAATTTGGCAGCCACAACGAATCTCTTTTCTGTGTGTGGCAATTTTTTGGTGGCCGATGATTTAACAACAGAAGGCTAAAGCGAAACTTTGCAAATTCCAACAATTAACATAACAGTTAACTAATTACTAGAAAATATGTCTGATATTGCTTCAAGGAGCCGTCGACGGACTCACTCCTCTAAATATCTTCATTTAAACTTCAGCAACATTGGATGCCTATAGGTTCGATTTAGTAAACTAAGATTTTCTACACTTAAATCGGCACTTTTACATTCATCATTCGTTATTTACTAAAGATAAATTGGCTAGCATTAGTGCCTGGCTATGTGCGTTTGGAACGAATTTTAAAATTTCTATCTACATTAAAAAAAGGGCAGATGGTGAACCTTTTGTTTACATTGGAATCCTCAATTGGATTACTGATATTCGGAATTGGAACAGTAATATGTGTCCCAAATACTTAAGTGCAAGTAACACTTCTATTGCTGTTTTCAATGACCATCCCGCCATCCCGGATGAGACGGAAATGGAAACGCGAATGAACCTCCTAGATTGAACCTGAACATTAGCAACTCTTTTGCATACAGAAGCTGACTGAATCACATTGAAGGTGACTTATAGTTACTAACAAGATTCCTTACAGGACACTACAAATTAAACTAGCATTTAAATAACTTTAAAAAATTTACTGCGGATTTGTATAGACTGTGATTGGATGGTGCTGAGACAATGACATGTACCTTAAGTGAATGCACATAATTTTATGCAACCAGAAGGCAGATTCTCATTAAGAAAGACATACAATTTTACTCTCATGTTCCGTACTTACGATTAAATAGAAATGCAGCTTAGCTCTGGCAGTTCCCTCTCGCACTGAACTACCAAAGCGGAGGATGTAATATGAGAGTTGGAGAAAAGAAGTGTCGCCTGACTGTCGACAAAGATGGCGGGTGTAAAGTTGTGTAGTACGCTGGGAGTTACTGGTTCGCCTTTTTGATGCCAGTCAGAAACCTCGATGCATGACATGTGCCTACAAAAGGCTTTAAAATCGTAGATTCTCTTGTCGGAGATGATGCGAACGAGAACATATAGTACTGGCTGGGAAGTGTTAAAGTCATCCAGATGAAAAAGTTTGTTCACAATCCTTTTGATTTGCGATACCCGGAGGTTGTGGATCGGGAAACATGTGTTGAACACAGACGTACAGTGGAGACAGCTGTGAATACTGTACTAGACAACAGTGTTGGTGGTACATGAGTCGAACTCTATTCTAGATGCTGATCGAATAGTGTAGTAGACAACAGTGCTGGTGGTACATGAGTCGAACTCTATTCCAGATGCAGATCGAAAGATTACCTGGGAGTATTATAGTAGACAAGAGTGTGTGTGTGAAAACGAGTCCGAGGATGTTTGCATCAGCTTAACGTCACTGACAATATAGCAGTAAGGATGAGTTGAATTTGGAGGGCATTGATGACATCAATCATGTGCAGCCATAGGGATGACAGATGTAGCAGGAAGAAGGAGTGTAGACAAGAGGGTTGGATGCTGGTGTATGAGTTGAAGAGGCGTCCAGGAATGCATGAGTCAGTTTAACGTCACTGACAAGATTTTATTATGAGTGAGTCGGATACCAGTGTCGTTGGTTGGTTGGACAAGGAGTGTCGGAAAGTTGTCTATGTTCTCTTCGGGTTATCAATGCTTGGGAATGGCCCATCGCGGAGTTTCGTAGTGGCTGTGGTTGTCCACATCGCAGTAATAGCACAGCTCGAAGTGGTGTTACGTTAAACTGGTTGTTGCGACCCAGAGAGCCAGAGGGTTTTAGGTCGGCCTGACCCTTTAAAAAATGGTGAAGTATATGCCTAATTCATCTCTCCTAGTTTGCAACCCGTCTTTAGACTGGGTACCGGTGGCGGCAGAGTATACCACCCGGTGTTGATAATGATGGCATCGCAGCTTATGAGGATATTAAATATCGAGATCACAGGATAAGACCGACACCCCAGCTCATCCTTGAGCCATTAGTGAAGACGCGATTTACGTACCCTGCTGTTGGATAGACCCCATATCAGTCTTTTATTGAAGGAACTTGACCTGAAATGATCTTTCAGTGTAGATGTAATATAGTGCATCTTTAATTATCCGCCGTCTCTCACTCAAACACATACACACATATTAATCCTTAATTTATAACTATAAAATAAATAAACTGTATATAAAATTATTTAAAAGTGTGGTTATAATTTCTGTGGTTATGCATTGGGCTACCTCAATAAATGTTGGTAACCTTCACTAAAGAAAATATAAATTCCATTTTCTGAACCAAATTTAATAGTTCATACAATAGAATTTATTTAAAACGTCAGTTGCCTTAAACTTCGTGCGGTTGTTTCGAAAATATTATTTAGTAATCACAACAGAATAACGTGATAGTACACGCAGGGAGGACTATCAAAGTTCGGTTGTCAACAAATTCAGTTGCCACAACGAATCCGTTTTGTGTGTGAAAGTTTGATTGCAGATATTTTGGTTTCTCCCTTCTCAAAAGCTAAAGTCGAAAAGCTGTTCAGTGTAATGAATTTTTTTTTATTGTTAATTAAAAATTAATTAATAACACTGTCCAACAAATTAATACTTTTTGAATGGAACAGAATAGCGACCCCATAATTCGGAAAGGGTATGTTGAGTAGATCATTTTTGTAGAACAAACTTATGGTCCAGCACGTCTGAGTATTTTTTTTACAGTGGGTCAAAATTTTCATTTTTTGGTCGAAGGGAGCATTATACTTTATGAAAAAAATGATGTAAGTTAATGTCTGAGAGAATTCTTATGGTCAGAGTTGTATTGTGGAATTGTATGAGGATTATTTTTGTGGAAAATCTTAACCCTCTAACTGGTCTCTTTATGGGTCAATTTGACCCTTTTTTAGAGAAAATCAAAAAATATCCTTTAAAAAAGGACATTTAAGGATTAAAATATTCTAATATATTTGCCGAAAATTTTCAGTGGGGTCACCAAAGACACCATTGTTGTAAATAAATCTCTTTACGATTAATTGGCAAAATTACACGCCAACTTCTATAAAAAAATTATAATTTTGTTTTAATACTGGTTTATAATAGTATGTACATATTTATTTTTTGCTTCAAATTTTCGAGTAAAAAGGAATTGGGAAATAGCAGTAGTATGGCAATGGATCAAATATTAAACTTAATATGCTTTCCTGTATTTAGCTTGATGTGAATGTTCCGATGGGTCAAGGTTTCTGTACAAACCCCATACGTATTCAGCAAGCATTACACTTTGGGATTTCCCTTTGAATCTTTCTTCCAATACCTTTATATCCTGATGAAACCTTTCACCGTGTTCAGCTGAAACCACTCCAAGGTTTTCTTTAAAAAAATTGAGATGAGAGTGCAGAACTTGACGCCGTTTTTACCTGTTTTGTATATGTTGGTGTATAATTTTACAAATTAAGCATAAAGAGCTTTATTTACAACAATGGTGTCTTTGGTGACCCCCACTGAAATTTTTCGGCAAACATTTTCGTAGAATATTTTAATCCTTAAATGTCGTGCTGGACCATAAGTTTGTTCTACAAAAATGATCTACTCAACATATCCTTTCAGAATTATAGGGTCGCTATTCTGTTCCAAAAATGCTGTTGGACAGTGTAATTAATAAAGTAAATTTAATTTAATAATTAATAATAAATAATAAATTAATGAATGTGTATATAAGATTGAAGGGAATTATGTAATAAAGAATTTAAAAAATTAATTATTAATTTATTACTTATTTAAAAACATTAATATGGCCTGTTCATGACGATAAAAAATAGCTAATACTAATGCTTTTTAGCGCTTTTTACGAAAAAATTTCTGAAGATGTTGTTCTATTCCTGCGCAGTCTAGTTGCGTCCATTTGAATTCTATGTTACTCCGTTAACATCGTAGCGCCGAACTTAAGCTCAAGAAATTTCTCAAATATTTTATTTTATTTTATGTCAAACATTTTTATGTTTGTAAGAAAATTTAAACCTTTAGCATATGTAAATCTATATACATATATAAAATTGAATGTGTGTTTGTTTATTTGTTTGTTTGTGTGTACCTTATAGGAGACCAAACCTCTGGACCGATCTTCCTGAAATTTTCACAGCATTTAACTGGGACTCTGGCATGATTAATAGGGTACTTTTTTTTTGACCACGCCCAATTTTACGCCCACTTTTTCAAAATTATGTAATTGCTCCCATATAGTTTTTAACAGATTTACTTCAAATTGTATATACATTATACTCCAGGCGAGGTAGAAATAAACATTTCTTACGCCACGCCCCCTTTCACGCCCCTTTTCACGCCAAATTTTGTTTGAAAGTTTTAAACTTTTTGTTCTCTGTACAAATTTGTTCCTTCCAACGGATTTTTTTTTTATTTGGTAGTATATTGCTCTTAATACTGTTAACGTCACCATATAACTATGAACCACGCCCACTTCACCGCCCCCTTTTTTTAATTCAGATACTTACTTATACCACTAACAATGTTTGCTATACAAAATACTTTTTTTGTAATATGTATTTACCTAAAATTTTATACACTTTTTATCTACAGGTAAGGTAGCCATACATTTTTTTATTACCAAATCCCCCTTTTTCGCCCCATTTTACCTTAAATTATAATTAATCTGCTTTCAATCTATATATATAAAAATGAATGTGTGTTTGTTTGTGCTTTATAGGAGGCCAAACCCCTGAACCGATCTTCCTGAAATTTTCACATCGTGTTACTGTGACTCTGGAAGGAATAATAGGCTATATAAATTTTTGATTGGACAAAGGGTCGGTACCACGCCCATATAACCCAAAATTTTAAATCGTCATATCTCGGGAATTTTTTGACCTAAAGCGGTCATATTTAGTACATATGGTATTGGCATGAATAGAAATACACACCAGAAGAAAAGTGGGCGGGACCACGCCCCTTTTTAGAAAAATAAAAAATCGTAATATCTTCTAAACTACTGGAAGGATCGTCATGACATTTTCACAAAAGGATACTTTTGCGAAATACTAAGTCCTTAACTATATAAAGTTGTTAGTGGGCAAAGGGGCGTGGTCCCGCCCATATAACCCAAAATTTAAAATCGTCATATCTCGGCCATTTATTAGCCTACGGCGATGATATTTGGTATATATCGTATTGAAATTAATAGAAATAGTACTACAAAAAAACTGGGCGGGACCACGCCCTTTTTGGAAAAATTAAAATCCGTAATAACTACTATTAAGCCCTTGACTATATGAAGTTGTTAGTGGACAAAGGGGCGAGGCCCCGCCCATATAACTCAATATTTGGCATATAAGGTGTTTAATAAGGTGTTTTCTTAATAAGGTGTTTTCTTAAATAGGTACACATTCCATGCGAAAGTCGGCGGGCACGTCCCTTCGTTCCCGATTTGTAGGAAGCCAGACCTGTACACCATTCTTCCTTAAACTTTCGCAGTGTGAAACTTTCACTCACTACACCCAATTTTTTATATTCGATTATTGATATGCCAGGCTTTCCACCACATGTGCTACAACTCAAAATTGGAGTGCCCATTATTTTACTGCGCAATATCGATTCACCACGGCTTTGCAATGGCACTCGACTTGCAGTAAAAAAATGCTAAATAATTTAATAGAAGCGACCATTATAACAAGAAAATATAAAGGAACAGATGTACTTTTGCCACGCTTTCCAATGATCCCAACTGATTTACCATTCGACTTCAAACGATTACAGTTTCCTGTTCGATTAGCGTTTGCGATGACTGTTAACAAAGCTCAAGGTCAATGTCTTCAAGTTTGCGGCTTAAATTTAGCAAATCCATGTTTCTCGCATGGACAGCTTTATGTTGCATGCTCACGTGTAGGGAAACCCACCGACTTATATGTTTATGCTCCAGATGGACAAACTAAAAATATTGTACATCCTAAAGCATTGCAATAATTAATTCTAAATTAAATAAATAATATTTTGTTAATGTATAAATATTTTTTTTTTATTTTGTTTTATTTTATAACGATGAGGGGTAGCGAAGTACACCGGGTTAAGCTAGTATTTATATATTTAAAACAAAAAAAAAAAAAAAACAAAAAAATAATAAAAGTAAATAAAACACAATGACTTAATTTTTTGTTTTGTGTGTAACTGGTTAAAAACTCATAAAAGTCTTAGTTGAAAATGTCAACAAACCATCAGATAAAAGATACCAATATATCTTAATTCTAAATCCTAACTGGAACTGGAAAATTGAACATATTTTTTTAACGATAACCAAATTTTATTTGTAAATATACCGCAAACGAGATAATAACAATAATGCGGCCAATTAAAGAAAATGTTAAAAATTTAAATCACAACTCAACAACAAGTTCGCTAATGAGCCACCATTCAATTGACTGACTAACCGATGATGATGATAGTTTTAAGAAATTTGTGGGAGCTGCATAAAGATTTTAAGTGGCCACAAGATAAAAAGTGTTTTCTATCTTTAAAAAATAAAAAGAAAAAATAAATGACTTAATTAGAAATATGTTCAACATTTTTTACCCCCTAAAGAAATGGTCAATTGGATGGACGGACATGTGCACATAATATTTTAAGAAAACAGTTTGTATTTTTGGGACTTAGCACTTAAAATACCTTGGAGCCTGAAAATTTTTCTAATGATTTTTATGGTTGTTCAATTTAAATATTTATATGGCTAAAAGCATCTCTAGTGTGTTGTTTTTTTTTTTTTTTAACAAGACAACATTTAATTATGCTTGTTGAACATTAAAACCCCCCCTCCTGTTCCTTTAGCACTCCCTCTCTATTGCCGGCTGTGTGCATTCTGTTGTTTTTAAAGTTATAATTATTTTATTGGAAATAGTGATTTATTTTATAACTTTATTAATTTTGAGTATTTTTTTTTACAGTTTCTTTGAAATCTTTATGATTTTTCCTTTTTGTGTTTTGTTTTATGTGTCACCGCTTGTTACGACTGTGCTAATGGTGGCCTTTTGTCTTGCTTTGCACATTTATGGTATATTTATGTCATAAATTACTTAATTTTCGGCCATAAAATACTTAATGTCAGGTTCTCCTTTTATATTATTACTATAATTACTTCTTTTTTTTGGTCAGTGTGATATTTTCACATTATCATAAAGTTATTTTCTTTTTGAAGAAATATTTCCAGCAGTGAAATATCACACGATTATGTAAATGTATGTGATCGTAAAATGTTCTAACTTTTACAGTGAATTCATATTAATATTAATCAGCTGGGGATATGAGTTGTAGAGCTTTCTGGGTATAAGCCTAAATATCATTTACCTGCTACACTTTATAATGAGATTGGTATAGCCTGACTATAGGACACCCTATACCGTGAGATACTGTACAGAGTCCTAGCTACAAAAACGATACAAACATACTGGTTGATTCTGTAAATGGGCATAGAAAACAAGTAAGCAAATTATAGTCTGTATACCATGCGTTTAGTTTTCTTAGGTCCAACTAACTGGATAAAGAAAATAAGCATAAACCAAATTCGAGTGGCATTGTTATTAATTTTTTTGTCTGCAGATTTGAAAAAGTTCATATCGGATCCTATATTTACATAAGGACTAGGTCGCAAAATGTACCGATCCCGACCACATTTGGTAAGGTCGCTTTTTTTTTTGCAAAAATATATACAAACGAAATTTGAGAAAAATCTGTGAGATGTTTTTGTTTTTTTTTATAGCTTGAAGTGAAGATCTGGAAGCAGCTTAAATGGGGACTATAACCTAAAGCTTCCAATTGTCCTATAGGCTTTATTGTTGGACCACTCATTAATGGATGTAATAAACACACACAACCCCAATTTGAACAAGATCTACAAGATAATTTGGATCTTATGGCAATTTTAGTCGATCTCGTAGGGGCCATTTGTATGGGGACTGGGTCTTAATATGTACCGATTTCCATCAATTTCAATAACGTCTTTAGATAGATTTAAATGATTATCGAGATGATTATTTAGATAGGATTTTTGACTAAGGATAATCCGATACAGATTATTTTAGACTAATAGGTTTTGAATATGCTACTCCAAATTTGAGCAAGATATATTAGTGATAATCTAGATCTTATGGTAATTTAAGTCGAACCATTGAGTATATTTGTATGGGGCTATATCTGAACATGCATCGATTTTCACTAATAATATAGAATAATATATATATGGGCTATTTCAAATTTTTTGAGCACCTGCTGAAACCGACATACTATGGCTCTTATTTCGTTAAGTTTTATGAATTGAAAAAAAAAACGTCATACAGGGTTTGGATGACTATACTTGATGGATCTGACGTGCAAAGTTTTACGTTGAAAAGTCTTCACCTTAAGAATTGGTGGTCATCTAAAATTCGAAAAATTAAAAAAACTACTTGAAACTTGCAAGAGCTTTTTCATTCATTCCGTTTTCTTTGTAACAGTTTTTAGCTTTCAGATCCGAACCCATACAAAATATAGTCACTAGACTTGGGGGATATATCCGCTAAAAAAAAAGATTTGATATCGCTGCTGAGTGAAAAGTTGCATGGTTATTTACAAGTGAAACCAAAATTTTCCGAATTTTGAACTTTTTGAAGATTTTACATAGGGTTTTTGCGCCGTTTCATAGAAATGAGTTTTGAGTGCAGATTTAAAAAAACGGCGTAATTTTATAAAGTTTGAGATATATCAAGTTGGTGTCAGCGCACCAATAACGTATCACGGACATCACAAACTTAAAAGAAATTAGCGTAAATTTTTTTGAAAATGTATCTTTTTTGCGTCTGACAATCTGAATTGTCTTTTAAGTTGGCTAGTGTATTGCGTGGTGTGAGTACCTTCGTAAATTGCACCTCCGAGGCGAAAACGCACTTTAAAATTTTTAAACGCAAAAATTTTATTAACTTTTGAAAATTTTTGCAAAAAAACAATTTTTTTGTAAGCTTTTTTTATATCAAAATATGGCATGGGAACATAGTTAGGTATCTAAATAGATTCTTCGCGACGGACTTAACTAATAAAGTGCAAAAAAAAAAAATAATTTTTTTCAATCCTGGCGCGTGCAGCGGCAGTTTTTTCCAAACACATTTCGCTTTGTGACAACTAAAGCGCTGTATCAATTCCGCTCAAATGTACATCGAATGGAAAACTTTACTGAGCTTGATACTAAAATCGAAAACGCACCAAAAAATTTTAAGGATTTAAAATTTTATGGAGGAAACAAAATGTTACTAACCTCAAAAAGCATCCTTGTATGAAATATTTGATTTTGAAATTTAAAAGAATTATTTTTGAATTCATGTTAATAAGTAACCCAGAATCCCAACAAGTATTTTATAATCGGTCCAATATTAATATTTGCAAAAAAAAACGCGTTTTTTTCTTAACCCCTAGAAAGTGAGACTATATTTTTAAACAATATTCACGAGGGCCACCTTAATAAATTTCAACAAAACAATTGAAATATACTACCGCGAAAACCGCCAAATTACCGCCGATGCAATGACATCCTAAAGAACTTGCTTTATTATAAAAACTCTGTGATCACAGTAGCCTTTGCTTTATGAAACAAGGACACAGTGCGGTGAAAAAGCGACTAATATTTTGTGAGGTTTTAGAAAAACAATTGGTTAAAAATAAACAAAATATAGTAACTCGTAAAGAAAAATCTTTGTACTCCAAAATCATATCTGGAAAAGAAATATAAAAGCCGTAAAATTTTATATCACATAGTTAATCGTTATCAACAAAATAAAAATAAAAATTTTAAATCTCCCCAAGAAAATAGAGGTTGTAAGGAGAACACAACAAAACATTTAATAGAACAGCTTTTACAAAGAGGTCAAATCTCTAGTATATGTCCAGGAAAAAGGGATATTATAAGGAAAAATGGTTAAGTATTTCGAAAAGGATTTCTTCAAGATACTCTTACTAATCTGCACCAAAAGTTTTGCAAAGAAACTAAACTCAAAATATCCTTTAATACTTTTGCTAAATACAAGAAATTTTGGATAATTAAATGTAAAATGTCTGCTCGAAATACATGTTTGTGTAAAACAGACATTAACTTTGATTTAATGCTGCAAAAGTTGTACCGATTAAAGGTTTATCTTCATCTAACTCACATAACTTTATTTCAATGGTAGCATGTAACTTAGATTCGAAATCGTGTATGTATAGAAAATACAAAGTTTGCAATAAAAAAGAAATTTCGGAGGCTGAAAATGGTTTAGGAAAGACTTTTTACCATAAATGGTGTCAGAAAACAATTGACCGAAAGGGTGCTAAAGGCTTAACATAACACGTAAAAGTCGCGTCCAAAGAAGCCATAAAATGCAATGTTAACGAGTCAGTTGTTCCATTAAATATCCAAACACCTTTTTATTTAAAGCATGTTAATACTATACTAAACTCAGAAAAAACTAAGCATTTTAAAGATATTACTGATCTTAATATATAATTTGGTAAAAAAAAAATCATGGGTGGTAAAGTGTAAATGGTTATATCTCTTAAACCATTAGCGATAGGCACATAGTTTTTTCCCAAATATTGCAAATTATGTCTTATACCAGCCGTAATTTTGTAAAATGTTTAACAAGTTTAAATAAATTTTTATATGCATACACGATCAAAAAAAAAATTTTTTTTTTATTTTTTTTTTCAGTGTATTTTAAAAAGTATTGAAGCTTTTACAAATATTTTAGTGTGCTAAGAAAGCCCTTAAGGGGTATTATCCACACGCCTTATCCTTTTTCAATTTTAACAAAATCTGTAATTTTAATATTTTTTTTTTTAAATTTTTAACTTTAAACCGCCGTAAAATTTGCGCCGTTTAATAAAAATTATTAAAACATGCTCAAATATCGGTTTATACACACGCAAATCGACATTGATGTCAGACAAAAAAAAATTTTTTTAAAAAAATTGTCTGGGTGCCGTAAATTTTTGAAGTTGCCCATATAACACTAGCTGTAACCCGATGCGCTTCGCCACACCCTCCGTAACGCCAGAAAATACTGGGAATACATTTTGTAGAAAACTGTTTGTTTGTATTTCACGATTTTTGTTTTTGTTGTTTTTTGCGATTTTTGATTTTGGCGATTTTTTTTTGCTTTTTGATTTTGGGGTTTTTTTTTAATTTTGGAGTTTTTTTTTTGTAATTTTTGTTATTCGTGATTTTCGGTTTTGGCAATTTTTGATTTAGGCAATTTTTGATTTTTACGATTTGTGTTATTCGAGATTTTAGGTTCTCGCAATTTTTGTTTTTAGCGATTTTTGTTGTTCGCGATTGACGATTTTTATTTATTTTGTGATTTTTGGTTTTGTCGATTTTTGCTTCTTGCGATTTTTAAATTTGGCGAATGTTGATTTTGGCGATTTTTGTTATTCGCGATTTTCGGTTTCCGCGATTTTTGATTTAGGCGATTCCGCCCATAGTTTCCACGACTACTCACATTGGTAGTTAATTTAATTTCAAGACTGTAATTTTCATAGTACTTCATATTTATTGTATAGGAGGTGCCACGCCTGGTGGTCCGATCCAGCCCATTTTTTTGGGGAACTACTCAGATTAAAAACTTGTGAACTCCGATAAAGTTCCAAAACTTTTTCTGTTATGGTACTCCAGTAAATATTAAATATTTATCTTATGTGGGGGGTACCACGCCCAATGGTCCGATCCCGCCCATTTTTCCGAGTACTAACATTAATAACTTATGAACTCACAAAAAATCCCAAGGCTTTCACTCCTATAATACTCCAGTTATATATTAATTACTTACTTTGTATGGAGGGTACCACACCCACTGGTCCGATACCGCCTTTTTTTATCGGACTAACATTAATAACTCATGAACTCAGACAAAGTTCAATGGTGTTCACTAATACAGTATTCGAGATATAAGACATTCTGTATTTACTTTGTATGGCGGGTACTACTGAATGATTTTTCGTGGCAGGAGCCTCAACTTTCATTAGGAAAACTTCATCTTCGTTTGTATCTAAAACACCACCTGGCTCATAGGGGTTTTTATTGTTGATCTATTGAATATTTTCTTCATCGGTTAAGTGTCCAACATAAATAAGATCATGATCGCATCGTAAGTATTCATCATTTTCGCAGATATCATTGACATCACTATAAAATATATAAAATAACTATAAAAACAGTAAATTTTTCACCATGCCCGCTTTACGAAATTTAACGCGTCCATTATTGTTAGTGATTTTAGATGCTCTGGGACAATTTGCCCTTTTCAATGGCACATAGTTTCTTTTTACCATAATCTGTCGATATTTGTATTTAGCATTATTCCTACCGACATTTGATGTATACCTATTCCTACCACGCGTGGTCAAATTATCACTTTGGGGAAAAAAGCATACATTCATAATATAGAAAGTAATTTTAGCTAATTGGGTAGTGAAAAATATTTACTTTTATTTAGAAACGAATAATACAAATTTTATCCATTTTAACCGCATTTGCTACAATTGAACATTATGTATAAAAAATACATAAAGAAATTATAAAATTGATCTTTTGACCACGCGTGTTAGGAATAATGTAAAAGGAGTGTAGAATACATTGATTCAAGTGTTGAACTATTGCTGTGGTATTGCATGAAAGAAACTGAATTTTTATATTTGACAAAGATGTGCTAACTTTGTGACAAGAATCATTATCAATGAATTATATAATATTTTTGTGCTCCTTAAGCATTTCAGCCCTTGATATAATTAGCTTTCAAAGAATTTGTTGTATTTGGTAATCCCTTTAATCTAGGCCACTTTCGTCAGCATTAAAAGCACAGTCAGGAGAATGTTTATCGAGTAAATTGGGTAATGTATTAGTTTTAAGACCTTCAGCGGCAGATTGAATGTTGTCTTAAAAGTCTCCATGAATTTTACTAAAACTGATATTTTCTCGTTTTCTTCATTGGAATATCAAACTTGAATCTGGCTCAAATACCTCATGCCATCGCATAGAAAACACTCTTTTGTGTGTGCGATTAAGGTCGTTGGAGAATGGTTAAGATTCACAATTTGATGGTATTGGATAAGTGGGCGTGGCGCTTTCCATATAAAGTAAATTTTCGATATCACATATATCGAATACTATGATAGGGAGAGCTTTGCGAATTTGTGTGAGGTCATCTGTTACTAATATAAGTAGCTGCGCCGAACATATACAGAATCGGATAAGAGGGCGGGTCACCTCACATACAAAGTCAATTTTTAATATCGTATATCTTGAGTAATGCAAAAGCGAGAATGGCGATACTTTGTGTGAGTTCACAGGCTGTTTGTGTGAGTTGCCTTGCTGAAAAATTGGCGTTGTCGGATCAGTAGGGGTGGCATCCACCTACGCAATAATTATAGAATATCATATATTTCGTGTACTATCACATGGAGATTAGGTGACAACACCTGGTATTAATGTAATTAGTCGTGACTGGGCGGAGTCGGATAAATGGAATACTGTAGTTATCCACCTTACGTTTGTAAGACCTTCCGAATTGTTTCTGTTTCTGGCAAGGAATTTTACAGCTCATTTAACGCTATGTTGATGGTAAGCTTCATTCTTAGTTCGTACCACTTCTGTACGAGTATCACCTACACAGAGCTCACCTTGAATTCGTCACTGAATATGAGGGAATTCCATTGTCTTTGTCCAGGACTATCGTTACTTAGCCCACAATGCACTCTTTTTTCAGGATCGTGTTTAAAAATGGTTTTGCTTCTGTGAAAAAGAATAAATTTTCCTATGCATTTAAAATTACCTAATAAAAGCCATAATAATAATGTTGCTTTCCTTTCCCTAAACTTCTGACCGTAGTCTTCTACTTTATTGAATTATTAGCTTCAATGACCGTTATATCAGAGTTATATCAGACAAACTTCCGCGTATTACTGTATTCCACTTGAATTATTTGTTTTACATGGCTCTACCAAATATTGCACATGTGATCTAGCTAAATTAAATTCCGAGAAACTTATTGATAACATTTACATACTATTTTTGAAGTTGACAGTCAAACTTCACTTGCAATTAATGTGTCTCGCGTCATTCTGTTTTTTATGAATATTTTTTTTTTATGTGTAAACATCTATGCACTCAGGGGGGTAAAATCCAATTTCACAATACAATCACAAAAACAGCGTAAGGAAAAATCGGTTTAGTAAGCAGAACAGCCGAGTTCACTGTCTGTTTAGCAAAATCACAAATCTTTTTCGTTAATTTTAAATATTCCAGTGTATATTTGCTATTGACCGCTATGTGTGCTGTGAGTTTAACATGTTCACAAACTTATAGAGTTGTCCTTTTAAATATTCAAGTGTATATTTGCTATTGACAGAACTAGTTTAAGAACATTCAAATTTTCACAATATTTCACAATACAGTCAGAAAAACAGAGTGAGACAAAAACGGTGTGAGGTGTGAGTGTACTGGTGCAACTATTATGATATTTTCTTCACTTCTGACTTGTGTTTCACTCTATTACCTGCATTTAAAACGTGCAAAAACTTCTTAATTTCATATGTTCTTTATAATTTTATTAAAAGCGCTTTAAAAAGAAAAATAAAACTTTCTCGTCAACTTTTCCTCTTTCCACGTATTTTTTTTACTTTTGTGTTTACCTACTTCCATAGATTTATTGTCGTCTTCATTTTACTTGACATTTAGAACAAACAGAGTTGAAATTCCATTAGCTATTGTGAATAGCTGCCTCATACATTAAAAAGCTAAATGCTAGGAAAACTTTGAAGAGGTCAAAAATAAACTTAGGAGTTTTCTGATTACTACACCTTTTCCAATTGTATTTCAGAAAACATCAATTGTATTTCAGAAAACATCAATTGAATTTCAGAAAGTGTCAATTGTGTTTCAGAAAGTATCAATTGATTTTCAGAAAGTATCAATTGAATTTTAGAAATTATCAAATGTATTTCAGAAAATATCAAATGTATTTCCGAAATTATCAAATGTATTTCAGCAATTATCAAATGTATTTCAGAAAATATCAATTGTATTTAAAAAAACATCAAATGCATTTCAGAAATTATCAAATGTATTTCAGAAACCATGAAATTTATTTCAGAAAATTTTAAATGAATTTGAGAAAACATCAAGTGTATTTCAGAAAACATAAAATGTATTTCTGGAATTATCAAATGTATTTCAGAAAATGTCAAATGTATTTCAGAAAACATCAAATGTATTTCAGAAATTATTAAATTTACTTCAGAGAATATGAGTTGGATTTCAGAAAATATCAATTGAGTCTTAGAAAGATAGTCAAAAACGCTATATAAAACAAGTAAGAAAATTATAGTCGGTCTAGACCGACTATACGATACCCTATACCATGCGTTTAGAGACCCTATCTCTTAGGCCCAACTAATTGGATATAGAAAATAAGCATAAACCAAATTTGAGTGGGATTTTATTAATTTTTTTGGCTGCAGATATGAAAAAATTCATATCGGATGCTATGTCTATATGGGGACTAGGTCCAAAAATGGATCGATCCTGACCATGGTTGGTAAAGTCTCTTGTATTTTGCGAAAAATTTGAGATGAATCAGTGCAATATTTTTGTTTTTTGATAGATTTAAGTGAAGATCGGGAAGCAGCTCTATATGGGGCCTATGACCAAGAGTTATCCCATTTTTGTACTATTCATTAATGGATGTAATAAACATATACAAACCCAATTTGACTAAGATTTATACGACAATTTGGATCTTATGGCAATTTATGTCGATTTTATAGGGGTCATTTGTATGGGGGCTAGGTCTGAACATGAACCGATTCTCACCAATTTCAATAGCGTTCATCCCATGACCGGTGAAAGCTTATATACCAAATTTCATCAAAACATATTCATATTTGCGACCTGCAGTTTGATTACAAGGTTTACATGGACACACAGACGGACTGACATAGTTAAATCGATTCAAAAAGTGATTCTGATTCGATCGGTATAATAAAAGATGGGTCTAGGTCAAATATTTTTGTTGTTACAAACAGCAGCACAAAGACATTATACCCAAGCCACATAGTGGTATAGGGTATAAATATATTTTTGTAAGTATTACACTGGGTTTGAAATATTTCTTGAAAACTACATATCGTCATCTAAAATGCAAAAAGCCGTAACTAATATTTTTATTATTTTGCAGGAGAAGCAAAACACCATATAACAAAAACTACTTTAAACCTAATACCCAAATTTAAGAATCAAGCTGAGAAATAAAGATGGAATTTTATTTATGAAAACAAATTTATGGTAAAATAGTAACTGCAATACAATTTTGAACTTTTTGTTAGTTACGGCCTTTCGCATTTTATGTGACGATATAAACATATTTTTTTCAAAATGATGACTTCAAAATCGGTCAAAATTCTATCCTGGTGTTTATATTGTAGCTGATTAACAAATGAAGTCCTCATCTTCTTTCGATTAAAAGGCCGCCCTTGACAGCTTATTTTCCTGTGCATAACAAATAAGTCCAAATATTGCTAAACAATTTCTGCGACTCCAAATCACTAATAGAAACAATAATAACTTTGCGGTATTGTAGGGTAAACTACTTTTTAATTCTGAATTTCAATAGATATTTTCTGAAATTCAATTGATATTATCTAAAGTACATTTCATAATTTGTGAAATACATTTGATGTTTTCTGAAATATATTTGATACTTTCTGAAATACATTTGTTGTTTTCTGAAATACAATTGATACTTTTTGAAATTCAATTGATGTTTTCTGAAATACAATTAATACTTTCTGAAAATCAATTGATACTTGCTGAAATACAATTGGAAAAGGTGTAGATGTTTACACATCTCCCCTGTGATCGGACGCACATTGATTATTTTTTTACTTACTTTCAACAGAAAGATAGAAATTTTTAAATAAAACTTGTTTTTTTTATATATAAATAACGGAATTTGGTTTATTGTATGAAGTTTTTGCGGTCAATTTTGATGTCAGTTTTATAGGAACTTTTGGAAAACAAGGTTGCATTTAGGGGAAATTTTTAGTGTACAACAATTTTTTATTGCATATTAAAGCACGGCTAACAAGCTAACTAATACGTTGACAAACTTTAAAATATTAACAAAATTGAATTTATATAAATTCTCAAATCATTATTATAAAACTGGTTGTACGAACTTTTAGTGGTTAGGGTAGTAAACAGTTACATTGACTTATGCCAGCTTAATTTCATTTTAGTTCTTAACCAGCTGAGCTCGATAGTTGGTTCGTTACAAGATACGATGAACTCATAATTCGGAAATCATTGGGATCTTCACTAATATTGTCGAAAAAGCATTGAAAGTTTAACCAACAAAATTATGCCGTTATTTATTGTCATAAATTAAATCATATATCTATATATACGAGTATATGAAAGCATATCTGCATTTAAACGTTTATTTAATTCGATTTCAAAGAGAAGAAAAAAAAAAAACAAAAAACTTAAAACAGGCGTTGTTTCTCTATTTATACCCGTCAAAAAAAATTATTACATTTCTGACGGCATAAATCACATAATTCATGCGTGTTGCCTGTTTAATATTTAATTGGCCTGCAGCTAAAATAATAATAACACCATCTTACAAATACATACCTACAAACACACACACGTACCTATTTATTGTAACTTTTTTTATATTTAACACACATTTCGGTTTTGTGTTTAAAATGAAAACAAACCAAAAAAAAAAAAGAAAAAACTACAAAATTGCAAATCTGTCTAAAAAGAGGTTTTTTTTTTTTGTTTTTATAGGAGACCCACCTTCAACAAATTCATGCATATGTATTCCATTCAATTTTTATGCTGACTGCTTTTTAACTAAATAGCAAATCATAGCAATTTTCCATTTAATGCCATTAAAACGCATTCCCATCGTAAATCTTTTGGTTTTTTGTTATTATTTTTCTTATTTTCTTTTTGTATAAATTTATGGCAAATTATAAGTAACAAATTTCCTTTAATGTTTTTGTTTTTTTTCTATTATTGTAGGATTTTGGCATTAATCTTAGCACCTTTTAGTTTTCGTTTATATATATTTTTTTTATTAAAAATATTTTTTTTTCTAATTTCCATCCTAAATTGATGCATAAATATGTCGTGACATATGTGAGGTGAACAACTAAGGTGGCCATCACTATATATTCGTATCATCAATTCGTGTCATCAAAAGTAGGAATAATATTTTAAAAAACTTGTAAACGCTCTGGGATTATTGTATATGAATAAGCTTTTACAGAGATCTCCTCTATAAAGTGAAACTTTAGTTATATAAAATAAGTAAGAAAATTATAGTCGGTCTAGACCGACTATATGATACCCTATACCATGCGTTTAGAGACCCTATCTCTCAGGCCCAACTAACTGGATATAGAAAATAAGCATAAACCAAATTTGAGTGGGATTTTTATTAATTTTTTCGGCAGCAGATATGAAAAAGTTCATATCGGATGTTATATCTATATCGGGACTAGAACCAAAAATGGACCGATCCTCACCATGTTTGGTAAAGTCTCTTGTATTTTGCAAAAATCTATACAAACAAAATTTGAGAAGAATCAGTGCAATATTTTTGTTTTTTGATAGATTTAAGTGAAGATCGGGAAGCAGCTCTATATGGGGCCTATGACTAAGAGTTGACCAATAGGGATCGTTTTTGGACTACTGATTAATGGATGTAATATATACTCACAAACCCAATTTGACTAAAATTTGTGTGATAATTTGGATCTTATTGGCAATTTATGTCGATTTCATAGGGTTCATTTGTATGGGGCCTAGGTCTAAACATCGACCGATTCTCACCAATTTCAACAGCGTTCATCCCATGGCCGATAAAAGGTTAAATACCAAATTTCATCAAAATATATTGATATTTGCGACCTGCAGTTTGATTACAAGCTTTACATGGACACACAGACGGACGGACGGACGGACATCGTTAAATCGAATCAGATGGTGATTCTGATTCGATCGGTATAATTAAAGATGGTCAAATATTTTTGGTTGTTACAAACAGCAGCACAAAGTCATTATACCCAAACCACATAGTGGTATAGGGTATAAAAATGAACCAAGAAATAATTATTCTACTACGAATGAATGTCTGATGAATAGAGCAATATCTGGAATATAATTTTGAAGAGTACACATTTTTGAAAAATTATAAAGTGAATAGTTGAAGCCTTGAACACGACATCTATAGTATTTTAAATCTGAAAATAGTGGGGTCATGGAAAACGAGTTAGCGAACGAGTGTTCATGGACAATGAAGATAAAAAATGCGGGATCAAACAATTAAAAGTTTTCAACAAAATTAACTAAATCAAGTATTGAACTCTTTCTACAGCAAGACCCCGGTATTAGGAATACCAAAGTATTAACAAGAATGAGTATTAAATTTGGCTGTGCCAAAATTTTGATACCCTCCACTCGTGCTCTTAACACATTATTACAGGGTGCGAGTATTTAACTTTTTCTTTTTTCCTATTTCAGAAATTAAACTTGGGAGAATATTTAAAAATGGAACGCTATACAATTGCGCAAAGAACTAAGATTGTTTTTCTGTTCATTGAAAATCATCGTTCGATAATTAATACTCAACGTGCATACAGAAGATTTTATGGTGTAAGAACTGCTCCAACGGGTCCAACCATTCGTTCGTTGGTGAATAATTTTGCTGAATATGGGACTGTCGGAGATTCAAGACGTACGGGCAGACCTCGAACTGGCAGATCGGTCGAAAATATTGATGCTGTGCGACAGAGCGTCGAAGAAAATCCGCAGACATCAAGGAGAAGACGATCTTCCCAGGTGCAGCTTTCTGACCGCACTCTTCGGCGAATTTTAAAACACGATTTGCACCTCTTCCCTTACAAAATCCAAGTAGTCCAAAAACTAAATCCTGAGGACTTCGTATTGCGCTTGGAATATGCTAGAGCAGTTTTAAATCTCGTTGATCAAAATGAAAATTTTTTGTCAAATTTAATGATGACCGACGAAGCGCATTTTCACTTGAACGGTTTCGTAAATAAACAAAACAACAGATTTTGGGGATCCCAAAATCCCAAAAATCTTCATCAGAAATCTTTACACGCAATTCGTGTTACCGTTTGGTGTGGCATTACCGCCCAAAAAGTTTACGGTCCTTTTTTTTTTTGAAAACGATCAAGGTGTATGTGAAACAATAAATGGAGAACGTTACAGAGTAATGCTACAAAATTTTTTATTTCCGCAATTGCCACCAAACGCCAATATATGGTTTCAACAAGATGGTGCAACAGCTCATACAGCCCGTGCAACGATGGACTTATTAAGACAACAATTTCCAAATCGGATAATTTCTAAAAACGGCGATTTGAGATGGCCATCACGATCGCCAGACTTGACTGCACCGGATTTTTTCTTGTGGGGCTATCTCAAAGACAAAGTTTATGTGAATAAGCCCCAAACCTTGCAGCAACTAAAGGACAACATTCAAAAAGAAATTGATCGTATACCACAAGAAACACACAACAAAGTTATGGAAAATGCCATAAAAAGAGCACATTTTTGCGTTAGAGAAAACGGTTCTCATTTAACTGATATTATTTTTCATAATTAATGTAAAAAAATAACATAAAACAAACTTTCTTTTTATCATAAATTTTTTTGTTTTTTTCATTCCATTCAATAGTTATTTAAAAAACAAATCATATAGTTACTTTAGCCGCACCCTGTATAACCAAGGTTGTTAACACTAATGCCTGGTTTTCATTATGTCATTTTCAATGGCAATTGTTGTCAATTATTGTCAGTTGTATGAAAATGGGTTTTAATGTCTTGTCATTTACAATCCTTGGCAACATTTGACATCTGAAATGAAATTGCCAGCATGTTGGCAATTTGTTTGTGTTTGACAGCTGGATTTTCTGTTCGTTTATAAAATGTAATGAATACGTAATGAATAGAAAATTACGAGATGTCAGTTGAGGCAATTGTTTGTTGTCGCTTATATGACATAGTGAAAACCAAGCATAAGCTACAAAAAAAGGCCAGATTTCACATTACCACGGCTAAATTTTTTGCAATGATGTTCAAAATTAATGCGATTATTAAAAAAATTTTAGGTATTTTACTGATTTTTATTACTGAAAGCAATTATTAAATGCAATCAGCATAAATGTAAACAACATTTTTGTTTGTTGGTTTATTCGCAATTCACATGAATTTATTTGCTTGTGTACAAAAACAAAACAACAATAAAAGCAAAAAGCAATTAAAAATGTGTATGCATCGCTTATGCATTCGATAGACATGTGTTCGGTTATGTATGAAATATTTATCGGAGTATCGTAGATGCTCCAAATACAACACCAAACTTCTTCAGTTTATGACGAACATTTGAAGCCTAAGTAGTGTGACATACTCGACCTATTGCGGACCGGAGGATGTTTTCAACAGACAGACAGACAGACAGACGGACATCGCTAGATCGACTTCTGCCTTTATAAGGATTAAGAATATGTATAATTTTTGGGATCGATGAGTTACAAACGGATTGACAAACTGATATATCGTTAACTGAAATGCAAAACCACGTAGCTAACAAAAATACAAAATCGGTTTTTTTAATTGATTATGATGCATATCAACGAGGTCCATGTCTTCTACAATTTTTACTGTCATATAATAAAAATTAGACATATTATTAGCGAAAACCGAAAGCACGTAACTACAAGTGCAAGTGTAGTAAAAGCAAGTAACTACATACTTGTTGCTTAAACTAACATATATTTATTTCTATTGAAGTTTATTTATTCATGGTAGGTTTTGATTTTTTATATTGCACTAGCGGATACCGCTACTACGCTCCCCTCCCCTCTTAGTCCTATTTTCTCATATCTACAGTGATTATACTTTGAAGTTTTTAATTTGTTATTTATAATAAATTTTTATCAATTTTCATTGATTTTACTGTGAAGAAATACGTACCATATATTTTAAAATTGTTTCTCTTTATAAGTTCGGTTAGTGAAAATGATTTTGAAAATAGTTTGGAAAGTTCTGTAATTAATTCCAACAAAATTAAAAATTTGAGACAGGAAAACAAAAATAAACGTTTGTATGGCAAAAGGTATAAGGGAATATCAAATGGAAATATGAACAATATATCAGCAAGGCAAATGAAGGAACCATGTACTTAAAAATTTTGCGAGAAAAGTTCATCTCGACACTGTTCTTTTTTTACGGAAGTGAAGCGGAAGGAAATATTTGACCTTTTCTGGAAAATGTGCTGGAACGAATAAAAAGTATTCGTCAAAAGTCTTATTGAATGCTCAGAAAGAACACGTGTTTGCGTGAAAAATTCTCGACGTTCAAATACAATATCGTATTATTTGTATATGGCCAATTCCGGAAGTAAGTATGCAGTAAAATGTTTCTTTCCACTTTAGGAATTTCTGAAAATAATACAAGAATATGGACAGCAGATCAAGGCATTTCTAAAAGTAGTAACAAAAGAGGTAAAACGGTTCAGTACGAGAAACGAATTAATTTTTTTAAAAATTGGCTAGAGGACATGCCCAAAATTGAATCGCATTACCGACGAAATTATACAAAAAAAAAAAATCATGTGAGTCCGATCACAAGGGAGATGTGTAAACATCTAATAATTAAAGAAAACATCAACATCATATTTTCCAGTGCATAAAAAATAAGTCGATTATGCTGTTTTCTGAAATTCAATTGATGTTTTCTGAAATGCAATTGATGTTTTCTGAAATTCAATTGATGTTTCCTGAAATACAATTAATGTTTTCAGCAATTCAAATGATGCTTTTTGAAATTCTATTGATGTTTTCTTAAATTCTATTTATGTTTTCTGAAATTCAAATGATGTTTTCTGAAATACAATTGATGATTTCTGAAATATAATTGATGGTTTCTGAAATTCTATTGATGTTTTCTGAAACTCAATTGATGTTTTCTGAAACTCGAATGATGTTTTGTGAAATTATTTTGATGTTTTCTGAAATTCTATTTATGTTGTTTGAAATTCGAATGATGTTTTCTGAAATTATATTGATGGTTTCTGAAATACAATTGATGTTTTCTGAAATTCTATTGATGCTTTCTGAAACTCAATTGATGTTTTCTGAAACTCGAATGATGTTTTCTGAAATTATATTGATGTTTTCTGAAATTCTATTTATGTTTTTTGAAATTCGAATGATGTTTTCTGAAATCATATTGATGGTTTCTGAAATACAATTGATGTTTTCTGAAATTATATTGATGTTTTCTGAAATTCTATTTATGTTTTTTGAAATTCGAATGATGTTTTCTGAAATTATATTGATGGTTTCTGAAATACAATTGATGTTTTCTGAAATTCTATTGATGCTTTCTGAAACTCGAATAATGTTTTCTGAAATTATATTGATGTTTTCTGAAATTCTATTTATGATTTTTGAAATTCGAATGATGTTTTCTGAAATTATATTGATGGTTTCTGAAATACAGTTGATGTTTTCTAAAATTATATTGATGTTTTTGAAATTCTATTTATGTTTTCTGAAATTCAAATGATGTTTTCTGAAATTATATTGATGGTTTCTGAAATGCAATTGATGTTTTCTGAAATTATATTGATGGTTTCTGAAATTCTATTTACGTTTTCTGAAATTCAAATGATGTTTTCTGAAATTATATTGATGGTTTCTGAAATACAATTGATGTTTTCTGAAATTATATTGATATTTTCTGAAATTCTATTTATGCTTTCTGAAATTCAAATGATGTTTTCTGAAATTATATTGATGGTTTCTGAAATACAATTGATGTTTTCTGAAATACAATTGATGTTTTTTGAAAGACAATTGGAAAATGTTTAGAAAAGAGCATATCATAATATTTTCACAAATACAATCAGATAAAGTCACACCGAATTACACTTCAGCTCACACCGATGTGTTAGGCTGTTTTTGCGATTGTATTGTGAAATAGAAATTTACCCCCCTGCGCGTATAGATGTTTACACATCAAAATTATTTTGAGACGAATTTTACTACCTATAGACAAATTTTGAATTCATATTTGCAAGAATGTAAAGCAAATGAAGAAAATGTCATTATTCCAGTTTCCTTCCCAAATTTTATGGCAACATTGAAGGAGGGCAACTACTCATTATTTAAGCCGAGAAATGATCATTGCGATATCTGCTTAAAATTTAAAGCAAAAAACTTATCTCACAAAATCAGTTTAACGAACACAGAAATGAAATAGAAAGTATGAAAAATGAAAAGGAAGAAGACGTAGAGAGCGTAAAAGCAGGACTATGTTTTCTCTTCTGTATAGATGTGCAGGCCGTAAAACTTGTTCCACAACTAAAGGCGTCTTCCTCTTACTATAAAATGAAATTGCAAGTCCACAATTTTACGATTTATAATGTTACTTCGCACGAATCTGATAATTACGTTTGGGACGTACAAAGGGAAACCTTGTAGCATCAACATTTACAACTTGTATTATAAATCATTTAAGAAATGCAGTTTCTCAGTGTCCGTCTATTAATCATATAATAATTTACTCTGACAGCTGTGGTTATCAACAAAAAAATGTTATTTTCAAATGCTCTACTTTCGTTTTGCAAAGAAACAAATGTGACTATTGAACACAAATACCTAATTGTAGGGCACACACAAATGGAGTGTGACTCAACACATTCGCTCATAGAAAGAAAAATAAGAAACAAACAAATTAACTTACCACCGCAACTTGTAGACTTGATAAGAAACGCTCGAAAAAACCCTATTCCACTCAAAGTTCATCATTTGACTCATGAATACTTCCTCGATTACGAGTCAGTTCCTAAACTTTATTCATCGATACGACCAGGTAAGGCATTATTTTTATTGTTCCTAATAAAGGCTCATTAAAACTTTTTTTTTACAGGTAAAAAGGTTGGAGATCCCACAGTCAATATGGTTCGTGTATTAGCGTATGATCCCTCTGGAGTAATTTATTTTAAAGTAAATGCAACAGATGAGTATAAGGAACTTCCACAAAGAATTGGAAACAAATTAAAATCGTTTGAACCTTTGAAGTTGCATTTACAAAGAATAAAAATTTCAAGCAAACAATGGCAACATCTTCAGGACCTTAAACCAATTCTTCCACCCGATTGTCATTCCTATTACAATGAAATTCCATTTGAGAACTAGTTAAGGTATTTTTTTTCTTTTATTTGTATTGTAGTTATTGTTTGTAATTATCTTTTGTTTTCGTAAATCATTTTTTATTTTCATATTTTGCAAAAAAAAAACAAGTAAGAAAATTATAGTCGGTCTAGACCGACTATACGATACCCTATACCATACGTTTAGAGACCCTATCTCTCAGGCCCAAATAACTGGATATAGAAAATAAGCATAAACCAAATTTGAGTGGAATTTTTATTAATTTTTTCGGCTGCAGATATGAAAAACTTAATATCGGATGCTATATCTATATGGGGACTAGGCTCGAAAATGGCCCGATCCTGACCATGTTTGGTAAGGTCTCTTGTATTTTGAAAAAATATATACAAACAAAATTTGAGAAGAATCAGTGCAATATTTTTGTTTTTTGATAGATTTAAGTGAAGATCGGGAAGCAGCTCTATATGGGGCCTATGACTAAGAGTTATTCCATAGGGATCATTTTTGGACTACTTAATGGATGTAATATATACATACAAACCCAATTTGACTAAGACTTGTATGATAATTTGGATCTTATGGCAATATATGTTGATTTTATAGGGGTAATTTGTATGGGGCCTAGGTCTGAACATGGACCGATTCTCACCAATTTCAATAGCGTTCATCCCATGGCCGATGAAAGATTAAATACCAAATTTCATCAAAATATATTCATATTTGCGACCTGCAGTTTGATTACAAGCTTTACATGGACACACAGACGGACGGACGGACGGACGGACGGACGGACGGACATCGTTAAATCGAATCAGATAGTGATTCTGATTTCTGATTTTTGGTTGTTACAAACAGCAGCACAAAGTCATTATACCCAAACCACATAGTGGTATAGGGTATAATTAATACATAAATATGTAAAGCGATATAATAAATAACAACAGAACAACTTCTTTTATTCTAAATTTTACAAATGCAAAACAAAATTTTCTTTGAAACTTAAAAAAATTTCATTGTAGTTACGTGTTTTTGTTGTAGAAAATACGAGTTCAAAAGCATGTAACTAACGTTACTCTTTGAAACATTAATAAATTATTGTTTTTATTCCAGAAATGAGTTAATCGATATATATTTAGTAAATCTGCGATATTTGATTACCAAAATTGCATCTATTTTTCAATATATAAAATTTTTTGTTTCTCCTGTAAAATAGTAAAAATGTTAGTTACGTGGTTTTGCATTTCATCTGACAATATACTCTCTGTACAGTGGTGTGGAGGGTATAAAAAGAAGGGTCCTATAGGCACTAGTAAAGATAAGAAAGTCGAAAACCATAAAATTAATGCTGGTGAAGCTATCAAAATATACGGGGTTCAAAAATTACTATGTGTCCAAAATTTCTCGCAAGTTTTAAATTAAAAAGAATATACAGTTTTTTTTCTCTTTACATTAACATTTCTTTATAAAATCATAAAGTATAAAGTATAGGGATATGTATGGAGTAAATCATCGGACAAATGGGCTCCATGGTTTTTCTGGCAATGTAATTAAATTTCGCTGAGTTTTCTCCTTCGAAGCACGGGTACTTGTGCCATAGATATCTGACTTCAGAGAACCTCATAAAGAATCAAATTGTTTCAATGGTGCGTGGCAGAGAAGAAGAAGAAAGCATATATTTCTAAAATTCATAACTACACTGCTCCCTTCATCAGACTAGTTTCTGGCGTTTCAGCCTTAATTAGCGATTTATTGAACATTGTGATAATTGTTATGTTATAATTGAATAAATTGTTTTTATACGAAATTTTTCTACTTAAAGCGGCCGTGAGATTTGAACCTGCGTCTATCTCACATACACTCGTTACTTGCACACTCACCTAAAGTTAGGCGTACGAGCGGTGTGGTTCGTATTAATCGCAGAAGATACAACTCTCAAGCAATCGTTATTTTTGAATTTTTTAATATCTGTGCACGTATGCTTCTAGTTTCCACTATTCTCAGTTTCGTATGAGTTGCCATATGTGATGTACGGTTTGTACATTCTACATATTGCACTTTTTACATATATTACTGATGTTGGTCTGAAGCGAAATTTTAATAGTTTGTTAGATTTGACCCCATTTTTCAGACATATTGCAATTAATACTGGCATTAGTATGCAAATTTTTATTCTGTTTCAATGATGTTCAATCACATGATCTAGAGGATCAATACTGATCACCGCAAAGAGAGAGTCCAGGAAAAGCCTTATGCAGAAATTGGATCGCTTCACGGGCATTATGGCATGTGGCACCGTCTCATCATCCACAGTAATATCATCCAATTTAGGCAGAAAGAACTCTGTCATCATGACGCGATATCAAGCATAGTCAACGCTTCGCCTACCTGGATTCACTCGATATTTATCCCAATATACAAAAAGGTCAAAACTACAAAACTGTATCACTTATACCACACACGAACAAAGTTATGTTGCACAAAAATTATGTTACACACAATCGTGTAAAGGCATTCGTTATGCCTGAGATAGCTGAAAAGAAGATTTTTTTGTTCCGGGCAAAGTTACGTGAGAACAAATTCAGCTTTGTGGTATGCTACTGTAAAAAAACAAAATGAAAGTGCTGATTGTACACGAGCTATACAGCCATAATACCTCCGCAGTAAAAGTCAATAATATAATAACGGAGCAGTCTGTAACCAAGTCTGGTACTAGACAGTGATGTATTTTATCTCCCGCACTGTGTAACTCTTATACTGAGGTAATGCTGCGCGAGGTATTGGAAGAGTGGAGCGAAGGTATTGCAATTTGGGGAAAAAAAATAACAGAGTTCAGAAAAAAACACACACTGAATAAAAAACTTGTACATATATGTAAACAAACATATCTTAGACCAACACACACATATTTTTATTTTCATAGCAATTATGTTTGTTTTTAAATTTTCTTCGGTGCCCAACACAACCATGACTGTGTTCGTTTTAATATATCGTTATTTACACGAACATTTTTGTATCACGCACTTTTTGTTTCAATCACACATAAAGCACACATTTTTGAGTGTTGCTTTATTTGAAGTTCATGTTCTGGTACGTGTACTGAAAAAAAAAACAGAACATGTACAATAAACAGGTTCGAGTTCAGTTATATTTTAAGTCGTGTTGTGGCTCGTGTAGTAAGAAAAAACAGAACATGTACAATAAACAGGTTCGAGTTCAGTTATATTTTAAACAGAACATGTACAATAAACAGGTTCGAGTTCAGTTATATTTTAAGTCGTGTTTAAAATATAACTGAACTCGAACCTGTTTATTGTACATGTTCTGTTTTTTCTTACTACACGAGCCACAACACGACTTAAAATATAACTGAACTCGAACCTGTTTATTGTACATGTTCTGTTTTTATTTTTTCAGTACACGTACCAGAACATGAACTTCAAATAAAGCAACACTCAAAAATGTGTGCTTTATGTGTGATTGAAACAAAAAGTACGTGATACAAAAATGTTCGTGTAAATAATGAAATATTAAAACGAACACAGTCATGGTTGTGTTGGGCACCGTAGAAAATTTAGAAACGCACATAATTGATATGAAAATAAAGATATGTGTTGGCTGCTTCTGAACAGAACATTTTGTGTTTCATGTATGTATTTTCTGAACCTTGAAAAATAAATACACCGATAACTAAATTAATGATCATAGATTGAGTTAACAACAATCATCCCGAAACAAATACTCTAGTTGGATTTGATGTTTTCAACATTTTCAATTATTTGGGGTCAATTATAAGTAATGATAGCGACTGCACTACAGAAATCCGAAGACGCCCTTCCTTAGCCAGATCAGCTACAACAAAATTGTAAAAATTATAGAAAAACAAGTATTTAAAAAAAAAAACGAAGCTCCGTTTAGCAGATGCCCTTATATTCCCAATCGCCACATACGCTACCGGAAAATGGACTATTAACCCTTTCACCACCAATAGCACATATATGCCCCATATCTATTTTTTTCTTATGTTTTCCACATTTTCCAACCAATTTTTTAAAATTTTTTTAAAGCTGACTTGGGTCGACAGAGGACAGTTTTAGCTTTCAGACCATACCAATAAAAAAAAAATGGCACATGTATACTCAGGACCTAAGACGGTGACCCAAAAGTCTGAAAATTGTGTTTTTTTTAAACGATATTTGGATGTCATTAAATCGGATGTTATTGAACCGAAAACATCAAAATTTTTATATGACATGGACCAGTATTTATGGTTTTCAGAAACACCAAAATATTTGGAATCGGTTTATTATTCAGCAAAATTCAGTACGGTTAAAAAATATGTTTTATAGTTTTATATTTTTGTTAAATTAAAAAAATTCATAATATTAAATCAACAATTAATTAAACTATAAATAAAAAGATTTAGAAAAATATTAATTCTAAATATCTCAAAAATATAAAATCAATTATGGTAATCATCGAAGCAATTAGAGTTTTTTGTGAAAAAAGGTTTTTTATAAAAGGAACGATTTTCCTTTCCATTTTTAGTACAAATAAAAAAATAGTTATTGATTCTCTGTGATCTATATATAAAAATTTACAACAAATACAAAACCAAAGCTACAGTTATTTATGTAAAAATAAAAAAAAAAACACAAATCACTGACTTGCTTTGAGCGGAGTAAATTAGTTGCTAACTTTGACCGTTGACGACCAATGGGATATATATGGCCAATGGATTTTTTCCTTGAAGGAATTAAAAAAACATTTTTTAAGTACGAATCCACAAAAAAATAAAAATTTTCCAGCAGTTTAGGTTTGGTCGTGAAAGGGTTAAGCAGTCAGATAGAAAAATAATTGACGGATTTGAACTTTGGGTTTACATAAGAATTCTAAGGCTTTCCTGACATTAATTTCGGCCAAATGGTGAAACGAATCAGCAGGTTATATATCCGATACATTGTTAGAAGGGAGAGTACTATACAGCTTTCAGTCGATGACGGCAAAGTAAAAGGTACCAGAAGAAAAGGAGATCACCTACAAGATGTTGGGATCAACTAAAATCACTTATTGGAGTAACTTGCAATGACGCCTTATAAATGAAATAAAGGGTTTTTCAACAGGGACGCTACAAAAGTAGAAAGACAGGGACAGCAAACGACGCCATATTTCTTGCCGTTCTTTTGACATTTCTCTTCAGTAAGGTTTGCCATTTGATGATGGAAAGATATACGAGCCAACAACGAGTCGAAATTATTAAAATTTACTACCGAAATTCGGAGTCAGTGGCCTTAACGTTAAGAGCGCTACGTCCAATTTATGGTCGTCATAATCGTCCTAACAGATCAACAATTGAGCGTCTAGTGGAAAAATTTTAATCCACAGCCACAGTACAAAATGTTCCCAGTGAGACAAATAAGTGCCCATAGTGTTGAGAGTATTGCTGCCGCTGAGGCTTCAGTTGAAGAAATCCCAAATGTGTCTCTCATTCGTCGTTCTCAAGCATTAGGCATCTCTGTGACGTCGTTGTGGCGAATTTTGCAAAAGATCTTGGCCTACATCCTTACAAGATCAAACTAACATAAGAACTGAAGCCGCTTGACCACTAGAAACGTCGTATGTTCGTGAATTGGGCTGAGCAACAACTTCAAAATGATTCGGACTTTCATCGAAAAATCATCTTCAGCGATGAGGCTCATTTCTGGCTGAATGGCTTCGTCAATAAACAAAATATGCGTTATTGGTCAGACAGCAATCCACACGTACTCCATGAGTCATCATTGCATCCCGAAAAAATTACGGTTTGGTGCGGTTTATGGACCGGCGGCGTCATTGGGCCGTACTTCTTCTGTGATGATCAAGACCGTAACGTTACTGTGAATGGGAATTGCTACCGTTCAATGATAACCGAATATTTTTGGCCCCAATTGGATTATATGGACTTGGAGGACATGTGGTTCCAACAGGACGGCGCCACAAGCCACACAGCGAATGTCACAATCAATTTATTGGAAACCAAGTTTGGAGAACGTGTTATCTCACGAAATGGTCCAGTCGATTGGCCACCTCGGTCGTGCGATTTGACGCCGTTGGACTTTTTCATGTGGGGCTACGTCAATTCTATGGTCTATGCCAACAAGCCAGCGACGATTGATGAACTTCGTACGAATATCGAACGTGAAATTGCAGCAGTATCGGCCGATTTATGCTTGAAAACCGTCGAAAATTGGGTTCAGCGTCTGGACTTCTGCAAGCGTACCCGTGGTGGCCATACAAAAGAGATCGCTTTCCATACCTAACGGAATCGAACGTACTTTCACAGGAATAAAGAATTTCATTGATATCCAAAACCATTTTTGTTTTATTTAAAAAAACTTTTGTAGCGCTCTTATTGAAAAACCCTTTACAATAGATAAGAATGGATAACTCCCAGCAGTCTTAATTTAATATTTTTTTTATTACTACTAGCCAACACTCAAGGGATGTCCCCTACAAATGCAGTGCAATATGTTTATTTCAAGGAATGAGGCTATGGGAAGGAGATAAGAGGGAGTAGTGTTTGTATATATTTGCCTTAAATTTTATTAGATTGTAACTGTCGGGAAAGACTTGTGTGATGAGTTTCTTGCACATAAAGGTATTCCGACTGATAAACGAGTTTTCTTTGTAATGCATTGTATGGTCAGCTGGACAGTAGACTATAAAAGGATGTGATCTATTAAAGTAGTATTGGAATGACTTCGCTAATCTCAGAAGCATATATGCGAAATTAAGATTGTTGTTTCTTTAAATAATATTTTTATTATGAAATTGATTTTATATATTTAATATTATATATAGTATGCATATTATGTCACCATGCTCTGTCAAGGGTAAAAGAATGAAGAAGAAGAATAAGAACAGGTACCTTTACATTGGGACACAGTAGTATATATTCGTTTGGCTAAACTCTTAGTGGATAACCTTTTTTCCCTTAGCATTAATTTAGCTTCCCCTACCTCGATCTATAGGGCCCGATACTATCGGGCTGAAGGAAATTTGATCCCCGTATGTAAGCGCCTTCAATCGTGCAACACATCTAACCTTTCTTTCGAACATTACTGCTTTAAATGTAGATATTCAAATTTTTAACCACATTGGCACAGTGGATAATTTAATGGTAAGGGACACTCATTGCATCGAGAATATCACAATCTAAGAACTAGAAATATGGTCACTTTATTAACAACATCTATTTTTCACAAAAATAACCAATAACAACAACAATAATACAACAAAATACATATATACAACAAAACGTCACAATATCATAAAACACAAACATCATAAGATATAAAAAATTATGATCGATCACTACAAAAGTACTGACGGAGAACTGATGTTGCAGTCATTATTATTGGAATAATAAAAAAAAAAAAAAAAACAATATACAAAACAAGGCGGCACACGTTAAAATCACTTAACATCAGTGTTGTTGTTTTTTTTTTTGTATAGTGGCTGCCACAAATAACAACAACAGCAACAACAATTGCCATTTACCATTTTAATCAGCACCCCACAATAAAGTCAGACACAAACACACAATATTCCTTCTATCATCGATTCCGTGAATTCCAGCACGCTGTAATAGATTTAGACAATGCTTTTTTTTTTTTTTGGTTTTGATCAAATGTTGATGAAAATATTTTGCTGTTGTTGTTGCTGTAGTTGTTAAATGAACAATAATAAAAGTGCATCAACATATTTTGATCATCATCATTCGGTGTAACGAACAATAACAGCAACAACAACATCTATACGAGTACCATATTTTATATGATTTTAAGATCTTGCGTCATTTTTTAGCTGCAGGCCATAACAACAGAAGAACACACGACATCAAAAATTTTAGAAAAAACAGAATTAAGAAGAAGAAACTTACAATCTATCAGAAAACCCAAAATGTTTTTATAATCTGCACTATTTGTAATGAAGTCATAAATAAAAATTAACGTAACGTTTGTAACGCACCAAAATTTGGACCGAACAATTATTTATTTTTCAAATTTTTTTAAATTTTTATGTAGGATCTTGAAATGTTTCGATTAGTATGTACATATGTATGAAACCTATGCTGAATCAGTTATTTCATCTTCAGTCACTCAAACTGGGCGTTTCTATAACGAATTCTAAGGAAGATCTACATCCCTACAACATGCAACTGCTGAATGAATTAAAGCAGCCAATCATTTAAGTTGATCCGAAACTTTCCCCATTTTTTAAATGATAATAATTTTAATTGATAATCATTCGCTGAACTTTCGTGAATTATTCCATATTTACTAATTTCCCATATTAAGATTTTAAGTTGCTAATTTTATTCAAAAAAGATTTAAATTTTGCGCCCTTATTGGGACACCCGATATGTTACCATGTAGAGGGTGTTTTTTTTTTTTTTTTGCTTAGATAGAAGTTACAAAAGGACTAGCTATCAAGCGAAGTTTTATACTGCGCTCAATTTTTGACTTTTATGATCAGTATACTGCGGCAAATAATCATGAGTGGATTCACCCTTAAACAATGTCACCAAATTGTCTAATCTTACTTCGAAAATCAGTCATCGATTCGCGCAACTCATAACTGACTTCGTGATTTTTAGGACACACATACTCGTCCATCTAAGCAAGTCATCAGTTGAACTGTGGATAGATTTCATACCGCATACTTTCTAAATGATGCAATTACATCAAGACGTGAAGGAATGTGCATACTAAAAAGAATATGGCCGCTGTAAACGAAAGTGTAGAAGAAGTTCCATATTAAATAATTCGTCTTCGGTCGCACGAATTGGGACCAAAATTTTGCGCAAAGATCTTGACCTGCACCCATATAAAATCCAGCTTCTACTCCAGTTAGAGACACGAGACCATCATACGCGTCGTTCTTTCACCGATTAAGCTCTAGAGAAGTTGCAAACTGACCCGAAGTGTTATCGCAAAAGTGTGTTCAGCGATGTGACTCATTTTTGGCATTACGGATTTGTTAATAAACAGTATTGCCACATATAGAATGACACCAATCCACAATAGTTGCTACGAACTCCATTATCTTCTGAAAAATTCACCGTTTGATGAGACTTATACGCTCATTTCTTCAATACTAAAGCTGGAGCTCGCGCTACGCTCGGATAATGGAGATCTTTACCGCACCATGATCAATTTTTTTTTTGTTGGAAAATATGGATGACATTGATCCGGCCGAGACTAGATTTCAACAGGATGGCGCTACATGCCATAGGGCGATCGCAACCATCACTTTATTGAAATCATAATTTGGCGATAAGTTCATTTCGAGAAATGAACCTGTGCATTGGCCTCCAAGGTCGTGACACCTGTCTATTATTTCCTGTGGGGCTACGTGAAGTTACTTGTTAATGCTAATAAACCACCAATGGTTGAATCATTGGAGGCCAACACTGTTCGTGTTATTAGTGACATACGGCCAGCTATGCTCGAAAAGTTTCCCGCGATGGCCAGATGCCCGAAATCATTTTTAAATGTTAATACCCTGTTTGATCGTTCGAAAAAAAATTTCTTTGATCACAATTTATTTTTGTGTGTTATTTTTTTTTTACAATTTCAAGTTCTATCGGGCTTAAAGAAACACCCTTTATAATTACACCATACTTGTGGTAATCCGATTCGATTAAAGAATTATATTAAACCTATTAAAATTTTAAAGTATTAGATATAAAGAGAAGTAAATGTAGTTATTTAATATTTTTAATTTATTGGAATTTGCGTGGATACACAATCTATTTGGTTTGACTATGTGAAGGGTAAACACATACTGCATTCTATGTTGATATATATCAGGAATTTAGTATGCCAAATACTGACCTGACAGAAAACTGCAACTGCAGTTCGACAACTCCATGACTTTTCTAACTTCCATCTTTGCTAATTAGAAAGCAATTCTGTTTCGTCGACTACTACTGAGAAAGCTGCCTTATATAATTTGTGCTTTACAGCCGTTGAAAGCAGAAAACCTCGAGAATTTTTTCAAGAAAGGAAAACACTGAATTTCGAGTGCTCAGAGATTATAATTTTTGCGAGAAAAAATCATCACTGAAACCAAGGAAAGACTTAAATTCGATGGGGACTCTTCCCCCTCAATTTTAATAGTTAAGAGCTGGTTTACTGAATTCCGTAATAGTTGTATCAACACAAGTGACGCCGAATATTCAGGTCGCCCAAAAGAGGTCGCGTGAGGTAGTTGAGGTAGTTGAGGCTGTGGGCATCTCAACTGAGCAGATAGACCACATATTACAAGCATATTTAGGCATGAGCAAACTATCCGTGCGATGGGCGCCGCTATTGCTTACACTAGACCAGTTCAAAGGCTTGTTTGGCCATGCTCAACCTCAATTCGAAGAAATGTATTCGCCGTTTCGTAACCGTGGACGAAACATGGATCCATCACAATATACCAAAGACCAAATGACAGTTATAGCAGTGGAATTCTCCCGGTGAACGTAAACCAAAGAAGGCCAAGGTGGGTCTGTCGACCAACAAAGTCATGCACATCGACTATCTTGGATATAAAAAAATTTATACATGTTGTCGGGTTAGATCGAGTATGCGATACCCTATATCATGCGATTCGAGAATTGTTCTTGGGTCAAATAATTGGGTATAAAAATAAGTATAAACCAAATCTGAGTAGAATTTGTATACATTTTTTTTTGCCTGCAGATTTGAAAAAGTTCATATTGGATGCTATATTTATATGGGGACTTGTTCGAAAATGGACCGATTCTGACCATATTTGGGAAGGTCACTTTTAAACACACTTCAAACCAAATTTGATAAAAATCTGTGCAATATTTTTGTTTTTGATAGATTTAAGTCATGATCGGGATGCAGCTTCATATGGGGGCTATGAATAAGAATTGTCCTTTACGGCTTATTTTTGAACTACTGATTAACGGATGTAATATACATAAACAAATCCAATTTGAACGATATCTACATGATAACTTGGATCTTATGGAAATTTAAGTCGATCTCATAGGGGTCATTTGTATGGGGATTAGGTCTGAACATGCATCGATTTTCACCAAATTCAATAGCGTTCGTCCTATGACTGCCAAAACATACGTAACAAATTTCATCAAAATATAGTCATAGTTGCGACCTGTAGTTTGATTAAGTGGCTTATATGGATACAGAGACAGACGAACAGACGGACGGAAGAACGGACATCGCTAAATCGACTTAAAAACTGATTCTGAGTCCATCGGTATAATAAAAGATGTGCCTATGTCAAATATTTTTGATAGCTACAAACATCAGCACAAAGTCATTATAGCCTAACCACAAAGTGGTAGAGGGTATAAAATAGCTGGAATAGATGTATCGAACGTAAAGGAGAAGCTAAGAAACTAAATGTTTGTCGGAAAGAATCACTGAGTTATTTAATTTCCCTCATAGCGCTCCTTCTTATTTTCGAGTAAAATGGTCGTTTTTATTAGATTGGTCATATTAATAACTTAAGGACTCAAAGTTTCAACAATTAAAAATAATCCGAATAGCGTAAGTGATACAATTATTGACATTGCTAAATTTGAGTGTAGTTATTGACACCCTCATGAAAAACAAGGTTTCATGGTGTTATATGGTGACGAATTACCCTGTCGTTTTTTTTAAGTTCTTTATTCATTCATTCCCTCTGACCACGTGCTTAGCAATTGTGAGAAGAAAGTCAGTCTTGTTGTGAATTTTTGTAAGTTAACATCAGTGGTTACTGGCTCGTGGTGAAGTGAAAAAACTAGAGAAATTTGTTAAGGATTTCGAACATGTAAGTATCTGGTTTGGCGTTATTAAATACAAGTGTGATAATATGTGGTGATATTATATGAAAGATAATGTTTTAAACAAATATTTTAAATGTTAAAATAGAGATTTTTATCGACGTATAGTTAAATAAATAGGGTGTCAACTATTGGGTTATCATTGACACCGTTTCTATAGTTGACACCACTGTGTCAATAATTGTCTTCTACTGGGGTACAAAGCTTGACACTGTGTCAATAATTGTAGTATCGAACAGTGTCAATAATTGTTGTTTACTTCTGTATTTACTTTTTAGCATTACAAAAATGACTAAATCTAATGAAAAATACTGCGAAAAGGACATGCAGAAGGCTCTTGAAGCTGTAAAGACGCAAGGACTTTCTAAGAAAGCCGCAGCTAAACTTTATGGTGTCCCCAGAATGCTGATTTTTCGATTAAGCTCTAAGTTTTCCAAAACAAGGAAAGGTCCACAAACAGTTTTATCAACTGACGAAGAGGATTGTTTGGAGGACTGGATAACAACATCCCAGCGAAAAGGTTTCCCAAAGAGGAAAGAGGATGTTCTACACGCTGTAAAAGAATTCCTTGATGTCGATAAAATAGATTATCCGTTTGGACCAGAAAATATGCCAGGAAATGGTTGATTTAATTCGTTTTTGAGCCGCCACCCATCCATTACCCTAAGAACACCAGATTCGGTTACATCAACAAGCTCAACTGTTGCTTCTTCTTATATTAAATCGTGGTTTAAACGAATTGAAGGATTCCTTAAGGAGCAAGATTCAGATTGGCTGGCCATTCTGGACGATAGTACCAGAGTTTTCAATGGCGATGAAACTAATTTTTTACTGTGTCCAAAAACCAAAACTGTGTTGGCAGCAAAAGGTGCACGTAATATCTACGAAATAGACAGAGGGCTCGCAAAATCAAATTTAACAGTAATGTTTTCATTCTCTGCTTCGGGCGTGCTGGTCCCACCTATGGTTATTTATCCTTTCAAAAGGATTCCAGAGGAAATTCGCAAATCGATGCCTAAGGATGGGGTCTTGGAATCAGCGATAATGGTTGGATGACCAAAGAAGTATTTTATGAATACATCTCCAAAGTATTCCATCCACATCTTGTCAGCATCGAGACAAAATTCCCCGTTATATTTTTCGTTGTCGGTCATGCCACCCATCTAACTTTGCCTGTCAGCAAACTGTGTGTCCAGCTAGGCATAATATTGATCGATTTGTATCCAAATGGTACACGCACTTTACAGCCAGCTGATGTGTCAGCGTTTAAACCACTCAAAAATGGGTGGAACAAGAAAGTGTCTGAGTGGCGTCGACAACACATTGGCGAATCACTTACAAGGCAAAACTTTGCTCCCTTACTAGACGAAGTGGTGCTCTCATCCATCACGCCTGAAATTATAAAAAATGGGTTTAGAGCCTGTGGGCTTTTTCCATGGAATATGGATGCGATTGATTTTTCAAGGTGTCTCGGGAAACCTTCCAACAAACAAACAACTGAAGAGCCAATTCAACTGGAAACAACAATAAATGATAAAACTATCTCGTATGCCACTTTTTCCCAATTGGTTGGTACCAAAAAGTTAAACGAATTCGCAAATGCTCGCTGTGGCGGTGGCAGCCCATTGCTTTGTTCGGAAGAGTGGAGAATACTATACCAATTATTCCTAAAATTTAACCCAGACGGTGAACCTTGTCAAGAATCGATTATTAATATTAATAACGGCACCAATTTAGAGGATAATGGGACAATCATGACGTATGATTTCATAGATGGACTAGATATAAATAATATTGAAACATTTATATATGATGATAACGAAAGGATTCCAGCTGAAATTGCAATCAATGAACCGATACTAAGTCATGTAACTCCAACAAAGATGCCAGTAGCAATTGGTAATTATTTGGACTGGCCACTAACACCAGAGCGCAAGGGTGTCAAATCTCTAAAACTGAACAAGTCCTTTGTAATAAATATGGATTAAATATGTAATAAATATGGATTTAATATGGATTAAAGCTGAACAATCAAAAAAAGCTGCTAAACTAAAAGAATCCCTGGACAAAGAAGAAAGGAAAATCAAAAGAATCGAAAATAGATTCAAGAAAGAAATAATGAAAAAAGGAATCGCTAAGAGGAAACCAAAGCAAAAACCTACACAGCCTGCAACTTGTCACATCAGACATCTCTTTCAGGAAAGTGAAAACATTGGCGAGAAAGTAATTGCAGTTGGGTCGATCTGCTATCAATGCACATTTTCAATGAAAAACGACCTAGGACTGAAATGTGATAAATGCATTAGAGAAATGCATATTAAATGCATTAAGAAGCTTGACTTGCAATACATTCCTAAATTTATATGCAAGAAGTGCCTAGACCCAATTTAATTTACAAAAAGACTTCTAGCTATACACAAATGAATTAATGTGATTTTAAGTTACGAATTTACAGAATCTGTTTAATTTTTTATGTTTTTTTATAGCTATTAAGCTAGATTATATTGATTATTAAAATTTGGTTTTTCTGAATAAAACAAACCGAAATCAAAACATCCTTTTCATTATTAGCTATATGCCAGCAATAATTTTAAAGGTATGTCAATAGCTATATACTTTCGTCATGTCAATAGCTGTATATGAGTGTCAATTATTATACATTTTAAGATGTCAACATCTGTATATGAGTGTCAATAATAATTAAACAATTGCTTGATAATTGCTTCGCCTTTGATAAGCACTCTAATGATAAGAAACTGTCCTATGTATTCAAAAATGCGCAAAGCTAATCACCATACCCTTACCAAAATATTTTACAGCGCAGTATTTTCTGAAATTCCTTACGAGTGTCAATAACTGTATCACTTACGCTATGTCATAATACATAATAATTTAATACCAATCTTTATACAAATTTTCAACTTACACCAATTTTGAGCTGTCGCTATCGTATCATTACTTTGCATCCGATCCCATGCATTTGTGGGACGCCTAATTATATTATCTAGCAGATTCCAGAGCTCGATATTTGAGTGCAATTTCTAGGCAGCTGTATTTTTCAACTTAGCTAATTCATAAACCAACACTTTTATGGTTTATTATTATTGTGAATGAAGATAACAAACTCATTAATAAACACATTAACAGATTTAATAAAACACATATAGCATATGTATAATTTTTTGTTAGTAGCAACTTTAAATGCAATTTACACAAAATAAAGGGAAAAATTTTAAAATCTGTAAATCTGCAAAATGGTTAAAAGGAAATACCATTCAAATAATATACGTTTGGTCAAAATCGGAATAAAACGGTAGAACAAAACATCGGTCACAAGAAATCGCCTAGCCTATTAATATTAAAGATAACACGTGCACTCACACAAAGTTTCAAGACTCTGGCTATCATAGTACTCTTGATATATGATGATATATAATAACTATATAAGGTTAAGGACACTTCCCCACGGCCGCAGATCCGATCCAGCTCTACTTTGGTAGAGCTACACACATTAATAAGTTATGGATTAATACAAATTGTATTTGAGCACTACTTATTATAATGAGCCAGATATATGATATCTAAAATTTATCTTATGCCACACCCATTGGTCGGGTCCTGCCCATTTTTGTTATGACTAGCTATATTAGTAATAAAGTTTGAGGACATACGATCCAATATCTGCAGAAATTAGATATTAAATTTTTACGCATATGAGAGGTGCTACGCCCACTTGAAATATATAAACACATATGGAATATTATTCCTCGCGGATAGGCAGCTAGCTGCAGGAAAAATTTCAGAAAGATCGGTTTAGCTTCCAATAAACAACTATTATAAAACACCTCTCCGTGGTCAGGGTATAATAAGCTAAACCCAGATTCATTTCTAATTATACCGATCAACTTGCAATCAGTTTCTGAGATGACTTGTTCGGCCGTCCGTCTGTCTATACGAAAACTACAGGTTGCAGCACACTAAATTTGATTAAATTTTGTATATAACCCATTTATCGGTTATATGAGGATTGCTATTTAGAAAGATAGCTATCGGTATAATTTCAGACCTAATACCCAAATGTCCCCATAAGAACAACTTAAAATGCCATAAGATCCACATTATCACGTACATATTTTTATGAGGGCGGTCCCAGAACAACCCGAGCTGACGACTAAAGAACGGCAGAACTATGCAAAAAATTAGTTTGGTGATAAGTGAATATATGTTTTAAGTTTCAAAGTGCCACGTTATTTATGTGCTGCAATACATGTCACTCCAACCAATATTAAAACCGAGCTAGATTCTACTCTGGGGGAGTCTGCTCCTTCGTTTACGACTATAAAATATTGGGTGGAAGAGTTTGAAAGAGGACGTAAGAGCTGTGAAGGCGAACAAAGTAGTAGTCGAACAATTGAGGCGGAAACGGCTAGTAAAATCCACAAAATGACATTGGATGATCATCGGCTGAAAATGAGTAAGCTAGCTGAAATGATAGGCATTTTAAAAAGTACTGCACCTCGCATATTGGTAGAAAATTTTGAGATAAGAATGCCGTCCGCAAGATGAGTGTCGCGTTTTCTAACAATAGCGTCGTGAAGAAGTATGAGTAAAGTGCTTGGAAATGTTATATCGCAATAAACCCAAGTTTTTCCATCCATTCGAGCCATAGGTCCACCATTTACCACTTGAGATAAAGGAACAGTCAAGACAGTGGACTGAAATATGGGAATCGTGTCCAAAGAAGGCGAAGATATACAGTTTCGTATGGAGGCAAGGTTATGACGTCTGTTTTTTGGAATGCGCGTGGGATAAAAAAAAACCGCGAATATTGTGCTTACTCACTCCAGCCGTAAAGTGATTAAATTAAGGAAACAACGGCCGCTTTTGGCGAAAAGAAAGTGCTGTTTCGTCAAGACACTAGCACCAGTTCACACATCCATTATCGGGATGGCCAAAATATATTAATTATAATTAGAATTGCTTCATCACGCATCAAATTCGCCAGAGTTAGCTCCCTCGAATTATTTTCTATTTCTAAACTTGAAAAAATGGATCGCTGGTAAAAAGTTTTTAAACAATGAAGAGGTGGAGTCTGCGGTTAATGGCTATTTTAAGGAGCTAGAAGGTTCTTACAATAAACAGGGTTCCGAAGCTAATGAATATTGCTGGAAAAAGTGTATCGAGCCAAAAGCAGATTATGTCGAGAGATAAAGAACAATTTTCCCAAATTTTTTGTTTTTTTTTTTAGGTCAGGTTGTTCTGGTATCATACTCGGATATGTATATCATAATAAAATTTAATTCATGTGTTTGCAACATCCATAAATCATTAGCCCTAAAACAAAGAATATAGAAAATTGTATTCATAATACCCGTATGATACCAGTCTCCCGACAGTCACTTACATCTATCTAAACATTTTCAAGGGCAGTATATTTTAATAAAATAAGTTTTTTTTTTTTTATATTTTTGGAATTTTTCATTAAATATAACCTAAAGCGCAAAATTTTCTGAATTAGACACCATATAATAATTAACTCCAAATTAAATATATACACATATTCAGACAACAATTACACTTTTGCGATGCGAAACTCATGGTATTAGGTCAGTCTAGATGACTATATCTCACTCTCAAAAGAAATTTTTTTTAGTTAAAGGGTACAAAAAGATTCGACAAGGCTATTTGAAAAACTCTTTCTTGTCGTTATAATGATGATAATGTATTTGGTGGCTAAAACCAAAATCGTGATAGTATTTTAGTGAAACGTCATTTTGAGGCGTCATAAAATTAAATCATGTTCTCACATTAATTCCCTGATATGATAGGCTACAAATGTACATACATACATACATACGAAAATACCATAAATTTTAAAGACGAAACAAAAAAATAACACGAAATTAGAATATGACATAGTAACACAAAGAACGGATATTTTACAATGCATACGAGTATACTAAAAAAAAAATGTCATGTTGGTCATAAAAAGAGTTGTATTTGGTTGAATGTGAATGAAACATTATTAATGACAAACAGGTGCCAAAAAAATATAAAAAAATAAAAAAATAGAAAAAAAAAACACAACATTAGCGACAACCACATTAGAATAAGATAAATAGTGTAAGCAATGTAAAAGCTGTAGTAAAAACATCTATAATTCCTTAGATTTTATTTACATTTTAATTTCAATGGGAATTGTCTTTTTTTTCGAAATCATTCATTATTTCCATACAGCTCTATATTTTTTTAATGAATTTTTATACTTATATCTACGAGTATTTATTATTTGTTTCAAATGTCCATTTGCAAGATATTTCGCTTGTCATATTCATTATTTAGTCGTACATGTGTCATGTTTATTTAAATGGCTAATGTAATGTAGCACAGCACTATTGAAGAAGATGAAGATAAAAAGTCATTAAGTCAAATAAACATGTCTCCATTACAACAGACCATCTAAGATTGTACAGAAATTGGCATTTTTATTTTTTTTTTTTTTTTTTTTTTTGAATGAGCACTTTAGCCGTCTTTAGTTTTTGACTCACAGTATGCGAAACATGCGAAAACAATCAACTGGCTCATTTGCAGTATAAACAATATTTTGAAAGAAAATATTTTGGCAGCCTAAATGTTTGCATATGTTAAGCGTTTGCAGTGCATTGAAAAAAAGAAAGAAATAAACTGTAAAATATTACAAAAATGTATTTGGCTTAAATAATAGAGCAAAATATTCTTAGGTGGTGAATAACTTGCAACAAATTAATAAAGGTTCTATAAAAATTTTGCTTATGATTCGATTGATTTACCCGCTCCGTGTAGAATTTAGAGATTTTGATTGAGTTGTGTTTTTTTTTTAATTCTGTTTACCTTAAATCTTTGTCATTTCCTTACTTTGGACTGGGAATGTCATAAAGTATATTGAATATGCTTAAATCAAATCATGATGATAAATACATCTGAAATCATAAAACTTCATATTAAATGCAAAAAAAAAAAATATAATAATAAAAAATATTTTTTGTCCTTAGTTAGTTAAGAAATTAAGCAATCAATAGACTTTGCAGCTACACATGCATCCCAGTGAAAGTACACATGGTTGATACTTTTTATTTTATATTGGCTTTTAATATTTTTCATCTTAGATTCTTTTTCGTTTTAGCTTTGGGCTGTTATATAGAGTACGATTTCTCCAAGTGATGCTTATGCTATTCTTAGTATACTCAGTGTATGCTATATCCATTTTCTGAATCGAAATTCAAATTGATAGAATAGGTGTGTTTAAATTTGTTAAAATCCATAAATTTATAAGAAATTTATGAATTTATGAAATTTATGTCGAGAAACGAATTCCTGCCCTAAGTAAAAGAAAAAATCAACCAAGTATAAAGAAAACCAATAATTTGATGTATTGGATCTTCAGTCACTGCTCGGCAATATGGACAGTAGGGATTCCAAATTATATACCGAAATTATATTCATAACGATTATGTATGTTTTTTTTTTAATGTTGCAACTCTTTGTTTGGAAAAAATTAAACCAGCAACCGTAGTACTAATAGTTTAGAAGTATTTTTATAAAAAATGATGTGACGTTATTTCAAAATTTAGTTATGGCAACGAGTCTATGACGCTTGTTCAAAAAGAAAATCACTTTAATTTAAGATATACGAAATATTTATTAATAGTTATTTTCTTTTAATATCTATGGTCACAAGCGATAACCGCCTAAGTCGACTTAAGAACGATTTGAGTTATGTATGCTATCATATTATACTAACAATGCTTTATATTTATGTGAAATCCCCATTTTTCTAACACTGTTATTTAAAAAGTTATTAATGAAAACATACTGACCTAAGTCGTAATGAAGCCCCATTACATTTATATAAAAAGCTATTTTTCTCGAAAGAATGATTTTCGTCGATTTGAGTTATGTATGCTATCATATTCTACTAAAAAATCTTAACATTTACGTAAAATCCCCATTTCTCTACACTGCTTTTTAAAAAGATATTAATACAAATATTCTGACCTAAGTCGTAATGAAGCCCCATTACATTTATATAAAAAGCTGTTTTTCTCGAAAGCATGATTTTCGAGTTAGGCGGTTATTGCTTGTGACCACAGATATTATGACTAATATTATGAATACATATTTCCATCTGGCAACCCTAAAAAGAGTTGGAGCTCAATTCGGGTGGTGTCTTTATAGAAAGGTGCAAAACTACAACCATTTTTTTTCGAGAGCGATATAAGCGATATAAGCGATCGTTTTTCGATAATATGGCCAATATCAAAGTTTGGTCGAAATATTGACGAAATTGTGACAAATAAAAAAAAAAAAACAGGATTAAGAAAATAATTTTTGTTTCAAATAAACAAAATATTTTTCTATCAAAAACATTTGAAACAGGGTCCTTATGTGTAACTACTCATATCAAAATGAAACTATGTGTAGAATTGTCGTTCATTTGAAAATTTTGTTTTTTTTATGCTTAAAACAAAAATGTTGTAAAATCATCATGGAGCGGTCCTACATATATGGACATTTTTCAAATTGCGATTTTGAAGATAGGCTGGGTCCAGTATGTTACCGTTCATTATAAAACTAATAAATGTGAAATTTGTGGACAATCGGATAAAGAAAAGTCGCGCCGGAAATCGATTGAAAATTTCAAGTATGTTTATATGGGGAAAATATGACTTTTTTTGAGATTTTACAAAAATTTTGTTCTATGGTTTAATTTTGCTGACAAGTTGTTATAAGAATCGGGATCAGTATTAAATTATCTTTTCAAAAAGCTGTAACAGTTCAAAAGCGATTAAAAATTCGCCAAGAAATAGCAAATGCCCCAGAGAATTTTTGTGCCAAAAAAACTGGGTCATTAAATTTGATAGAATTTTTTTAAACTTTGAGAAATTGATTAAAGCCATCATTTTTCTTGTCTCCATACTTATAAGTAATCAGATATGAAGTATTGTTTTATTACCACGTTGTTAGCCTATTGCGCATTGATACCGAAAATGGGAAATTTTTTTGATAAAATTTTGAAAACTCCTTTTTCAAGTTTTAAAAAATTTTCTTTCATATAAAATTGAAAACAATGAATCTGGCACTTTAAGGTTTTATTAAATACATGTCAGAGATTAACTGTCTGAATTCTAAGGTAAATCCCTATGCCAGAATTTTTTTGACAAGGATATTATTTTTGCGGATTTCGAGAAAAATGCGATTCTTGTGAAATATTCTGTATATGTGATCCTTCTAAATTCTTTATATCAAAAATTAATCAGTTCTCTACTTTTAAATACTATATTTTATCTTAACAGCATAGGGTTTCGGAAAAAATTAATATGACCCCATTGACTATTTTGGAATTGGGGTAACATATTACCACAAGCTAATAAAAGAAAATTTATTAAAAAAATTCAAATATTTTGCAACTACTGTTGAATTTTTAAAAGCGTTACTTAAAATATTATAAATAAAATTTGGGATAAATCCCAGAAGTTGTCCCATTATTTGCCAAGGCCAGCTTTTGTTTTTAAGATATTTCTAAATAAAGATTACCGAAAATGAGTTTTTCTATTAAACTCGATAGAATTCTTTAAATAATGGAATAGAATAATTATATAATAATAGAATTCTTTAAAACAATCGCGCTATTAAAAAAAATATATATAATATTATGAACATATAATTATTAATGGGTTAATTTCCCCTTAAGAAATAAAAACCCATTAATAAATATAACCATAATTAACCCATTAATAATTATATTTTCAAAGTATTGTAATTTTTTTTTTTTTTTTTAAATAGCGCGATTTTTTTTTAAAGAATTCTATTATTCTATTAATATTCTATTCTATTATATAAATAATTCTATTTATATAAAAATATTTATCTTTTGTAATTTAATTATAGAAAAAAATTTTATTGAAGTTGAAATTTTGGGAAAATAAAAAATAATTAAATGGGAGAAAAAAAGACTTCCGTGGGATTTGAAACAAGTGCGACTTGCGTGTGACATTGACCACAAATGAAGAGATTTTTACAAAATTCTCTGGTTTGTTATAAGAATATAAAAAGCGTTTGCATAGTCCACAACCATACATATGAAATTTCATGTTTTCATTTTGAACAATATTTACATATAAGAAAAATTACTCCAGAGAGTAGAATCATACAAAAAACAACATCCTTCATGTACGAATTCAAGGTTAATTTAACAATGTTGAGTTATAGCTCAAAAATGTTCTTATTTTATCTGGAAACATATATGGGTAATTCCATGTCAAATCAACCAATGGGTGTACACTACCTTCTCCAAATTGTATGATTTTTCGTAGGAAGACAGATTATTACAGAACTAAAATAAGTGCAAAGTTTGAGGGCACTGGCACTTCTGTATCCGGAAATATGTGGTCTTGAAAATCGTAAAAAAAGGTCAAAATTTACAAAGTTGTACTTACTTAATTATAATTTTCTTGAAAAGTATTATAGTTACGCAACTCATCAAGATTGCATTTGAAAGGTTAATTAATTACCTTTAATTTGGTATACAACATGATTTTTTTTTTGGAAAGGTCCAAGGTCACATCTCTTGACCTATAATTCGGGAGGCTATAGCTGTAAAAACGACAATTTTAAAAATCTGAAAAAAATATATGTTTAAGATTGGTTCCTTCCCTAAAGTTCCAAAAAATTTCACACTGGGGGTATGCTTGGATCCAGAAATATTTATCATAGAGTAAAGGTAGATATTTAAAAAGTCGGTGCTGTTACTGTTACTGTTTATGAATGTGGTTGGTTGTGCTCGTGAGCGTCGGCGGGCTATGCACGCACGCCGCTATTTGTTTCTGGTTCTTTAGCTCTGTACTGTACTTAGTACAGACCTGTGTTAGGGTTGGTTTGACAGGTAATTATGTTAGAGCGAGACAACAGTATAAATGTTGTCGGGTGTGGTTCGTAGTGTCAAATAACTTGGATATAGAGAAATTATTGAAAAACGAGAAGTCAAAGGAAGCACCACGAAAAAAAAACCATTCTAAGCACGTTGCTTTAAAAAACCACATGTGTTGCTATAAAATCAATATTTTTAAATAAAACCAAAAGTGTTCAAAGTGATTGTTTTTTGCCTCTGTAAACAATATGTCATTTAATACAATATATTGTTGTAATCCATTTAAAAAAGTTGCTCATGTCCGGAATGCAAGAGGACTTCGAAAAGTTCAGCAATGGATGACTGGAATTAGTAATAACATTTCAATATCAAATAAAATATGTGATATATGCAGAAGAGAACTTTATAAATTAAAAGGAAGTGTAAACAATAATATTCAATCTATGAACGAGCCAGAAAACGAGACTTCAGACTCGGAAAGTGAAGCATCAGTTTCGGGAGATGTTCGAATTTCTAAGTTAAACGAAAGTTTAACATATTTACAAGAATCTCCAATATGTTCGAGAAAAATTCCATTAAAAGGGTATACAACTAGAAAGTTAGAAAAAATAACAACATCAATTAAAACCAACATTTTCCCAAATTCAACACCTTCAACCTCTCACGTATGCCCAGAATCGGAAATAATCGAACAACTAAAAGAAAAGTTTAAATCAATAACTAAAAACAGTGATAAAATTCAACTTTTAACTATTTTACCTAAAAGCTGGACATTGAAAAGAATGGAGGAGGAATTTCAAATAACAATTTTCATGGCACGAAAGGTAAAAAACTTGGTTGAGACAGAAGGCGTATTGAGTACACCGAATCCAAAACTTGGAAAACGATTGCCATTAGAAATTGTTGATGTGGTGAAAATCTTTTATGAAACTGATGATGTCAGCAGATGTCTACCAGGATGTAAAGACTACGTGTCAATAACAGAGAATGGTGTAAAAGTAAAAAAAAATAAAAGACTTTTACTCGGAAATCTTCGAGAAGTTTATGCTTTATTTAAAGAAAAGCATGAAGGGATAACTATTGGAATTTCTAAATTTTGTGAACTTCGGCCAAAAAATGTGGTTCTAGCAGATGCGTCAGGAAGCCATAATGTATGTGTTTGTAAAATACATCAAAATACAAAACTAATGCTCCACGCAATAAACCTGAAAAAATTGACAGAAAATGTGCAGGATTTTCTGCTGGAAACTTATAAAGATTGTTTAAAAAGATTTATATGCAATCCCCCATCACCAAATTGCTACCTTGGCAGATGTAGCATGTGTCCAGATATACTAAATTTTAAAGAGAAACTTGGTGAATTATTATTAGAAAATGAAATTGATGAAATCATATATAAACAGTGGATAAGTGCAGATAGAGACTCTTTGGAAACTATTATTAAAGAAACTGATTCTTTTCTGGATTCTTTATGCGAAAAACTGCAAACTCTTCTACCCCATTCATTCGTATCTAAAGAGCAGGGTGCATTTATGGCTCACAAAAAGTCTGCGTTGGAAGAAAATGAGTATTTAGTAATTTGCGACTTCTCCGAAAATGCAACTTTTGTGGTTCAGGATTCTGTGCAAGGCTTTTTATGGAATAATAGCCAGGCCACACTATACCCAATAGCAATTTATTACAAATCAATTGGAAAATTAGAAACTATAAATTTTATAATAATATCAGACTGTCTAATACATAATACCATAGCAGTTCATTTATTTCATCGCCACCTAAATGAGTTTTTAAAAAACAAGTTTTTGAAAATACCAAAGAAAATTTTTTATTTTTCGGACGGTTCTTCCGCTCAATTTAAAAATAAAAAAAAACTTTGCCAATTTATGCCATCATAGCGAAGATTTTAATTGTTCCGCTGAGTGGCATTTCTTTGCTACCAGTCACGGCAAAGGACCTAGTGATGGTCTTGGGGGAACGGTAAAGCGTGAAGCACGAAGAGCCAGCTTGCAACGTCCATTCGAAGATCAGATAACTACTCCTCTCCACTTGTATAATTGGTGTCAGCAAACTCTTCAGAACTGCAACTTTGCATATTTAACGGAAAAAGATTATGAAGAAGAAGAGAAATTGCTAACTGATAGATTTATAGGATTACGTACAATTCCGGGAACTCAAAAGCAGCACAGCTTCATACCAATTTCAAAAACACAATTACAAGCTAAAATTTATTCCGCTGGTAGCAAATTTGTAATTGAAAACATTTATAATAAAACTAAACAACAACAACAGCATTCATCATAATAATGTCAACAACAACAACAACAACAGCATTCATCATAATAATGTCAACAACGCCAACAACAACAACAACAACAACAGCATTCATCATAATAATGTCAACAACGCCAACAATGCCAACAACAACAGCATTCATAATAATAATAATTCACTTGTTAAATATCTACCTTTACTCTATGATAAATATTTCTGGATCCAAGCATACACCCAGTCTGAAATTTTTTGGAACTTTAGGGAAGGAACCAATCTTAAACATATATTTTTTTCAGATTTTTAAAATTGTCGTTTTTACAGCTATAGCCTCCCGAATTATAGGTCAAGAGATGTGACCTTTGACCTTTCCAAAAAAAAAAAATCATGTTGTATATCAAATTAAAGGTAATTAATTAACCTTTCAAATCCGACCTTGATAAGTTGCGTCACTATAATATTAATCAAGAAAATGATAATTAAGTAAGTACAACTTTGTACATTTTTATAGTTTTTCCCGATATTCAAGACCTCATATTTCCGGATCCAGATGCGTCAGTGAACTTAAATTTAGGATTTTTCTTATTTCTCGGATACACTTTAATCCTGCCAAAATTCAGCCAATTTGGAAACAGTGATGTAAAAAACAGCCATATTTTAAGTTGAGTTCAGATGGTTTAACCCATATGTAGATAGTTTTTAGAAATAATATAATTTTATAATTAAATTCGTTAAAAGTTGTTTAAATTTATATTCGCGAGCAATAAGCAGACAATTGCACCAGAGATATATCTAACAAAATGGTTTCATCGAGTTTAATAGAAAAACTCGTTTTCGGTATTCTTTATTTAGAAATATCTTAAAAACAAAAGCTGTTCTTGGCAAATAATGGGTTAATGTTCTCGGATTTATCTCAAATTTTAGGAACGGAAGATACACATAAATGTGTAGCTTGTGGTAATATGTGGCCCCAATTCCAAAATGGTTAATGGGGTCATATTACTTTTTTCCGAAACTCTAAGATAAAATATAGCATTTAAAAGTAGAGAACTGATTAATTTTTGATATAAAGAATTTAGAAGGATCACATATACAGAATATTTCACAAAAATCCCAATTTTCTCGAAATCCGCAAAAATAAATACCTTGTCAAAAAAATTCTGGGGTGGGGATTTACCTAAAAACTCACACTGTTAATCTCTGACATGTATTTAACAAAACCTTAAAGCGCCAGATCCATTTTTTTAAATTTTGTTCAAGAAAACTTTTTAAAACTTGAAGAAGGAGTTTTCAAAATTCTATAAAAAAATTTCCCATACTTCATATTTGATTACTTATAAGTATAGAGACAAAAAATAAAGTTGTGGCTTTAATCAAGTTCTCAAAGTTGGAAAAAAAATGCTATAAAATTTCGTGACTTTTCTTTATCCGATTTTCCCCAAACTTCACATTTATTAGTTTTATATTGAAAGGTAACAAACTTGACCCCGGCTATCCCCAAAATCGCATTTAAATTTTTAAGGACCACACTAATATACATATAAGTTAGTGTTACACATTCTTAGAATCATCGAAGCAGCGAGTGAGTGAAGAGCGTGAAACGTTAAGACACGCGTTGCTATCAACACAAATATGAAGGGAACGAGCGCCTGTCTGTAATATTTAAAAAAATTACTTATTAAAAAAGGTACTTTTATAAAAATGATACTTTTGAAGAAAATGTTATATATAAGAAAATGTAACGTTTAAAAGGGGTTCTTTTTTTAAAACAGGTACTTTTTGAAAAAGGCAATTTTTTTTTTTGAAAACCACTTTTTAAAGAAAAAATGCAATTTTGAAAAAGGGTAATTTTTTGGAAAAACTAATTTTTTTGTAAAAGGTCCTTTTTTGAAAAAGTATATTTTTAAGAAAAGGTACTTTTTAAGAAAATTTATGTTTTTAGAAATTGTTAATTTTTGAGAAAAGAAAATTTCGTAAGAGGTAAATTTTTAAGAAAAGTTATATAGCAAATTATTTTTTTTAAGAGAAGGTAAAAAAATGTACTTTTTGAAGAAAGTGTACTTAAAAAAAGTATTGTTTTGAAAAAAGGCACTTTTTTAGATGAGGTATTTTTTTTAAAGAAAAGTTCTTTAGAAATAAATGAAACATATTTCTTCATTTGACGATTTTCTTTATTATATCGGGATAAAGACAAAAAAAGATCATGTGAGTCCGATCACAAGGGAGATGTGTAAACATATAATAATTAAAGAAAACATCAACATCATATTTTCCAGTGCATAAAAAATAAGTCGATTATGCTGTTTTCTGAAATTCAATTGAAATGCAATTGATGATTTCTGAAATTCAATTGATGTTTTCTGAAATACAATTAATGTTTTCAGCAATTCAAATGATGCTTTTTGAAATTCTATTGATGTTTTCTGAAATACAATTGATGTTTTCTGAAATTATATTGATGGTTTCTGAAATACAATTGATGTTTTCTGAAATTATATTGATGGTTTCTGAAATACAATTGATGGTTTCTGCAATTATATTGATGGTTTCTGAAATACAGTTTATGTTTTCTGAAATTATATTGATGTTTTCTGAAATACAATTGACGTTTTCTGAAATTATATTGATGTTTTCTGAAACTCAATTGATGTCTTCTGAAATTTTATTGATGTTTTCTGAAATACAATTGATGTTTTCTGAAATTATATTGATGGTTTCTGATATACAATTGATGTTTTCTGAAATTATATTGATGTTTTCTGAAACTCTATTTATGTTTTCTGAAATTCAAATGATGTTTTCTGAAATTATATTGATGGTTTCTGAAATACAATTGATGTTTTCTGAAATTATATTGATGTTTTCTGAAATTCTATTTATGTTTTCTGAAATTCAAATGATGTTTTCTGAAATTATATTGATGGTTTCTGAAATACAATTAATGTTTTCTGAAATTCTTTTGATGCTTTCTGAAATTCAATTGATGTTTTCTGAAACTCGAATGATGTTTTCTGAAATTATATTGATGTTTTCTGAAATTCTATTTATGTTTTCTGAAATTCAAATGATGTTTTCTGAAATAATATTGATAGTTTCTGAAATACAATAGATGTTTTCTGAACTTCTATTGATGTTTTCTGAAATTCAAATGATGTTTTCTGAAATACAATTGATGTTTGCTGAAATACAATTGATCTTTTCTGAAATTCTATTTATGTTTTCTGAAATTCAAATGATGTTTTCTGAAACTCGAATGATGTTTTCTGAAATTATATTGATGTTTTCTGAAATTCTATTTATGTTTTCTGAAATTCAAATGATGTTTTCTGAAATAATATTGATAGTTTCTGAAATACAATAGATGTTTTCTGAACTTCTATTGATGTTTTCTGAAATTCAAATGATGTTTTCTGAAATTATATTGATGGTTTCTGAAATACAATTGATGTTTTCTGAAATTCTATTTATGTTTTCTGTAATTCAAATGATGTTTTCTGAAATTATATTGATGGTTTCTGATATACAATTGATGTTTTCTGAAATTATATTGATGTTTTCTGAAATTCTATTTATGTTTTCTGAAATTCAAATGATGTTTTCTGAAATTATATTGATGGTTTCTGAAATACAATTTATGTTTTCTGAAATTATATTGATGTTTTCTGAAATTCTATTTATGTTTTCTGAAATTCAAATGATGTTTTCTGAATTTATATTGATGGTTTCTGAAATACAATTGATGTTTTCTGAAGTTCTATTGATGCTTTCTGAAATTCAATTGATGTTTTCTGAAACTCGAATGATGTTTTCTGAAATTATATTGATGTTTTCTGAAATACAATTGATGTTTTCTGAAATTATATTGATGGTTTCTGAAATACAGTTGATGTTTTCTGAAATTATATTGATGTTTTCTGAAACTCTATATATGTTTTCTGAAATTCAAATGATGTTTTCTGAAATTATGTTGATGGTTTCTGAAATACAATTGATGTTTTCTGAAATTATATTGATGTTTTCTGAAATTCTATTTATGTTTTCTGAAATTCAAATGATGTTTTCTGAAATTATATTGACAGTTTCTGAAATACAATTGAAGTTTTCTGAAATTCTATTGATGTTTTCTGAAATTCAAATGATGCTTTCTGAAATACAATTGATGTTTTCTGAAATATAATTGATGTTTTCTGAAATTCTATTTATGTTTTCTGAAATTCAAATGATGTTTTCTGAATTTATATTGATGGTTTCTGAAATACAATTGATGTTTTCTGAAGTTCTATTGATGCTTTCTGAAATTCAATTGATGTTTTCTGAAACTCGAATGATGTTTTCTGAAATTATATTGATGTTTTCTGAAATACAATTGATGTTTTCTGAAATTATATTGATGGTTTCTGAAATACAGTTGATGTTTTCTGAAATTATATTGATGTTTTCTGAAACTCTATATATGTTTTCTGAAATTCAAATGATGTTTTCTGAAATTATGTTGATGGTTTCTGAAATACAATTGATGTTTTCTGAAATTATATTGATGTTTTCTGAAATTCTATTTATGTTTTCTGAAATTCAAATGATGTTTTCTGAAATTATATTGACAGTTTCTGAAATACAATTGAAGTTTTCTGAAATTCTATTGATGTTTTCTGAAATTCAAATGATGCTTTCTGAAATACAATTGATGTTTTCTGAAATATAATTGATGTTTTCTGAAATTCTATTTATGTTTTCTGAAATTCAAATGATGTTTTCTGAAATTATATTGATGGTTTCTGAAATACAATTGATGTTTTCTGAAATTATATTGATGTTTTCTGAAATTCTATTTATGTTTTCTGAAATTCAAATGATGTTTTCTGAAATTATATTGATGGTTTCTGAAATACAATTGATGTTTTCTGAAATTATATTGATGTTTTCTGAAATTCTATTTATGTTTTCTGAAATTCAAATGATGTTTTCTGAAATTATATTGATGGTTTCTGAAATACAATTGATGTTTTCTGAAATTCTATTTATGCTTTCTGAAATTCAATTGATGTTTTCTGAAACTCGAATGATGTTTTCTGAAATTATATTGATGTTTTCTGAAATTCAAATGATGTTTTCTGAAATTATATTGACGGTTTCTGAAATACAATTGATGTTTTCTGAAATTATATTGATGTTTTCTGAAATTCTATTTATGTTTTCTGAAACTCGAATGATTTTTTCTAAAATTATATTGATGTTTTCTGAAATTCTATTGATGCTTTCTGAAATTCAATTGATGTTTTCTGAAACCCGAATGATGTTTTCTGAAATTATATTGATGTTTTCTGAAATTCTATTTATGTTTTCTGAAATTCAAATGATGTTTTCTGAAATTATATTGTTGTTTTCCGAAATTCTATTTATGTTTTCTGAAATTCAAATGATGTTTTCTGAAATTATATTGATGGTTTCTGAAATACAATTGATGCTTTCTGAAATTCTATTGATGCTTTCTGAAATTCTATTGATGTTTTCTGAAACTCGAATGATGTTTTCTGAAATTCAAATGATGTTTTCTGAAATTATATTGATGTTTTCTGAAATACAATTGATGTTTTCTGAAATTATATTGATGGTTTCTGAAATACAGTTGATGTTTTCTGAAATTATATTGATGTTTTCTGAAACTCTATTTATGTTTTCTGAAATTCAAATGATGTTTTCTGAAATTATATTGATGGTTTCTGAGATACAATTGATGTTTTCTGAAATTATATTGATGTTTTCTGAAATTCAAATGATGTTTTCTGAAATTATATTGATGTTTTCTGAAATTCTATTTATGGTTTCTGGAATGCAATTGATGTTTTCTTAAATTATATTGATGTTTTCTGAAATTCTATTTATGTTTTCTGAAATTCAAATGATGTTTTCTGAAATTATATTGATGTTTTCTGAAATTCTATTTATGTTTTCTGAAATTCAAATGATGTTTTCTGAAATTATATTGATGGTTTCTGAAATGCAATTGATGTTTTCTGAAATTCTATTGATGTTTTCTGAAATTCAACTGATGTTTTCTGAAACTCGAATGATGTTTTCTGAAATTATATTGATGTTTTCTGAAATTTTATTTATGTTTTCTGAAATTCAATTGATGATTTCTGAATCTCGAATGATGTTTTCTGAAATTATATTGATGTTTTCTGAAATTCTATTTATGTTTTCTGAAATTCAAACGATGTTTTCTGAAATTATATTGATGGTTTCTGAAATACAATTGATGTTTTTTGAAAGACAATTGGAAAATGTTTAGAAAAGAACATATCATAATTTTTTCACTAATACAATCATAAGTCACACAGCGTTATCTGCTTCAGCTCACACCGATATGAGTTACGCTGTTTTTGTGATTGGATTGTGAAATAGAAATTTACCCCCCTGCGCGTATAGATGTTTACACATTAAAAATATGTGTCAATACTTGCTTAAAGTAATGTGACATGCACAATATAACCATAGACACATGAAGCAAATACTACAACTACACCGATAAGAAAAATTACAAAATATAAATTAAGGAAACCAACAAACACATTGAACATTTATAATTTTTCAAGAGTTTTTACACATATTCACTCATATGTCGTGATCTATAGGACCGATTTTGATGACTTTAAGTAGCAGCTCGACCAGTCAGTTAATAAACGATATTTTACTGAGAGACAAGCTTAGAAATCGAGGGCGTGATCGTGATTTCCTCAGGCAGATGCACAGATGATTATCGCTTAATCAACTTCCCTTATTATAACGATCAAGAAAATGTATGGCTTATGGATTCTTTGGAATTTATTTAGTTGCCTTACAAACGGAGTGAAAACCTGATATTTAAAATGTAATGATTTAAAATGTAAATCCCAAATTGTGAAGTCGAATAATAAAATACCATATTTATATTTCTACAATCCAGAGTATGTGGAAATCTTCACTTATTTTAAAGAATTTCTGAAAACTCATTTTTTTCCTATTGTTTTTTCTTATTTCGCAAAATTAAAAACTAAAACTTCTGCAAAAATTAAAGGAGCTGCGTGAGGGATGGTGCCAAAATAAACTCTTGATGGGATTTGGAATTAAAAACGGTTTCGATATATAAAAAAAAATTAAATTGATTTTGCTCTAAAGTTTGACTCGGAGGGTACTCAAAACCTTGACGGATAGTGCTATAAAAAATTTGTCTGATTGGATTTTAAATAAAAAACGGTTTATTCAAAAGAGAAGTAAGAAAATATATATAATATTTATATTAATTTGTTGCAGATAAGATAAATTTTATATCGGATACTATTTTTACTAGTTCGAAAAATGGACCGATCGTGGCCATATTTATTAGTGTTGTCTATTATTTTGTTCAAAAACAGAAACAAATCAAATTTTAAAAAAATATGTGATAAATCAAACTTGATCGAGGCCTATATGATTATCTGGATTTTAGGGCGATTTAAGTTCATCTGAGCATTTAGTTGCAAGGCGGCTACGTCTGAATATTCAGCATTTTATCCAATTTTAATTACGATTGTCTTAGGCCAGACAGTAGCTAATGTACAAAATTTCATGAAAATATGTTCATGTTTGCGACCTGCAACCCAGTTTGATTACATGGTTTAGTTGGCTACACAAACTGACATATAGAGAGACGTACGAACGGAAATGACTAATTCGACTCAGAAACTGACTCTGAATCGATCAATTTAATATAAGGTGGGTCTAGGTCGGACATTTTTGGTATTTACAAATATTAGTAGAAACCCATTATTATCTGACCAAATAGTGTTATAGGGTATAATAGAAATAAAATTAAAACAAAAAATTATATTACTGGATATTTTTATGGGGGATGATCCCATTTGGATGATCACTTGGACCACAGTCGAAATTTAGCATAGCCTTTTTTAAATTATATCAAAATATTTATTATCGAAAAACCCAAAATTTTAAAAATTATTTGATCTAGAAAAACCTTTTCTACCCATTTACTAAGGATCATTTTCTCAGACGATTTCGCTATATCCGTCCGTTCGTCTGTCTGTTTGTTCCTCTGTAAGTCAATGTAAACCTTATGATCAAACTACAGGTCACAAATGTGAATATATTTTGACGAAATTTGTTTTGTAAGCTTTTGTTGCCATAGTATGAGCGCTGTTGAAAATGTAGAAAATTGGTGCATCTCCGGACCTAATCCCCATACAAATGACGTCTTTGAGATCGACTTAATCTGCCATAATATCCAAATTATCATATAGATCTCGGTCAAATTTGGTTTTGTATGTATTTATTAAATGTGCTAATTAGTAGTGGAAAAATAAATCTGTAGGATAATTCTTAGTCATAGCCCCTTGTATGTAAATTTGCTTCCCGTTCTTAACTTAAATTTATCAAAAAACAAACATACTGCACAATTTTTCTCAAATTTGGTTTGCATACTGTTTTGCAAAATATAAGTGACTTACCAACTATGGTCAGCATCGTTCTATTTATCGACCTAGTGCCCATATAAATTTAATCAGCCTAATTCTGAAAATTCCTGTGGATTTTTCTCTTGAGAAAAAAATTCACCTGTTCTAAGCAGACGGAAAAAACAAAAATAAGGGAGGGACAATTACGAATTTTCGAATTTCGTTTAGTTTTGAGTGTTAAATGCAAACAAATAAAAAGAGAAAGGGAAAAATTACCATGGAATTCTTATTTAGAATTGGGCTGAATATCTAGTATGAACTTTTTCATATCCGAAAGCAAAAAAATTATAAAAATGCCACTCAAATTCGGGTTATGCTTATTTTCTGTATCCAATTAGTTGGAGCTAAGAGACACGGTCTCTGCACGCATAGTATAGGTTATTGTATAGTTGATCTAGATCGGCTATTATATTCCTAATTGTTTTGTATTTAAAAACTCATATTGTTCTATAAGGCAGACGATTATTTGTGACATCTTCTACATGTTTAATTAGCGACTGATTTTGACAAAAAATATTCCATTTGAAAGGTATTTATTTGCAGATGTGCACCATCTGGTACATTTTTTTTGGAGTAATAATAATTCCAAGTTGCTACTAACACATACACAAAACACATATTTAAGCTTCAAATAAAAAAATGTACAATGTTGTGTTTGTGTTTATGAATTGTCCAAAGTTGTTTAGCATACCGTTAGGCTCTTATAAAATTATGTATTAACAAACCCTTTTATATATCTTCTGTGTGTTCGTCAAATATTTATAATGAAAGTTAATGAATTTTATTTAAAAATTCACAAAATAATGAATTATATTTGAATATTTATAAATTTTTTGTATATGTATATTAGGGTGGCCCTTAATAAAAAAAAGTGTTCAAACTGTCGGTCTCACCCCCTAGAAACATGCGAATAGCAAAAGAACTGAGAAATACAAAGTTTTGGGCCAATCAGAAAACGTTTAGTCGTGGCGCAAAGCGATTGAATATTTCAAGTGTGTTTATATGGGGAAAATATGACTTTTTTTTTTCAGATTTTACGAAAATTTCGTTCTATAGTTTAATTTTTCCGACAAGCTGTTATATGATTCAGAATCAGTATTAACTTATCCCTACAAAAGGCTATAAAACTTCAAAATCGAATAAAACCTCGCCAAAAAATAGCAAATTCCCCAGACCACTTTTGTGCCAAAAAAAAACTAGGTCATGAAATTTGATGGCATTTTTTTCAACTTTGAAAAATTGATTAAAGCCATCATTCTTTTTTGGTCTCTATACTTAAAAGTACTCAGATATGAAGTATTGTTTTATTACCACGTTGTTAACCTATTGCGCATTGAGGCCGAAAATTGGGAATTTTTTAATAAAATTTTTAAAACTCCTTTTTCAAGTGTGAAAAAATTTTCTTTAACAAAATTTAAAAAAAATGAATCTATCATTTTAAGGTTTTATGAAATACATGTTGCAGATTAACTGTGTAAATTTTTAAGTTAATCCCTCTGCCAGAATTTTTTGACAAGGATTTTATTTTTGCGGATTTTGAGAAAAATTGGATTTTTGTGAAATATTCTATAAATGTACTCTTTCTAAATACTTTGTATCAAAAATTCATAATTTTTCTACTTTTAAATGTTATATTTTATCTTAATAGCCTAGGGTTTCGGAAAAAAATAATATGACTCCATTAACCCGTTTGGAATTGGGGTCACATATGACCCCAAACTAATAAAAGACAATTTATGCAAAAAATTCAAATATTTTGTAAGTGCTGTCCAATTTTTAGATGCGACGCTTAAAATATAATAACCAAATGTGTAGAAGTTTCGTCCCAAAAATTTGGGATAAATCCGAAAACATTAACCCATTATTTGCCAAGGCCAGCATTGGATTTTAAGATATTTAAAATAATAATGACCTAAAACGAGTTTTTCTATTAAACTCGTTGATACCACTATTTGGAATTTAAGAAAAATAATTCGGTTAATTTTTATTTATTTAACCCTTCAGTGCTCCTGCGATCAAAATTATCCATTAAGATATATCTCTGGTGCAATTATCTGCTTATTGCTCGCGAACTTCTACATATTTGGTTATTACATTTTAAGTGTCGCATCTAAAAATTGGACAGCACTTACAAAATATTTTAATTTTTTGCATAAATTGTCTTTTATTAGTTTGGGGTCATATGTGACCTCAATTCCAAAAGGGTTAACGGAGTCATAATATTTTTTTCCGAAACCCTAGGTTATTAAGATAAAATATAACATTTAAAAGTAGAAAAATGATGAATTTTTGATACAAAGTATTTAGAAAGAGTACATTTACAGAATATTTCACAAAAATCCAATTTTTCTCGAAATCCGCAAAAATATAATCCTTGTCAAAAAAATTCTGGCTGAGGGATTGACTTAAAAATTTACACAGTTAATCTGCAACATGTATTTTATAAAACCTTAAAGTGATAGATTCATTTTTTTAAATTTTGTTAAAGAAAATTTTTTCAAACTTGAAAAAGGAGTTTTAAAAATTTTATCAAAAAATTTCCAATTTACGGCCCCAATGCGCTATAGGTTAACAACGTGGTAATAAAACAATACCTCATATCTGAGTACTTATAAATATATAGACCAAAAAAGAAAGATGGCTTTAATCAATTTCTCAAAGTTATAAAAAATGCCATCAAATTTCATGACCTAGTTTTTTTTGGCACAAAAGTGGTCTGGGGCATTTGCTATTTCTTCGCGAGGTTTTATTCGATTTTGAAGTTTTATAGCCTTTTGTAGGGATAAGTTAATACTGATCCTGAATTATATAACAGCTTGTCGGGAAAATTAAACTATAGAACGAAATTTTCGTAAAATCTGAAAAAAAAGTCATATTTTCCCCATATAAACACACTTGAAATTTTCAATCGCTTTGCGCCACGACTAAACGTTTTCTGATTGGGCCAAAACTTTGCATTTCTCAGTTTTTTTGCTATTCGCATATTTCTAGGGGTGAGACTGACAGTTTGAACACTTTTTTCTCCCTCCATATAACGAAGGGCCACCCTAATATATATATAGATTAAAAAACATGGAAAGAAAAAAATTAATGAAAAATAAAATTTCCTAGAATTTGCACTCGAATTTCGAGTGCTGGGCTCTACTAGTATATCAAAATCGTTGAGGTGACGAAAAGACCCTTTGTTTCCCAGCAATTTATTAAATTATCTTTAGATGTACCTGCTCCACTTTACATATTTCAATAGATCAGTTAGCTTTTCTGTTGCTAACTAATCCACATTAACGAAAACACATATTGGATTGCTGGACATTCACAAAGAAATTTAAAAACTAAATTTACTTTATTTTCGTAATTGCAGCTTCCCCAGGTATCACTAGATAGAATACAAATGTGTATGTGGGAATTGCTGGTTGAGAATTAATTTTTGGTTCGTTTCTGTCCCCTCGTTATATTAATTTTTTTTTTATCATTTAAATATTAAAATAGAGTTCCCTATCTCCATCGATTATACTTAATATTATTAACACTTCATTTCAGCTGAATTTACATTTTAAACACTCTAAATTTTTTTTCTTGCTTTGAAATTTAATCAGATTTCATTTAATTTTTTTCAAAATATTCAAATATACCAAAACAATTAATGAAATTTCAAATTCATTTATTTCTTTATCAGTGCTTTTGCATTTAAAAATAAAAGAACTCATTTATTTTCTTTTTCGTTATCTGTGATATAAATCGAAAAACTTTGTAATGTATTTTAAACAAGGTGCCTGTCGCTCCATCTCAATCTGTTACTATAAACTCGTATTTTAAATATTTAATTGGTCACTTAAGCTTCCCTTTTGTGAAAGAATGTTAAAAAGTATTTGAAATGAATTTATTCCATTTCATTTAAAAGTTGTTTTTTTTTCTTCTTGCTCTTTGTTTACTTTGTAGTTTTAATCAAATGCAATTCCCAAAAACGAAACAACAAAATAGCCAAAAATGTAACTAAGAACAACAACAACAGCAGGAACAACAACAACACTCTCAATGTAAACTAATGACTTGCTTTGACAATTTTCTATTTTTTGTTTTTAGATTTTCGAGATTTTGTAATAATCATAAATTACTCCATAATTATGTCAGTTTAAGAGCAATTTAGAGATTTATATGTTCTTCTATGTTTTTTGGTATCTCTAGTTGAATTTGTATGACCGAATGTCTTTTGTGGCCCATTAGGGTTATGCTTATATTTAGGGGATTTTTTTATTTTCAAATATTGGTAAATATATACAGGAGGCATGAGAATTCGATGATATTATATTATTGGATATCAGATGGAGCCGTGCATTTAATTTTTTAAGGGTTTTTTAATAGCATTCAATTTAATCAAATAACCCTTGTATCACTGTAAAAAATAAGACCCACCCTAATAGCCATCTATGTCTTTCATCGCTTTTGTGCTCTAAAGACAATCTGAGTGACCGTCGAATGTTGTCTGTCCATTGGGTTAGATTGGGTGGATATGGTACCATATTATTTCAGTGTTAATACATTGCCAGACAGGTGTTAAAATTAAAAAGAAAGTTTATTTCTTCGATTAACGTCATATACAATATTTATGTTAGCCTATCGTTACAAGTTGCATTTTCTATTTGTTATCAGTCCATTGTCCAGTTGTTTCATTGATGAAGGTTCACTTTGGTTTTATTATTATTATTATTATTTAGTAGCATCAGCTATTTAGAAGCATTTAAATTAATTAATGCAGCCAAGTATTATTTTTGTTTTTGTTTTTGTTTTTATTAGGTGTTGATATATTATTGCATTAAAGTTTTAGTTATTATTGGTATTGAATAAATATTTAGAGCTTTTAAAGCTGGCCATTAATCAAAATGTATTTAACATAAATTGTCTGGTCGTTTACTTTTGGTGATCTATATATTTTAGAAATTTTGTGAAATCTAAACTAAGTGTAACTGGTTATCGCGAAAGCTTTTTATAATAAAATGATTTGTTGCCATCGGATCAATAAAATTTTCACTTAAGTCAGTTGAAGTGCATAATACAAATTTTGGATTTTATGATTTATAAGACTTGAGGTATTTTTATCATAAAAATTTGGATAAAAAACCTAATAGAAAATTATGAATAATGCACTGGATAACACAGTACAACTTTCATTTAAAGCTTTTATGTTTCTCGTTATTTTAGGAGAAATCTTAAAGAGAAAATAAAAAATTATATCAAAAGAAAATAATTTTTATTTGTTATTTTCTATTTTTACAAATATAAAAAATAAACAAGTAAAGAAATTGTAGTCAGTATAGACCGACTATACGATAGCCTATATCATGCGTTTACAGGCCCTATCTCCTAGGTCCAACTATTTAGATATAGAAAATAAGTATAAACCAAAGTTGAGTTGGCACTGTTATTAATCTTTTTGCCTTCGGATATGAAAAAGCTCATATCGGATGCTATATTTATATGGGTACCAGGTCGAAAAATAGACCGATTCTGACAGCATTTGGTAAGCTCATTTAATTTTTTCAAAAAGATATACAAACTTAATTTGAGAAAATCTGTGCAATAGAAGTATAAATTAGATTATTATAAGTATAAATGCAAAAAATATTCAAAATTCAAAAATAACGATTGTTTGTTTGGACAGAGTTGTATCTTCTGAAATTAATACAAAGTAAAGCTGTATGGTACGAAAACTGAATCTAACCACACTGCTCGTAGGCCTGACTTTAGGTGAGTGTGTTAAAGCGCTGAACAAAAAGTGCAAGTACGAGTGTATGTGAAGGTTCATGGTTCAAAACCTCACGGCCGCCCTAAGTAGAAAAAATATTCATATAGAAACAATCTATTCAATTAAAACATAACAATTATCACAATGTTCAATAAATCGCTGATGAAGGCTGAAATGCCAGAAACCGGTCCGATTAAGAATTCAGTGCAGTTATGAATTTTTGAAATATATGCTTTCTTCTTCTTTACCACGCACCATTTTAAAGCAATATTTTTTTGTTTTTTTTTTACCTTCATATGGGGGCTTTGATTAAGAATTGTCATATGGGGTTTTTTGGGACTACTGATAAACGTAATGCTGATAATTGATAATTGACCGAGTTCCATATGATAATTTGTATATTATGACGATTTAAGCCGATCTCATGCGGGTCATTTTTATGGGGATTAGGTCTGGACATGAACATATGGCCGATAGAAGGATATACACAAAATTTAATCAAAATCTATTCATATTTGCAACCTGTACTTTAATTACAAAGTTTACATGGACACACATACGGACGGACGGACGGACATCGCTAAATCGACTCAGAAAGTGATTCCGGGTCGATCGGTATAATAAAAGAGAGGTCTAGCGTATATTTTTGGTAGTTAAAACATCAGCACAAAGTCCCTTAATAAAAAAAAGTGTTCAAACTCTTGGTCTCACCGCCTAGAAATATGGGACTAGCAACAAAACTGAGAAATACAAAGTTTTGGGTCAATCAAAAAAAAATTTAGAGGTGCCTCAATGCGACTGAAAATTTCAAGTGTGTTTATATGGAGAAAATATGACTTTTTTTCAGATTTTACAAAAATTTCGTTCTATAGTTTAATTTTTTCGACAAGTTGTTATATGAATCGATATCAGTACTAAATTATCTTTTCAAAAAGCTGTATGGCTTCAAAATCGAATAAAAACTCACCAAGAAATAACAAATGCCCCAGACCACTTTTGTGCCAAAAAAAACTATGTTATGAAATGTGATGAATATTTTTTTAACTTTAACAAATTGATTAAAGCCATTATTTTTTGTTGGTCTCTATACCTATAAGTACTCAGATATGAAGTATTGTTTTATTACCACGTTGTTAACCTATTGAGACCAAATTTAGAAACTTTTTTTGATAAAATTTTGAAAACTCCTTTTTCAAGTTTAAAAAAATTTTCTTAAACAAAATTTCAAGAAATGGATCTGGCACTTTAAAGTTTTGTTAAATATATATTACTAGATGTAACCCGGTGTGCTTCTAGTTATCCCTAGATTTTTCGTCGTATTAACAATTTCAATTTTCTGGCCATTTAAAGCAATGTCTTCAGAAATGGTGGGACTTAAACTTTTTTTTCCGTGCAACAATGCATTTAGATTTCTGTGGATTCAAACAGAGTCCGTTAGCATTAGCCCAAAGGTAGATTCTGTTTAAGTCGTCATTTAGAAGGGTTATGCCTGAATCAATATTCTGAACTGGGCTACTTTAAGTGAGTTGCACGTCATCTGCGTATAAATGTATCGTACAATTGGAGAGTTGTTTTGGCAAATCATTTGCGAACATGAAAAATAAAATTGGACCTAAAATAGAGCCATGAGGCACTCCCCTAGTAAGGGATAATCTATCTGACCATACACCGCTTACAAATACTGATTGTGTGCGGTTCGAAAGATATGATGATATAAGTTTGGTTGATGTATCCGTAAATCTAAAACAGTGTTTCAGTTTTCCAAGGAGTATATCATGGTCTACCGTATCGAAGGCCTTAGAATGGTCTAGAAGCACTAAAAAGATTATATTTCCATTTTCCTATCCTTGCCGTATGTTCTCACTAACTTCCACAAGAGCCGTAACGCAGCTATGGCTCTGACGAAAACCAGATTGAAAAAATTAAATTTCCTTAAATTTGCACTCGAATTTCGAGGACTGGGCTCTGCTAGTTTTAATGATTGACTTTGAAATTTAATCAGGCTCAAGATAAAATGTTGTTGCTTTAAAATAAGGCACGCATATTTCAGATCGAGCCATCAGTAACCAAATGCAGTAGATAGTTTGTTTGGCAAAAAGTTAAATTCATATACCTTTGCTGCGAAATCAAAGGTATAGAAAATGTGCAAATTTCATGATGTTATTTTGAAGTTCCATCTAAAGCATTTAATTTTACGCCCAAGTATCGTCAATTTCAGAAGTACTTAAGACTTGAACTTGGAAAATACTTAATTTTTACTTTAAAGACCCTTCTACTCATATTTGTTTTCGCGTATAAATTTTATTAGGAGGCCGCTGCTCTTCTCACAGCACGTGAAAAAAAAAGAATAAAAAGTTATGTTTCATAATTGCACCCTCCATACCAGTTTGTCACTCCGTTTTTACCAATTAGGAAATTAATAACTGAACTCCATAAAATTTATAGCTGTGGACTTTTGACAAAAGAAATTAGACATAAGTCTAATTTACAAATTTTTCAGGAGAACAAAAATACTGTTAAATTACTGATCAAAACTTCCCATGTATGAATTTAAGGAAAATTAATAATTTTATTAAGCGATTTTTTCTGCAATTTGGATTTATGTATTTAAATATTTTTTTTTAATATTAAAATTATTTGAATTTTTACTAAATGAGATTCTATTTGAAAACTTTTAGTTTTCAGCACTGATGCGGACTTAAGGTATTTTGTCAAAAGTTAGAAAATATTAGAAATAAATTGGTTCTTTAGAAAACATTTCTAGTTTATTAAAAAAGAAGAAGAAATTAATACAAGAATAATGATAACACAGGTCTACAAAATGAAAAAAAATTTTTGCTGCCTTGAGTTTTGCAGCTGATTTTATTTGTACTTTTAACGCTGATTTCAAAACTGAAAACCATTTTTCCCTAGCAGCTCTTGTTCTCGAGTTACAAAAATATTAAATTTACCCTACTTATTGTCATTATAATGAATATTATTCAACGCTATCAATTTCGTCCAAATCTGTGTCGATTTCAATTACACACTCGCCTTCAACTTTTAAATTTTCGTAAAATTTGTGAAAACTACGATTGACCAATGGTAACATATATGTATGTATATTAAATCATGTTTTTTGATCACTGAAATTGGTAGGTCACTATTATAACTTCTGGTCAATGTTGAATATTTTTTTTCGACGACGGGGATTGATATTTAACTCATCGAAATTTTCGTCCAATTGAAGGTATATCTTATAGTTAAATATTCCGGGTTTGTACTTCTCATATCGCGAACGAGCTTCCATTCAAATTTGTCACATATAAAAAATAGGGAAAAACATTTATGTATAATAAACAAAACATAAATAAAATAAATATTTGTACAAACCTGCAGTATTATTTGTTCTCGAAGTATAGTTGTCCTTTACTGGAGCTTGAAAATCGTAAAAATTTTCCTGTTTCAATTCGTCGGCCATATATTTTGTATTTTCAGCGGCAATTAAGTTCGCCCAATCGTGTGGATGTTGTATAGAACTTGATGATTTTTTTTCTTTTTTTCTTTTTGTGCGTGAACTGTATCGCACTCAAGATGGGTATGACCTACAGCAAGAAATTTGTGATCAATGGTTTCAATACTTGTCTCTAAAGACTTTCTTAAACATTGCACATATATACGAGTTTCGATTTGGACCAAGGCATGAAGCACTGTATAAAATAACTTTCTTTATTGAATTTGATAAGCCCAGATGAAATTTAAAAATGCATGAACCTATATCATTTGCGCCACGTTTTGCAATAGTTTCATCCCAAATATAACAAGTAAGAGTGTTATATTCGGATGATTCTTGGCTACAAGAATTTTTAATTTTTAATTTTTAATTCTTAATTTTTAATTTTTAATTTTTAATTTTTAATTTTTAATATTTAATTTTTAATATTTAATATTTAATATTTAATTTTTAATTTTTAATTTTTAATTTTTAATTTTTAATTTTTAATTTTTAATTTTTAATTTTTAATTTTTAATTTTTAATTTTTAATTTTTAATTTTTAATTTTTAATTTTTAATATTTAATTTTTAATTTTTAATTTTTAATTTTTAATTTTTAATTTTTAATTTTTAATTTTTAATTTTTAATTTTTAATTTTTAATTTTTAATTTTTAATTTTTAATTTTTAATTTTTAATTTTTAATTTTTAATTTTTAATTTTTAATTTTTAATTTTTAATTTTTAATTTTTAATTTTTAATTTTTAATTTTTAATTTTTAATTTTTAATTTTTAATATTTAATTTTTAATTTTTAATTTTTAATTTTTAATTTTTAATTTTTAATTTTTAATTTTTAATTTTTAATTTTTAATTTTTAATTTTTAATTTTTAATTTTTAATTTTTAATTTTTAATTTTTAATTTTTAATTTTTAATTTTTAATTTTTAATTTTTAATTTTTAATTTTTAATTTTTAATTTTTAATTTTTAATTTTTAATTTTTAATTTTTAATTTTTAATTTTTAATTTTTAATTTTTAATTTTTAATTTTTAATTTTTAATTTTTAATTTTTAATTTTTAATTTTTAATTTTTAATTTTTAATTTTTAATTTTTAATTTTTAATTTTTAATTTTTAATTTTTAATTTTAATTTTTAATTTTTAATTTTTAATTTTTAATTTTTAATTTTTAATTTTTAATTTTTTAATTTTTAATTTTTAATTTTTAATTTTTAATTTTTAATTTTTAATTTTTAATTTTTAATTTTTAATTTTTAATTTTTAATTTTTAATTTTTAATTTTAATTTTAAATTTTTAATTTTTAATTTTAATTTTAATTTTTAATTTTTAATTTTTTAATTTTTAATTTTTATTTTTAATTTTTAATTTTTAATTTTTAATTTTAATTTTAATTTTTTAATTTTTAATTTTTAATTTTTAATTTTTAATTTTTAATTTTAATTTTAATTTTTAATTTTTAATTTTTAATTTTTAATTTTTAATTTTTAATTTTTTAATTTTTAATTTTTAATTTTTATTTTAATTTTTAATTTTAATTTTTTAATTTTTAATTTTTATTTTTAATTTTAATTTTTAATTTTTAATTTTTAATTTTTAATTTTTAATCGTTAAATCAACTTCCCTTGTATAATGGTCAAGAAAATATATGGTTTTGGGGTCTCCGGAATTTATTTCCATGCGTTATAAACGGAATGACAAACCTATATATACCCTCTGCCACTGCGGTGTGTAGGTATAACATAAGCTTTGTTCGTCGCACCATTATGCATCGTAAGATTAAAAGTCCATAAAGGACGTTTGTAAAAAAAATATGTATGCTATTAAATATGGGGTTGCTAGAAATTGCTGCAATTCAAATGAAAACATATCTACAGACTTATGACGTTTGGAAAGGTCTTTATCAGTTTTTTTGCATTCATAGGCGAAATCTGCCGCATCATGGTGACTAGCTAGTTGGAGCGAAAGCTCTAATTTTTCCCTCATTCATAACAAATTTCTTTTCTAATGCTATATCTTCTATAAAATTTAACATTTTCCTTGCCATAGCTGTGAGCACCCGTCATATCTCCATTTTAGTATTGTTTCTTGCCACACGAAATAGCTTATTTATTTACTTTTTTTCTGTATGCACCTTTTTGATCTAGGTCAAATATTTTTGGTAGTTACAAAAATCATTACAAACTCATTATACCCTCACAAACATAGCGGTATGGGGTGTCACAATTAAAATGCGTTCATACGATACTAAAGAGAAATATTTTCTTAACGCAGTCGGCGTTAGAATACCCAAAGTCAAAGTAGGAAATCATACTATGGAATATTTTGAGAGCTTACATATAATGCGATATTTCGAAAAGATGTTTCAAAGTGGTCTTGACAAAAAACTTGACAATTTTAGTTTTGCCTTATATCAGTAACACGCTAAATATTGTTATTTTAATTAGCTTGTTATATGTTAATTTAAAGATTTCAAAGATAGATTGAATACAAAATACAAGAAAAACATAAATTCATATATGTATGTATATAGGGTGGCCCTTACTAAAAAAGTTTTCAAACTCTCGGTCCCACCCCCTAGAAATATTCGAATAGCAAAAAAATGAGATATGCAAAGTTTTGGGTCAATCAAAAAATCTGAAAATTTCAAGTGTGTTTATATGCGAAAATATATCTTATTTCCGATTTTACGAAAATTTCGTTCTATAGTTTAATTTTTGTGATATTAGTCGATATCAGTACTAAATTGTCTCGCCAAGAAATAACAAATGCCCCAGACCAATTTTGTGGCAAAAAATTCTAGGTCATGATAACAAATTGATTAAAGCCATAATTTTTTTTTGTCTCTATACCAATAAGTTCTCAGATATGAAGTATTGTTTTATTAACACGTTGTTAACCTATTGCGAAATGATACCAAAAATGGAACATTATTTTGATAAAATTTTGAAAACTCCTTTTTAAGTTTTAAAAAATTTTCTTAAACAAAATTTCAAGAAATGGATCTGGTACTTTAAAGTTTTGTTAAATATATGTTAGAGATTTACTGTGTGAATTTTTAAGTAAATTCCTCCGCCAGATTTTTTTTACAAAGAATTTTTCTTTGCGGATTTTGAGAAAAATTATTTTTTTGTGAAATATTCAATAAATGTACTCTTTCTAAATACTTTGTATCAAAAATTTATCAGTTTTCTACTTTAAATGTTATATTTTATCTTAATAGCCTAGGGTTTTTGAAAAAAGAAATATAACCCCATTAACTCATTTGGACTTGGGGTCTCATATGACCCCAAGCTAATGAAAGACAACTTATTAGAAAAAATAACCAAAATATAATAACCAAATGTGCAAGTCTTCCATGCTTAAAATTTGGAATAAATCGAACAACGTTAACCCATTCTTTGCCGAGGCCAAACTTTGAATTATGGCATATTTAAATAAATTAATTGTTCTAGCAAATTAGATGAAACCCTTAGTATGGGTTGGGAAATAAAATTGTGCTTTATTTTACCGATTTTTACGATCTGATGATTATTTATTTTATAATTTGATTAAGTTCAAAAATTCAAATATTTTGCAAGTACTTCTTAATTTTGGATCATTTTAATCCTAGGAGCACATAAGGCTAAGTTTTCGTAAAGTGTAGTAAAATTTTATTTCCCAACCCATAGTAAGGGTTTCATCTAGCTTATAACAACAATTAATTTTGTAAAAATGCCAAAATTAACACCCTTGAAATTTGCCGTCACGTTGATTGACCCAAAATTTTGTTTTCTCAGTTTTTTTGCTATTCGCATATTTACAGGGGTGATACCGAGAGTTTGAACACTTTTTATATTAAGGGCCACCCTAATGCTCACTGTCATAAAGTTTGGCAACTCAATGAAGTTAACTCATGAAATATTTTGGGTTAATAACTTGGAAGGGAATTGTAATGTGACTTTACATGTGACTTTTAACATGTATTGAACATATGCAATGTTTCATATGTATCACACGATGTGTACAACTTTTGCAGTGATAGTATTTATGTAAAAAATACGTCGTGCAATAGAACATAAAGAAAGAAATTCGCAAACGCCAAAAATCCAAAATTGAGATAAGGACAGATCAAATCTCTTTACACTACCATTCCTCAAACTCCCTAAATTGTGGTTAATTGATGAGGTAAAACCCCTTTCAATATCTTCTCCTCAGTATTGTTTCATTGATGACTTAGAATCCTTCCCATCCATTCGATGGGATAAAATCGACTAACTAACTTTTTCTTGATCGGTTGGTCTGATAGTGGTCAATTGGGGACTAGGTGCTAACATTCACCGATTTTTACCAATTTCATGGTATTCGTCCTATGACCGACAAAAGCTTATATATGAAATTTCATCAAAATATATTCGTATTTGCGACCTGTAGTTTGGTTACAAAATTTACAGACAGACAGACTGACGGACGGATGGACGACATCGCTTAATTGGCTCAAAAAGTGATTCGGAGTTGATGGGTATAGTAAAAGGTGTCAATTATTTTTAGTAGTTACAAACTCATTACATCCTGACCAGATAGTGATATGGGGTATAAAAATGAATATCAATGGCACTGAAATTTGGTTTATGCTTACATTCTATATCAAATTAGTTCGATCTCAGACTCCTTATAAAAACGCATGGTATAGGGTATCGTACAGTCAGTGCAGATCGATAATTACTTGTTCTACGTACAAAAGAATGAACTCATTTCTTAGCTCATTTCTAATCACTATCGACAGAGAATGTTCATCAATAAGCCAGTCATATTCAATCGTACCAAATAGAATCTTTTAGCTGCATAAACTCATTGATTGTGAGCACACTGTATTATTAAGTATTATTCAACTATTATATGGATTTCCGGCCAATTACCATGATTTGGCATATTTCTAACCACTTTATCATAATCACACTTAACAAAAAAAAAAAAAAAAAAAGAAACATACATACATGAATTGTACACAACGTAACCAATTCTTATTTGTGATTAGTTCTATTGAATCGAACAATCGAAATAACAATTTGTCATTTTTATTTGTAAACATTAAATGAGATCTGTACCATAATACGAATAGACAGCGAACGAACAATCGATCACTTAGAAAATGATAACAAGCTCATTGAAAGCATGATAGACAATTTTACAATAGGATACGAAATTAAAAAGAAATTTGAGTTTCTATTATAAAAGCAGAAGCAGCTCTGGCAAAAAGGGTGAAACACACCGATTGAGATGATATTAAATATATGAGAACCGATGGAATTATGAAGTGGTTGGATTAGATTAAGGTGGTTATATTTGATTTCTTCTAAACAGAATTTTGTTAGCACTAATCATTGTAGTAGAATTAAAATTTGGTAAAATTGGTTACTATAGAGATGGCTTCTCGTAGTATCTGTCCGTTTATACCGCCTGGTACAGATCAGAGAAAATAAATATATGTCTACGTTTTTGTTGAGGTAAGAAAAAAGTACGAATTGATCACACAAAAATCAGTTAAAACATTTACTTGTTGCAATAGTGTTTTAAAACTGCTTTTCATTTTTATGATCAGACAATTATTATAGCGTTTACAATGGCACCTGAAAATACACTTTCTAAAAATATCCAATAAGAGGGGGCTTGCCCCTGATGATATTAATGAACAAACTTTTAAACTATTATCCTCTAAACTACTGCAATAAAGTTTCTTTCATAAAAAAATGAAAACTGATTAAATGCTTTATATTCCCTCTTTATAGCTAAACAAAGACCCCATCAAGGCAAGCCTAGCTAATGAATATGAAACATTCAATACACTCCTATTATTCCATTAAGCATAGAGCTTTTCATCCCTTGTAAATATGTATTTGTTTCCCCATCAAGGCAAGCATAGCTCATGAATATTAAACATTCAATATACTCCTATTATTCCATTAAGCATAGAGCTTTTCATCCCTTGTAAATATGTATTTGTGTCCGTCGAATTCGGAAAGTGCTTTGGTCGAAGAACACAGTAATTGAAGGTAGTGGAAAAATAAATAGTTAAAAAATCATAGTCGGAATAGGCCAACTATATGCTACGTGGTAAATTTAATAAAAACAAGTTAGATAATTATAGTCGGTCTAGACCGACTATACGATACCCTATACCATGGTTTAGAGACCCTATCTCTTCGGTCCAACTAATTGGATATAGAAAATAAGCATAAACCAAATTTGAGTGGCATTGTTATCAATTTTTTTTGGCTGCAGATATGAAAAAATTCATATCGAATGCTATATTTATATGGGAAACTAGGTCGAAATATGGACCGATCCTGACCATATTTGGAAAAGTCACTTATATTTTGAAAACATATATACAAGTCAAATTTGGAAAAAATCTGTGCAATATTTTTGTTTTTTGATAGATTTAAGTGAAGATCGGGAAACAGTTCTATATGGGGCCTATGACTAAGAATTGTCCTGTAGGGATTATTTTTGGACTAGTGATTAATGGATATAATAAACATATACGAACCCAACTTGACCAAGATCTATATGATAATTTGGATCTTATGGCAATTTATGTCGATTTCATAGGGGGCATTTGTATGGGGACTAGTTCTGAACATGGACCGAATTTCACCAATTTCAACAGCGTTCATCCTATGGCCGATAGAAGCTTATATTTGCGACCTGGAGTTTGATTACAAAGCTTACATGGACACACAGACAGACGGACGGACATCGCTAAATCGAATCAGAAAGTAATTCTGAGTCGATCGGTATAACAAAAGATGGGTCTAGGTCAAATATTTTTGGCAGTTACAAACAGCAGCACAAAGTTATTATACCCAAATCACATAGTGGTATAGGGTATAATAAATGAAATGCGGAAACACAAATCGTACGTCAAATCTGACATCAGAATTTTAAGGTTTGAAGTTTTTAATTGCATCAAGTCTCAGAAAGTTTTGTAGTACGTCCATAATTGTGTTATTTGGAGCGATTTGAAAAATTAATTTCGGTCAAAAAATGGAATTATATGGTGAAGATTTTCATTCGATTATTTACTTCAACTCAACTGGTTTTTCTCTGGTTGACTGAATTCAATCGTGGGAATTGTGGCTCAATGACTAATTCCCAATAGGACAGTTTCGTGATTTTTAGAACTGCTCTTCTAATTTATAAAAGCTTACAACCTTGAGTGTTTATGCAAAGATGGATGAAAAGTGAACTTCAAGTGCTCACAAAATATTTTTAGCGGAAGAAAACCATCATCGAAACCAAGGAAATGCTTCATAAAAACTAAGGGGAATGTACGCCATCAGCTACAATATTTAAGAAGCACACTACTGAATTCCGTTGTGGTCATGCCAGCTCAAGTGGTCACACAAAAGAGATCGTTACGCTAGAAATCGTCGATGAAATCAATGGAATGAATGAAAGTGCGTGAGGTGACTGAGGCTGTAGTGGGTATATGAAATTTTACGTGCATATTTGGACAACCGTGTGACAACTTCAAGGGAGTTTTTGCCACATGTTTTGTTACCGTGGATGAAAGGCCAAACTGGGTAGGTTGGTCAAGAAGTTCATGTCGATAGTTCTTTGGGATGCATGCGATATTATTCGAACCGATTACCTAGAAAAGGATAAAATGATCACCTGATAATATTATCTTGGAGAGGTGTGATACCAAGACAACACACCGGCACAAAAAGTGTGTTCATTGGTTGGTTCAACTGGCAGTGAACTTCCTTTTTTAAAAATCACACCTCTTGAAAGAAATATGTCAAAAGTAGTAGATCCAATGTGTGACATTAAGGTAGCGAATAAGATCGGTCAGTTCTAAGTCCAGTATGCCAGATGGGCTGTCCGGTATGTGTGGGTCTCGTTTTCTGAACCTAATACTACCCAAAGCTTCACACTCGCAGAAGAGCTGATATACTGTCTCTTGTTCTTCAGGTGTTCCGCAGCTGCGAGCCTTCCTGCGAGTATACCGATCAGCCAATGAGCCGCCAACATGGCCGAAAGTCTTCATAGGTCCCTTTTACTCCCACCGAGGAGTGATTAAGTCTATCTGAAGTTGCAACCAGGCCACGTCTGTTTTGCAGTCTCGCATGTGTCAATATTCCTTCATATACTTTCCTCTACTTGTAAGAAGTGCACGAAGTTTCCTCCAAGGGGACTGTCGACTGATTCCGTAAAAGAAACATCAAGAGAATAGCACGTCCTAACTAGTTCGTCTGCCCATTTCGAAAAATTCCCTAAGGCCGTGGACCCATACAAGAGTAATCACGGGGGCTTAGTTTTGACAGTTCCTCCTTGCACTATCCTGCCAGAGTTGGGAGCGAGAAGTGCCACATGACTGTCGAAAGAGATTCCTAAATTACCCGTGCCAAAAATCTATAAATTGGGCTTTTAACCGCAATCTCATAACGTTTTAGTCCCCAACGATTATTTTGTTATTTCCAAACCTTAAGAAATGGCTCTTTGGTAAGTTATGTGGGTCAAGAGAAGGTGTCATTACTGAAACAATTACCTATTATTTGGAGGTATAAAAAATTTGGAAAAACGCTGGCCTAAATGCATCGAGCAAACAGAAACTAGTGTTAGGAAATAAAAATTTTTTTTTTCGAAAAAATATTTTTTATTAAACTTTTATGTTTTGCCAGAAAATCTGCAGGTGTTCATGAAATTATATTACAAGAGCGACATGTTACTTATTGCGACATTGCGGTAACTCTAGACATTACTTCGTGTTGCTCGTGGCAAGACAAAATATATCTTCTTACAGGTGACGAATCGTGAATTTAGTGACTGGTATGTTTCTTATTCGTAAAATTCAAAGTACGGTCAAACAGCTTGAATTTATATAAAAAATTTTAAAGCGAAATATACAGAACCTGCCGGAATTGTGCCTAATTTAGATTTTAACTATTGTTGACAAATGGAAGGCAAGAAGTGATGTAGATTTTCCTCTGGAATTCTATTTGGAAAACGTAACTATACCAAGTAAACAAGAACAAAAAAAAAAAAGCCACGAATTAAGACTTTAGTAAGCAGAACAAAATCAGATTTGTTGCAAAAATGCAAGGGACGGAATGTCTTGAAAACACGAAAGAAATTAAAGGTATGGAAAGTCTCAGAAGAGGAAAAAATTTAAATTTTGCTGCTTTTGAAGGAGAGGTACTTTCAAATTAGTATTTCTTGTCTGGCAGAATCTTTTTCGATCCGGCAGAAAAGCATATAACAACAGTAACGTAAGTGTACAGAGAAGAGGACTTAGAAAACAGATTAATTTTTTTAGGCAAACCCAAAATGCATCCACACCATTTGATAAACTATTCGTTCTTAGAAAAAAAACAAAACAAAAACAAACAAGCATTTGTATTAGTGCGTACCGACCATACAGGCAGCTGAAAAAAAGTGCTCAGTACGCCCCCTGTTATGAAGTGTATTTTCAAAACATTTTCAAAGAAAATTTTTTTTTTTATGCCGACAATATTGGTCGCGGTTTTACGTTTTTCTTTATATCTTATGCGTTTACAGTCGCATCTTAAAGTATGATATACTGATGTTTTCGTCTCGAGGAGACAGATTTTTTCGCTTAAAAATCATCGACCTTAATTGCACTCTTCTAGTACTTACCCCTTACATCTCAGTTGCTACACGCTAATGTGCCACAATAATTACAGAAAATTAAAGCTCGCAAAAAATCACGATACTTTTGCTAAGAAAGTAAGAAAGTAATTCCAGCAGAACAGTCTTAAAAATGCGTCTGTTTGTTTTCGCCGAATGTAGGGGTAAACTTTTTTAATTTTTCATTGTATCTTCGGTATTTACAGTCGGATATTTGTGGGTGTTCCATCGCAACTTATTGCAACTAAGTCATCGATATTGAAATTTTCATCACTCAAATACTTCACAATACTCCTCTGGATTCCCAAAGCAGTGATGTCAGTGGGTGTAGAATAGCCAATGAATTTGGAATCTGGCTCTTTAACAAACGTAATGTGTTCTTCTTTTACAACAACATTTCGCTTCACATTTGCTTCGGTCACTCTTTTCAAAGTTGGCTCTTTCTTGCCATCGAAAGAGATGCACGTTAAGCGTTCATGATACCTTGCCGCAGCTATTGCTTCTTTACGGAACTTTATACGTTCTCTTTGTATTTTGCCTTTGTCCATGATGATCCCGTCAAAGAACTCACATATATTTTCTGTTGTTTCTGCTGATAGGGTTTCTCAGGCTTTAGCGGTAATCGACAATCTTAGATCATTTATTAGCATCGTCGCGAGCAAGGCACCGTAACGAACTGAGGTGTCACTGCGATCCAAAGCTGCACTAAAATTACGCAATGAAATATCCGCAACTGTAAATTTTTTTTAAACATCTGTGGGAAATCGCCAAAATTTTCTACAAATTCCAGATCTTCATCACTGTCAGGTTGATACCCAACCGTGTCGAACTCGCTAGGCACCGCATTCGTTGATCCAACAATTGATGACATTTGTACACAGTCACCGTTGATCGAGATCGTATCAAAAACATCATCTAAAGACAGCAATCATGGACCGCACTGATCGATGAAGAAATCCTTTGCAGAGTCTGGTATTTTATCAGAAGCGGTGCAATTGCAGGGAATACTCCTTTCAATGCCGCACTTACAACGCGAAATCAAGAACAAACTATTCCACTTACTTACATCGTACTTCGATGCATTTTTAACTATTTTATAGTAATCGTTTAGAAGCTTGTCCAAATGTTTACGAAAAGTTTTCACCGAAAAGATTGGAATTTCTGCGCGCTCCCACAAAAGCCTAATTCTTCTAAAAACCTCTTGTTTAAAAGCACCGAACTTTCTATTTGGATCGCTATTATGATGCAGGTACAAAAAGTAATTAATAACATCGCACTTCATCGGTAATTTAGTGGTATTTAAATCACTAATACTAAAAGACATTTTTTATGAATTTTTATTGAAATTTAAATATTTATTGATGCTTCAATGAGCTACGCTTTATAACTGAATTATTTGACAAATTTAGTAAAACATAGACGCAATTACAACAGTTACGTCATGGGTAAAACGATTAGCAGTAGTAAAACAATGTAAGAGAGTAGAGTAGTAGTGAAAAGTTAAAAAAGTTTACCCCTACATTCGGCGAAAACAAACTGAAAAATTTTTAAGACTGTTCTGCTGGAATTACTTTCTTACTTTCTTAGCAAAAGTTTCGTGATTTTTTGCGAGCTTTAATTTTCTGTAATTAGGGTGGCACATTAGGGTGTAGCAACTGAGATGTAAGGGGTAAGTACTAGAAGGGGGTAATTAAGGTCGATGATTTTGAAGCGAAAAAATTTGTCTCCTCGAGACGAAAACATCAATATATCACACTTTACGATGCGACTGTAAACGTAGAAGATAATAAGAAAAACGTAAAACCGCGACCTCTACAGTCGGCATGAAAAAAAAATTTTTTTTAGAAAATGTTTTGAAAATATACTTCATATCAGGGGGCGCACGGCGAACTTTTTTTTTCGGTACGCCCTAATGTGTACGCATCGCTAACACATATGTATATGCACATGTTCCGTTACGTATAAACATTTTTCACTATTTTTTTGTATGCAATTTTAATAGAGTATCTTTACATTTTCATACGTTATCCCTCCTGCAGAAAATCATGACAAAAAATACTATCCTAATTTTACCCAACTTCTTGGTGCATTTTCTGAAAGCACGTGACTACAACAGACAGACGGACAGATGGACATTGTTAAATCGATTCGTGTGGCTCAGGCTCAATACTATATGGAATGACAAACTGATATATAACCTACGCACAGTGATGTAGAGGGTATAATAATACTCTCAATAGGCTAATGAAGGCTATTAAGAAAATCTTTAGAACGGATTGGCCACGAAAATATAATTGAACTTGTAAACCTATAAACTTACAAAAGGTAATTTTCGTAGATTTATTAAAATATTTTCAATTTCAAACTTTTTACCACTGACACATTTTTCAAAAAACTTGCGGAACTTTTCGGTAAAGACAGTCATGAAGATACCGTTTACAAAATATTAAACTAATCTGACGTGCGTAGTCTGTAGTGCGTAAAAAGCCATTTGTTTCCGATACTAAAAGAAAAAAACAATTGGATTTTACAATAAGTAAATAAGGCAGTAGAACGTGTTTTATTTTCAGATGAAAGGAAGTTCAAGAAAAAAGTGTTTTGGTGAAAAGTTGAAACTGCAGTAAATAAAGAAAATATTTTGCCAATGGTAAAAATCGGTGGATGTGGCATTATAAAGGGTCCGCCAAATAACTTTTTTTTTGAAAATGCTATAAAAAAAAACTACTGAATATTATCTCAAATTTCTTTTTTAATTGAAAGTACAATCCTTCCGGTTAATAATGGAAAATAATTTCATTCAAATGGCTGCCTTGGCTGGCCATGCAGTAGCCTACACGATCGGTCCAATTTTTAAGCACATTATAGATTGTGTGCAGCTGTATTTCACCAATGGCTTCACGAATAATGTCCTTTAAAGCGTCAATTGTCTCTGGCTTGTTGGCGTAACACCTATCTTTGAGGGCACCTCACAAATAATAGTCCAACGGTGTCAAATCGCAGCTCCGAGGTGGCCAAACGACTTCATCTCTACGGCTGATAATACGATCTTCAAAAACAGGACGCAAAACATCGAATGTAGCTTCGGCTGTGTGGCACGTAGCGCCGTCCTGTTGAAACCAAATGTTGCCAATATCCTCCTCTTCAATTTTTGTGAACAAAAATTCGTTCAACATGGCCCCATAACGATCGCCATTGACTGTAACGGCCACTCCTTGCTCATTTTCGAAGAAAAATGGCCCAATTACGCCTCTGGACCAAAATCCGCACCAAACAGTGACTCGTTTTGGGTGTATCGGCTTTTCAATGTATGCGTGCGGGTTTTCTGTGCCCGACAATTTTGCTTGTTTACATACCCGCCAAGACCAAAATGAGCTTCATCTGAAAAGATGATTTTTTTTGGCAAAATCGGCATCTTCTGTAAGTCGATCGCAGGCCCACTTAGCGAATCGAAAACGCATTGGATGGTCAGTTGCCTTCAACTCCTGAACCAATTGGACTTTGTGTGGCGTCATACCAAGGTCTTTATGCAAAATTCGTCTCAATGATGCCTCCGAAATGTTCAATTCTTGAGAACGGCGGTGAATTGATGTTGATGGCACTTCACGCACACTTTCTGCCACAGCAGCAATATTCTCGGGTGTACGCACTGTTTTTGGCTTTTCACGCTTTGGTTCATCGATGAGGTGCCAGCTTCTTTCACTTTTTTCACAAGATAACGAACATACGGAGCTGACGGTGCTTCTCTTCTTCCAAAATCCGTACGAAATTTTCGCACACATTCTGCAACATTACCATGATTTTTAAAGTAATGTCGCAATATTTCCCAGCGTTGTTCAAGCGTATACACAACCATATTCGTTCAGCGGAAGGATAAAACTAATTATCTGTCAAATCAGACATGAGCTAAGTGTTACCATTCACGAAATAAGCACTAGCTGAAAAAAAAGTTAGAAGGCGGATCCTTTAGTTTGGGATTTTATCAACAATCATATATAAATGAGGATGTGCAAACTGAAATTTGTTCATCATAAACTTACTAACCAAGAGTGGCGGTTCTCAGAATGTTCATGTGAACATTGAATATATTTATGAACAAGAGTGGCAGAACTCAAAATGTTCATGAAGAAGAAGAGTTGTTTAAAAACAGAATAAAGGAAAAATGTAGTAGGAGAAAATATGAAACTGGAATTGTTAAAAAAGAGGTATGTATACATATATTACACCGTACAACACTACTTTTAACACATGAACAAGACCTAATACACGTGAAACTAGAGGCCCTCTGGAGTAAAACTGCGTTTACAGTTTGTCATTCCCTCATCATCCTACGATGCTGAGATAAAAAGCAAATGAAAGAGGAGACTCTCCTCAATTTTGCAAAAATATTTGTTTTGTTATATCAGGACAAAAGGACCTTATTGAAGTCCTTTCAAAATTTTGTCCTTTAATATCCTTGAGAATTTCCAGCCATTTCATCCAAAAAAATATATGTTAAGGACATTAATGTACGCCAACACGTTGCTGAATTTCATTCTACTTACTTTGTTAGTTTAGTGTAGAAATAATTTTAACTTCTACTATACAAAAAAAAAATTTATATGTAACTCCCTAACATTAACCAATTTTCTTTAAATAAAATCTAACACATGAACAAATGGATATATACATAAAACTGGACCCCCGGTGAATTAATAGTACGTTCACTGTTTTTCATTCGGTGATCCGGTCTCCCTTTAAGAGCGCTTTTAAGTTACAAAGGACATCGAAGTTTTAAATACTTATGTTTGACCTACGATACTGAGAAAGACGTCAAATTTCTGATTTATAAAGCAGGCCACAAAACAATTATCAGTTCTAAAACTATTAATGTAGAAACACAATTGGGGCTTCCATACGATTTGACATAAAATAACTGCCGAGCAGCACAGAAGTGAGATAGAATTGATTTTATTTTGAGGGCAGTTTTTCTTATGCTCCCATTTTTAGACACTCATTCTCACAAAAATGTTACCATACTTTCATAACATTTCGTTTCATTTCAGTTCATTTTGTAAACAAATAACATTTTGACGCAAAGAAATTTTAAGTGAAGAAAGAAGAAAAAGTAAAAGAAAGCCAAAAATGACAACAGCTGCTGCCTTATTGTGTTTCTACATTTATGCAAATAAATAGTGTTTTTTTTTTGGTTTTTCAACGTGAGAAATTATAAAATAAGAACAAGTGAATAAAACTGAAAGTGACTATGGAGTGCCCCAATCGCAATAAATTTTGTGTTGTCTGCGGATTATTTGTAGCGTATAAAAAATTGCGAAAAATTACAAAAACCTTTGTGGAATGTTACGAACAATATTTTTTAATTAATTTTGTACCAAAATTATGGTATCAGCCTGAAGTTGTGTGCGGCTATTGTTATCGTGGTAAACTAGGTTCGAATTCCATTAACCGACAACAGCATCCGATGAAATATGTTTACCCAGTGATTTGGTTGAATCGAAGTGAACATGCTTCGGAATCGTGCTACTTTTGTCAATCGCAGCCGCGTACTAAAAAGATAAAATACAAATTGCGACATAAAATCCAATACCATAGTTGTGTTTCAGTGAAGCCAGCTGTGTTACGTTGTGGAACAAACCCAACCGCTCCATCTGAAGAGCAAATTCCAGATGCCGTTAAAGAGCACTCATTGTGCGCCAACAATGATATTGAATATATCTCGGAATATCAACCGACAAACAGCGAGGTCAGCTTTGCTCCTCCTCATTTTATAACACAGGCTGATTTTGATGATCTCGTGCGTGATATAGGTGCAACAAAAACCAATTCCGAAATTTTGGCATCCCTTTTACAACAATGGAGACTGGTTTCTGAAGATTTTCGCGTAACTTCTTCCCGAAAATCGGTTTAAAGGAAAAAATACTTCCTATATGTTGGCAGAGTATTGTTGGACACTTTGTCGCAATACCAATACTATTCATAAGCGCCAACAGAAATGTATACGGTTTACCTGAGAAGGATGCTAATATCCAAATTTTTCGGCCAAGTCGAATTTTACTTTTGTACTTGTTTAATATTAAAAAAAATACTAAAAAAATACTAAAAATACTATTAATTCACCGGGGGTCCAGTTTTATGTATATATCCATTTGTTCATGTGTTAGATTTTATTTAAAGAAAATTGGTTAATGTTAGGGAGTTACATATAAATTTTTTTTTTGTATAGTAGAAGTTAAAATTATTTCTACACTAAACTAACAAAGTGAGTAGAATGAAATTCAGCAACGTGTTGGCGTACATTAATTTCCTTAACATATATTTTTTCTGGATGAAATGGCTGGAAATTTTCAAGGATATTAAAGGACAAAATTTTGAAAGGACTTCAATAAGGTCCTTTTGTCCTGATATAATAAAACAAATATTTTTGCAAAATTGAGGAGAGTCTCCTCTTTCATTTGCTTTTTATCTCAGCATCGTAGGATGAGTAGAAATATATATATATTTTTTTCTATTTAAATGTCCTTTAAAATTTTAAAGTCCTCTAAAAAGGACAAGTGATGAGGGAAAGACAAACTGTTAACGCACTTTTACTCCAGAGGGCCTCTAGTTTCACGTGTATTAGGTCTTATTCATGTGTTAAAAAAAATTAAAATTTGTCTTACGGTGTTATATATTATAATTTGTAATAAAAAAATGAAATTTATTTTAAGATTACACAAAGTTTTTTATTTATATTTAGGAAGTTTTTGCTTTTAAATGAATTCGTCGTATTAATCATTGCCTTTATTTTATAAAGAAAGCAGTAACAAAAAAATCTATTTTTGAATTTATGTGGTGGCCCTGAAAATGGCCTTTTTATACTCTCTACACCTCAGATGTTAAAGATGTTAAATAAAAGGTCTTATTAAAAAGGTAAACAAATTTATAAATTATTTGTTTCTTAATACTATAAAAATATGCAATAAAAAAAAAATATAAAAAAATTGTTTTTTATTTTTGCAAAAATTTTAATAATGTTCAACAATTTACGATAATTTTGTATATCCGGTCAACTTGGAAAATATTAGGATTTCTTAGTTTTATATCGCAGAGTTTGAAATTGGTTTTATCTTTTTCAGATATCGTTGAATTCTAATCAGAATTGATATTTAAATAATTTATAAAAAAAAAGTGTTGTTCATAGAAATGAGTAAATTGAAATGAGTGTTTAAAAAGATTTTAAGTAAAAGATATTTTTCGTATTATATTATAAAAATTAATTTTTCCACGTGCAAAAAAAAAAAATAAAAGTTATTTGCTATTTTTTCCATCATATCCTGCACAACTCCGAAATTTACAAAATTCTAAATTTGCAAATTGATTTTTAATGATTTCGCGTTAAGTCCTAAAATTATTTTTTTTTCTTGCGAAATCACTCTTTGCCGTGTTCTCTAACGAAAGATAAAAAATTTGTTTAAAAAAAATTATTTAACAACAAAATAGGCGAAAAGAAAATTTTTTTAAGCATGCCAAAAAAATGGAAACTTCTGTACCAGAGTTGATTAAAACAACAAAAATTGAAGATGGTAATAAATTAGATGTGTAAAATCTTGACCGTTATTTAAATATTTAAAGTTTCTGGCATTTTTAAATACAATTGTTTTTTAAATACAATTGTATTTTTCAATGTTTTTGTCTTATAATTATTTACTAGTGTATCCCAGCACTCGAAATTCGAGTGCAAATTCTAGGAAATATTATTTTTTTCATTCAATTTTTGTCTTCCAATGTTTTTTAATCTATATATGTGACACGGAAACTTAAAAGGGACCTATGGTCAGAAAATAAGTTTTGGAGATAAACGACTTTGAAGTTAACAAGTTGATTTTGAATATTGAATATTTAAATGAGCCTAATCAATTTTAGCAATTCACGATTCAACACAGAGTGTAGAAATGCTAACTGGGTTTTTATGTTCTTGCTGCATAACAATGTCTGAGTTGTGTCAAATGAAGAATGATCTTGCTTATTAGCAATGTGAACATATTTTATGTTCATGAACTTTTGAATATTCTGAGATCTGCCAATCTTGCTATGATGAACCAATTACATTTTGCACATCCTCATTTATATATGATTCTTGGTTGTATGGCAGGCAGCGGCGCACAGTGTTGTATCTTTGGCCGAAAATGTTCAAAGCAATTGTCTTAAAAACAAACAACTAATTATTATACCCTGACTACATAGTGGTATAGTAACAACCAAAAATATTTGACCTAGTCCCATCTTTTATTATACCGATCAACTCGGAATCACTTTCTGAGTCACTTAATTCTTTCTCGGAATCACTTAAAACTTTCAAGAAACAAAATTATTGCACAGATTTTGCTCAAATTTTGTTTTGTTTTTCAAAAAATAAGTGACCTTACCCAATATGGTTAGGATCTGTGCATTTTTCGACCTAGTCCCCACATAAATATAACACCCGATATGAACTTTTTCATATTCAAAGACAACAAAATTAATAACAATGTCACTCAAATTTGGTTTATGCTTATCTTCTATATCTAATTAGGTGGACCTAAGAGATAGGGTCTTTAACAGCATGGTATAGGGTAACGTATACTCGGTCTAGACCGACCATAATTTTCTTACTTGTTTTTTTTTTTTTTGTTTTAGTATTTCAAATGCACGACTATTTTTCTTATGGTTTTTTTACTATTTTCATATTTTTACCTGTAAATAATTTGTTAAGGGCAATAAGCCTTAAATGTATTTACCTAAATAATTTAATTAAAAAAAAATAATTCAGCTTAGTTAATATTTTCTTATTTTTTGTAGTATGACACTTCAAATTTTAGGTGTTCGAATACTTTTTCTAGCAAGTGTAAATGAGGCTCATTCTATTATACTTTATGCCTTGACAATTCATATTTAACTTTTATTTATTTACTTTATGGGAATCAAACCTTATAACTAATCTCCCATACAGGAGCCATTTACATTTATAAATATACAATGATTATTATAATTCAATAATATGTACTTAGTAGCATCGGATCATTTTTAGAACTAATCCTCATAGAAAATTCTCTGCCAGTTATTACTCAGATCTATCTGTTGACAATAATAAAGTGTTTTATGTGAAAGAACATAATTTTCTAACGTCTTCCATTTGTGGGAATTTCCATATAACTGTTTTTTTATTTTTTCTTTTCTGTTCATTAACGAAAATATATGTATTTGTTGTTTTTAAAGATCAACACTTTTTGTTTTCTAATGCTACAGAATCAAATTATATTCGTGTATTTTTCTTGATTTACTAAACAGGGCATCTAATATACTTAATGCTGCCATTGTTATGGTTTCAAAAATTGGTCGATGCTGTTTAGTAAAACATGCTACAATTTGTTGTCAAACAATTCAAATTTAAACAATTTTAACTACCATAAAATAAACTGAACCATATCAATAAACAAAATGTCTACATTGAAATGGGCAACATTTGAAAGAAACATAAGCCAAAGAATGAAATATTCCAAATATGTTAAATAATGTTAACACCAACATTAAACAACTGTTTGTCCATTCTTTGTGTATGTTGTTGTCCATTGTTGTTTCGATATTTGTTAATCGAATTGCTGTGATTAGCATAAGAATGTCATTTGCTTTCATCAGGCCAGATACGATAATGCTGTTTTAGTTCGTTCATAGAAATAATGCATATGGGGGATTAGGTCAACAGCTTTAAATATAAGCTAAAGAGACTCCGCTTTGTCTTCGCTTATGCCACTCTGCCACTGTCTTCATATTTCTATGAAAAAAATTTAAGATTTATTTATAGTATTTGTTTGAAAACTTTGTTGTTTTGCTTGATTAGAAGAGATTTTTGACCGAATTTAAAATGTTTCCATTTCAAAATCGTTTCATTGTTAATAATTTATTTGTCTAATAATCTTTCTTGTTCGCTCAGCAGGAGTTGTCTTAAATCTTTTATTTTATTTGAAAATACTCGTATTTAGTTTAGATTTCTTTTATTATTTAAATTATAGTTTTGTTACTGTCCTTTACTTTGAACTTTAAACGACAAGATTAACGAAGCAATTACTATTTTAATTTGTATACAAATATTTAGACAATTTATTTATGTTTTTGTTTTAACATTATTCAAAATACACCCCTTTTATTTGAAATAATACAAAGGAAAGTCATATAATCAACATATCAACAAAACTCGTCATTGATGATTCGTTTAAATTAAGTAACAGGTTAATTTTTCAACCAAATTTTAATGTGACGATCAAATTTCACCAAACAGAACGTACTTTTTCATCAAGACAAGTGCGCAGTAGGGTCGTTACAAGGTATATGGTTAATTTTTCAGGGCACCTACCCTAGAATGTGCAAATGGGTTAGAAAATGCGTTTGGCAAAGTTTCAGCCCAATATGATAATATTAACACGTGCCTCATTCAGATTAAAATCCTATTCTTTTTGTCCTTCAAATCGAAACCATTTACTCTAGCAATCCAAATTGAGTCCTATTTTGTAGAAAATTATATTTTTATTCATTTTGGTGTTATTAATTTTTTTGTTTTTAAAATTGACAGATTTGGAAGTATTTAGCAATTATCAGATCAGGTCGTAGTGAATGTGAATTTCCAAGCAAAAGTTAAATAACTTTAATTTTAATTTTGAGTTATATACGTATATAACATTATAATTTTTCATTATGCTAAAGGCTTACATATGGTAGCTAGTAAAGAGTCTGGAAAATATGCCTACATTCAGATGCAACTTGTAATAAAAACTGTATTCGTCATGTTAAAATTACTCGAATTTGGTTACGAATTTTTACTTCATTCGTATTAATGGCATACCGTATAAAAAAGATGAAAACTTGTTTGAAGTATTTCAGGCAATATGTGACGTTTTAAATATTCCAACTCCTGCCATTAAATTTGTATATCGTCTCCAGAACCACAACAACAAAGATAAAAATTTTTCTCCTGATGCAGTGATTATGGTCAAACTCTGTTCCCCATACGACAAAAACTTCATATTGAAATGTCTCTCTAATTACCGTAAAGCGTACAAGACTGAACTGAAACTATCACATTTCGGCTTTGATGGCGATCGAACCTTCTACGTCAATGAAAACTTGGCCACCACTAAACATAAAATACTTCGATCTGCCATTGAATATAAAAAGAAAGGGCTGATAAAAACAGCATACACTGCTAGAAGCTTAGTTTATATTAGATTCAATGGTAATGACGAACCAGTTAGAGTTGAGACTATTGAAGGACTAAACAATTTATTTCCTGATGGCAATAGTTTATCTTTCAGTTCCGAAGACGTAACTTATAATCTTATTCGTATTTTATGCAAACAGAGATCAGGTTTAAGTATATGCCATATTAATACGCAGAGTCTTAATAATAAGGTTGATGAATTTAGGTTTATCTTTGAGAACTCAGGTGTTGATATAATATGTGTTTCAGACACATGGTTCAATGAAAAAGTTGATGATAAAATGATTGGATTAACCGGATTCAAAATTTTTTCGCTGTGATAGGAATACTCGTTGTGGTGGTGTAGCTATTTTTGTTAGAAAAGGCATTATGTGTAAATTTCATAGCAAATCTAAACCCCATGAAAAGGTTGAACATATATTTATTGAAGTTTCGTCCCATGGAAAACAATTATTTATGGACCAAATAAAAGAATAGACCTTGATGTTTTTCAAAATATACTTCAAACTATAACTCTCAATTATGAAGATATTTTAATATGTGGGGATTTTAATTCAAACGTTATCAATGAGACTATTTTACTTGACATAATGCAATCAATTGGTTTTCTCCAACTAACATTACAGTTCCAACTCATTTTACAGCTACAAGTAACTCGTTACTTGATCCTTTCTTTGTCAGTAGCAAAAAGAAAGTCTTACTTTATGATCAGCTCTCAGCACTTTGTTTTTCAAAGCACGACTTAATTTTTCTATCATTCGACTTTAAAATGCTAGTGGTGGATGACGTTGTTACTTATTATGATTTTAAACAAATGGATCGAAACGCGATGTTATTCGAATTATCTAAAATCGATTGGGGCTCCATTTACTACATGCCTTCGGTTGACAATCAGGTCAGTTTTTTAGAACAAAATTTGGCACATATGTTCCACAAATATGTACCTTTAAAAACAACAAAATACAATAACAAAAATAAACCTTGGTTCAATCAACAGATTAAGGATAAAATCTGTGAAAGGGATAAAGCTTTTAAAAGTTGGAAACTGTTTTAAACAGATAATTTATGTGAGGAATAGTTAGTTAGTTAAATGTTCTTTATTTAATTCATTTCTTTGTGATAACAATTTTTTTTTTTTTAATAATAAATAAAATAATAATAAAAAAAAAAAAAAAAAATAAGAACGTACGACTATGACTTAATGTCGTCAGTCGGAAAGAGATAAATATGATAATGTTTTTGTGTATTATATAATAAGGTTAATAGTTAAACTCATTTAAGAGCTCCTTCCTGTAACCTATCGCATGTATAATGAATCCATATATTTCTTTAAAATTTTCTGTAGGGTTGTTTACAATAGTTATTAACTCATGTTCAGTCAAGTTAAACTTTTTAAAATGTTTATATCTGATATGACGCAAAATAGGACATATGGCTATGAAATGTAAAATATTTTCAATCTGATTAAGATTGCATAACGAGCAATCACGGGATCTTTGCTGCTGAAACCTTGTTCCATTTAATTCAAGAAGGTCACTTCTAACTTTGAATATGTAGCTAATGGCTGTCGTGTTATTTGAAATTTCAAAATATAATTGAGGCCTCGTGTAATTGAGTTTAGAGTAAAACCGGTTTGTAGTAGCTGCTTTTTCTAAATGATTTTGTAGTTCTTTAAATTTCAATCCTGATAAAATATCAAATCTTAATTGTTCCCAGCTTTCTTTTGTAGAGCATGCTGAAACTCTGGAAGTATTTACTTCGTTAGCTAGTGCATCTATTTGCTCATACCAATACACTTTTTTTTGCATTATAATTCTTGTAAGCTGGTTTGGTAAACGGTCGTTGTTGTATTCATGTAATGTTCTAATAATATATCTTAGATGTAAATCCAATGTAAATATAAAATTATTCTCTACACCAGTTTCCAGCTTCAATATATATGTGGGTGTAAAAGGTGGCAGTCTTAAATTTTTTTTTAAAAAGAAACGCAGAAGTTTATCTACTTCTTCAAATGAAGAAAATCCCCATATTTGGGCGGCATAAGACTGAATTCCACGGCATACCGATTTAAACAAATTCCATTTTGCTTTTAAGCATATCTCTTTTTTCGCCAAAAAACCATTCCATGTTGCATTAATGCTGTTTTTTTTGCAGATAAATTTCTTTTTTCAACGTGTTTTTTAAAAGATATTTTAGGTGATAAAGTAACTCCCAAATATGTATATTCATTTGTGATTCTTACAGGCTCACCACTAAAGGTCCATCTTCCCCATCTTGCGATTCTTCCTCCTTTTCTGAATATCATAATTTCTGATTTGCTTAAATTGACCTGCAGGTTCCACATCTCACAATATCTTTCAAGTTGATTTATTATTTGTTGCATTGTTACGATATCATCAGCTAAAATTACGATGTCGTCAGCATACATTAGTAATCTTACATGTGTAGAACCTATATTTATTCCACCTCCTATATATTCGTGCAAATCATTTAGATATATTGAAAAAAGTGTTGGTGAAAGTAAACAGCCTTGTTTAACTCCAGAACCAGTTTCAAACTCATCTGAGACCTCCTCTCCATCCCATACCTTAAATTTAGTGTCACTATATATGGTTCCGATCATTTGGACCATTTTTGTTGATACACCAATTGTATTAAGTTTATAAACAAGAGATTTCCTTGAGATTTTATCAAAAGCTGCACTGAAATCAACGAAAAAAGCATACAATTTTTTGTTTTCTTTGAACTTAAGGTGAGCAATTGCGGATAAACTATATAAGTTATCAACCGTTGAGTATCCCTCTCTAAATCCAGCTTGGTATTCGGAGAGTTTATTGTATTTAGTTAGCCACGAGTTAAGACGATTATTTAGAATGCCCATAAAAATTTTTGCAATTGTATTTATAAAAGATATACCACGATAATTACTCACAGTATTCCTTTCTCCCTTCTTATAAATTGGAAAAAGTATACATGTCGTAAATTTTTCATCCAAATTTGTTGTTTCATATATGATGTTGTATGTGTTTGCCAGCTCTTCCATAAAAATATCCGTTAAGTTCTTAAAGAATTCATAGCTGACGCGGTCCTCTCCAGGGGCTTTGTTTTTCCTGGCTTTGGCTAGTACGTGTTTTATTTCAAAAGTTGAAATAGGTTGATCTAGATCTTCATCCGTATATTTCATTGCAGCATACATTATATTATGTGAAATATCAGGCGTATTCAAAAGAGTAGAAAAATATTGTTTGAACACATTTGCCGGTATATCAGATTTTGACTGCATTTCTTTGTTTTTTATTTCTTTAATAAGATTCCACCAATCTTTACCAGTTTTTACTAAATTTATATGATTTTCTACCTTTCTATAATATTCGTATTTACTTCTTTCACAAATTTCTTTATATTTTTTATTTTCCATAACATATTTTTCTCTGTTGCTTGTTGTTGGGTTTTGACGAAATGTGGTAAGAGCTCTAAAAGACTTTTCCCTCATGTTATAGCACTTGAAATTAAACCATTTGTTTTCTGTTGTAATATGTACTTCATTTTTGTGTTTATAAGGGTTTGATATGTTGATAACGTTTATGAAATGTTGCAAATTTAATACATCCTTTTGTTGTTTATAAATATTTAACTGTTGATTAAGGTTTTCTTTATAAATCTCTATTTTGCTTTCATCCCACTTTAGCTTTGGTAGTAACTTCATTGGCTCTTCTAAATTTCTTCCTTTAATATTTATAGTTAAAGCAATTGACATATGGTCAGACCATCCCCTACTTTCTACCGAAAAACTTTCAATACATTCTAAATTTTCATGTGCTGAGGCGCATATATCGTTGACTGATTGCCCAACTCCGCTTATATAAGTTAGATTGCCATTTTCATCGCCTTTTGTACACCCATTTAATACATGTAAACCAAAGTCTTCACATACCTCAATGAAAGATTTTCCCTTTTTATTTTCGGTTACGTCTCTAGATTTCCTTGTGTCCAAACCGGCTTTAAATGTCGATTTAAAAAAGTCATCTAATGGTTGCTGTATATTTCCTATTCTGATGTTTAGGTCGCCAATCAAAATCGGATTTTCTACGTTTTCGTTTATTAAAAAATGTTTTACTTTTTCATAATCTGCCATCCAGTTAGCTTCTCTTAGATAAAGAGGAACTATATTTAAAGTTTTGTGGTTGTTTTTTATTATAATCGATACTATTTCTTCGGTTTTTTTGAAATTAAATTGTATATTATGTTTTGATAAGTCTTTTTTCACACCGTAGACAGATCCACCTATTCCTCTTCCGAATCTACTATTTTTAAATGCCGGATTCCAATACATATCATAGCCACAAAAAAAAATTTTAAAACGTTCTACCTTTTCCTCAAGTATATGAGTTTCTAACAGCACAAATACATCAAAACTTTTTATATATTGGAAAAAATCATTTAAAAATATTTTATTTTCTAGACCGTTTATATTATATGATATAATTTTTAAACATATTGATTTATTAAAAATATGAGGAATATTCCAAAGCTAGAAAACAAGTAAATAAAATGATAAAAACTGCTAAATCTGCATATTACTCTAGCCTATTTATTTCTGCTGCACACTTTAAAAAAAGGTGGAAACTCATACGAGAAATTGGTGTCGGCAAATCTAAGGAAATTGTCAATTCTGACATAAATGTTGATTCGCTTAACGAATCTTTTACAAATATACCTGACAGCCCCATAAACGATGGAAATTATACCCGCAATACTGATATTAGTTCAACTTTATCGGAAAATGCTTTTTGTTTTCAATGCGTAAACCAACTGGAAGTAGTTTCCACATGCCAAGCTGTGAAATCTAATGCTGTTGGTTCTGATAACATACATCCCAGATTCTTAAAGGAAATTATACCTCAACTGTTACCTCAAATTACCCATATTTTTAACACTACTATCACAAAAAGTGTATTTCCGCAAAGTTGGAAAAATGCTAAAATTTTGCTATCCTAACATACTTGCCAAAGTGCTTGAAAGGTTATTGCATCAGCAAATTGGAAAACATGTCAAGAATATGGGCCTACCCTCAGACAGACAATCAGGATTTCTTCCTAAACATAGCTGCATACCTGCACTTATTGATGTGTCTGAAGATATTCGTGGGTATATTGATAGTGATAACATTGCATTTCTAGTGCTCTTAGATCATTCAAAGGCATTTGATACTGTGAATCATGAAATACTGTGCATGAAGCTAAGAACTTTTTTTGGTTTCTCTACTTCCGCAACTCGTCTTATATCTTCTTATTTAGGAAATCGACAACAATACGTTAACGCCAATAACAAAATATCAAATGTGCTTCCAGTAAAAAGGGCGTTCCGCAAGGTTCGATTCTAGGACCACTTCTTTTCACTATATATGTTTATAAATGATTTGCCTAGGCAACTTTCGTATTGTAAAGTTCATATGTATGCTGATGATGTGCAACTTTATGTTTGTAGTCGTTTCGAAGAACTAAATAACTGTGTTGCGAACCTAAATGTGGATCTTAATCGTATTCACTTCTGGGCTCTGGCAAATGTGCTATGTCTCAATCCTTCAAAGTCTAAATGAATCGTTATTACTCGAAGATCAGTGCCTTCCCTTGCTATGCCAGATATTTGCTTAACCGTCAAATTATTGAAATTACACAAAAAAACCAAAAATCTTGGAATTATTTTCAATAAAACTCTCACCTGGTCTGATCATATAAATGTCGCTTCGGGAAAAACGTATTCAATGCTTCGATCACTGTGGAAAACTCAACATCCTACACCAGTCCATGTACGAGTTCTACTTGCAAAAACCTATCTAATTCCAACTTTGTTGTACGGATGCGAACTATTTGCTAGCTGAGATTCAATTAGCTCTAGGAAATTAACAACTACGTTTTATTCTATATTAAGATACGTCTACAATTTGAAAATATCATCCCACATAACGCCGTATGCACGAACATTTTATGGTGTGAATTTTTGCGATCTCTTGAAGATACGATCATTGATACTGATGCATAAGATTATATTTACACGTGAGCCTACATATCTTTTTAATCGAATATCCTTTTCTAATTCAAGAAGAAATAATTCTATAATTCAAATAAGGCATAAAAGTTTGGTCTCTGAATGGCAGTTCTATATACAATGCATACGTCTCTGGAACTTGCTACCGCCAACATTACAATATTTAAGCAACGCAGGACATTTTAGGAAACAAGTTTTTCAATTTTTCAATACAATTTAAATATTGTTTAAACTTTGCTTTGTTTTGAATATATGTATGTAAAATAATTTTTGTTATCTTATTTTTATACAAATTATAAACTAAGTTATATTTTCATTAAATACTGTATCACATTATACCGATCCTGTACTTTAATTATAAGACTCTTATGCCGGTTTTCTCAATGTATTGTCAAACTGGCTGTTACTTAACCAGGACATAAATTTATTGTACCGATAAACTGCCTGTTAACAATTTTGGTTTTCTCAATGTACCGACAAAAACATTATTTTCAGTTGGCAATGCCTCTCAAAATACGTATGAAAGTTGGGAGAATTATTTTCAGTTGGCAATGCCTCTCAAAATTGATATTGAAGTTGGGAGAATAATTTATCTGTACGATAAATAAATAATTGGCAGATGAGTGCCGGTTAGCTTTGCGACAAAATAAAAGCAAACCAGACATTGAGAAAACCAAATTTCTTTAATCGGCAGTTTCTCGTTGGGATAAAATATAATCGCCTATTGAGAAAACGGGCATTAGACTTGTTGTGCAGGAACCCAAATAAATAAATATATCCACCATATCCTCCGGATGCACCAAAGTTAAAGAAGATTTAGATCAAACAAAAGCTTATTTTGAAGACCTTAAAAAAGAAGCATTGGACAAAATCTATTGAGCTAAATGGTGATAGTGTTGAACATTTTTTTTTATAAAAAATTCTATTCATTCGAAAAGTAATGAATTTCCGCCCTCGTAGAAAGCGAACACTTGTTTGATTTATAGTAGCACGATGAGCTATTTGAATATATTTTTTCTTTACAATGTTGTGGAAGTTTTCTTTTGTTTCCTCTTACAATAGTGGTTTTTATAGCCAGAGCTTATACATCAGTTTGTCATCATGTTTGTCAGTCATCAAAAAAAATTATCTTGCGACCCCATACAGTATATATATATTCCTGATCCTTATAGCAATTCGAGTCAATATAGATATGTCCGTCTATTCGTCTTTCTGCTGATATCACGCTTATTCATAAAGCAAACCATTTACATGAAAACGTAGTATTGTTTGCCATTATATCCAGCACGTCGCACAGTGGACCATATTTTGAGAAGGCGGCCAAAAATCATTTTTTTTTTTTTTTTGCTACCGATTTTAAAGTTATGTTATTCATTTGAAAGTAAATACTAGTAAACCTCGGGAGCCAAAAAATCTCAACTACATCACAGCGAACAGGGTCTTCGAAAATGGGCTTTCTCAGTATTTTGCTAAAATTAAAAATTTCTTTGTAAATTTTTATTTTTGAATGACTGTAACTTTTTTGATTTAAAAGATTTTGAAGTGAAATAAATTTTGTATAATTTTGTGGCTACCATGCTATTTATGTTAAGAATGTAAAATCACTGAGTCATTCCGAAAATCTCCTACTTAATAGAGCATAACTCCTGCCAGTCAAAAGCAGTCAGAAAAAATCTTGCACTCTTCTATAGTCCGAACCATCCCCTATACTCCTATACCCCATTTAATACCCGCCAGTTTCCGTCCGTGTGCACCAGAACAATTTTTCTGACCCAAGGTTAGATATTTTCTGCAAAATTTATGAATACAAAAGTTGCCCACTATGTGGTTAGGATATATTAAGTTTGAGGTGATGTTTGTAACTGCCAAAAATATTGGACCCTTATCCATTTTTTATTATACGGATCGACTCAAAAACACTTTCTGAGTCGATTAAACGATGTCCGCCCGTCCGTCTGAGTGTTATGAATACAAAAGTTGGTCGTACCGGTGCACCGCGGTGTATTTTTTTGCGTGTCGGTAGAGTTGTCAGGAGTTGTTATATACTTATAAAAAAGGGTTGAGAAATAATGCGCTTAATTGTTACAGGTACATTTACATAGGTATCTTTCAATAACATTAATAGTCTGAATTAGAGTTATATAGTTTAAATACCTGACAAATTGGGAAACAATTTAAATAACAGGTAAATGGTAAAAAAAAAAACTATTGCGACATAGCCTTTCAAGATATGAGCAGGTATGCTTCACCTTTTAAAAGGGGTTAGGGTGTGAGTTTTTTATGCTTCTAAAAGTGGTAATAAAAGATAAAAATTTGTAAATGTTAAAAAAAAAAACTATTGCGGCATAACCCTTTAAGATATGAGCAGGTATGCTTCACCTTTTAAAAGGGGTTAGGGTGTGGGTTTTTTATGCTTCTAAAAGTGGTAATAAAAGATAAAAATTTTTGTTTTACATAATTGCAAGAAAGAGTATTTATAATAATGTTTCCACAATTATTATTCATTACAATTTGTGCAATGGCTAAGTACTGTTACAGAGATCTGGCAGATATTTATTTTCAACGAAATGATGTAGACGATGTAATTTTGGATATAGTGAGCAACGACTTCTTTAAGAATTGTAACCTAGAAGACATTGAAATGCACAAAGGAAAAATTACTAATTTGGCATCGAATTTCAAATGACGGTACATTGAATGCTCTCCTAGCAAGGCAAAGATGTACAAACGTTACCAAGACTCGTTAATAATGATTGATGGAAAAGTTGCACAAGCTTTAACTGGAACAAAGTCAACGTCAAGCTGCATTATATGCCAAAAGACATCAAGTCAATTAAGCCAACCCCCACCAGAAGACGATAGTTTTAAGGAAGCCTACGAATTTGGAATGTCCCCTCTTCATGCTAGAATACGTTTCATGGAGCATATTCTTAAATTGGGTTATGATTTGGAATTTTGTCCGTTAGGCGAAACAGTGAGAAAAAACAAAGAAAATGAAGAAAAAAGAAAGCAAAAAAACAAATTCAACAAAAATATCTACAGCTAGCACTCGTAACCGACCAACCAAAACAAGGGGAAGGAAACACAAATGATGGAAATACTGCAAGGAGATTTTTTTCCGATCCGGAAACTGCAGCATCTATCAAAGGTGTAGATCAATATCATATTACAAGTTCTGGAATGCAGCAGAAAGATAAATGCAAAAAAATTTGGAGAGTACGCCAATAAAACAGCTATACTTTATAATGAAAAATACTCTTGGAGATATATGCCATCCACAGTTCATAAAATTTTGTACCATGGGGAACATATAATTCAAAACAATATGCTACCAATAGGAGATCTATCTGAAGAAGCGCAAGAAAAAAGGAACAAAGACTACAGATTCTTTCGCGAGCACAACACAAGGAAAATGTTCAGATGTTGTGCTAATAAAGACCCTGTCACTATTTTGTTGTGCACTTCAGATCCATATATGTCCAACATTCGTCAAAAATGGAAAACTACCTCTATTGAATTAGACGAAGAAGCTAAACAACTTCTAAAAGATGAAAATCAAGGCTATTTAGAAGAAATTTTTACAAAAATTGGTTGATTTAAAGTACTTTTTCATTACACTAACAATAAGTTACACTTTTTTTTATATAGTTAAAAACGATTTTCTTGATTTAAAAATTTATATATTTTGTAAATTTACAATAAAAATTGTTATATTTCATAAATTTACCATAAAAATTGATATAGAAATATTTAAAAAAAACAATAAAAAAAACATTTAACTAAAGCAAAAACATACGAGTTTTTCATTGAAACTTCTCTTTCTTGAACCAATATAAGGTAACTTTTACGTTCGCTGCTTAATAAATTATATCTTAACTCGGGATCTTAAAAAAAAAAAAAAAAAAAAAACAACCTTTGGCCCTTGTGCATATTAGGACTAAAAAGTTTACGGAGGCCAAAGTTGGCATTTTCTGAAAAAATTAACTTAAAAAATTGTTAAAAAGTATTATATGTAAAATTAACTGGAAAAATGAGAAATCATATTAAAACAAGTAAGAGTGTTAAATTCGGCTATGCCGAATCTTTGATACCCTCCACCTAGGTTTTCTTGCACTATTTGTAACAAATGTAAATAACATATTTCAAAATGTAAACAATTTGATCAATTTAGTAATTTATTACAACAAATACTCTGAATTTTCAGCATTAACGTTCAACAATTTTAAAGTCAATAGAAGATGGTAAACAACATATATTTTTAAATTTCGGATCTTTTTAGGAATACTTGTCCATGTCTTATATTTTAAAAGCACTAGCATTAATCAGTTTTATTTTTTCGATCTTATTACATCAGTTTGTCATTCCATTTGTAACGCATCGATAAATGGATTTGCGTTTATGTATGTGTTTAATGCAAAAGATTTCTTACTTTTGTCGAATTGTAGGGATTTTTTGCAAATTTTTTTTTAACAACTTAATATTATATATATTTCAATTTTAAACTTTAAAATTAAAAATATATATCTTTTTTAAATCTGGTAATGACTCATTTTTTTAATACATATGTACATAAGTACGCCATATTTGTAGATCTCCTCGATTTTATTAAGTAAGTTTGTAAATAAAAAGAACATTAAAATATTATAAATGTAAATATAATTTATTTTAGAAAAATGTCCGATTCGTTTTTCGATGATGCTGAAAACACATCAAAGAAATACAGAAAAAAAAGGTTTTACTTAAGTTAGTTGAGAGACGAGAAGCTAATGGGATGGAACAGGCTTGTGAAAAAATATTAATTTGCGATAAATCAGATCTAAGTATACATGCTAATAACCAATGTCTTAAAAAAATATCTTTTAAAACCAACAATCAAAATGCTGTTTACGTTATAAGATCCCATTTAGAAGCCATTTTAATTAATTGTGTAAATTTTAAATGCACATTTAGCCATATAAAAGATGAATTATACAGAATAGTAAAAATATTTTTTTTTATAATATCTGTTGGTTCTTTATGTTGTTTTTATGTAATTCTAATGATATTCTTATCCTATTTTTTATGAACGAAGAAAACGTTTTTATGTTATTTTTGCATTATTGGAATTGAAAATTAACAAATTAAAAATAATTTTTTTTTTTTTTTTTAAAGTAGTGTAGGGAAAAATGTAGTGAGAAAAAAAGTGGGTGTAAGGAAAACAAGGGATTTTTTTTCATTAGCGTAGAGATTTCTGTAAAAATTTCCTGGCATCACTGGTACCTATTAAAAAACAATGTAAGATTTCACAAAACAATGCGACGTATATCTGCTTTGTTCAAAAGCTTTCATAAGACTAATGCAAAAGCATTTTTATTTCAGTAGTGCCAATTATATTTTTTTTTACTTTATTAAAATAGAAAAACATGTGTGATTCTTTATAACTTTGTCTTAAATATATTACTTATTTATAATGCATTATTATAACGTAAAAATAAATAAATAAATTTACTTATTAATAGAATTATTATAGCATTTCATTTTGCGATTAATTTTTTCAACAAAATAAAATATTTCATAGCACTAATATCTTTTACATATATTGTTATATTGTCAACACTATTTTTATTTTGTAGCCAACAAAAATAGAAATTAGCCTAAGTTGACTACAGCAGCAAAAGTGGTCATGTAGTCGTGTAGCTGTGTTGGTGTCAAAATAATCGTTTTCATATAAACGTGAGTATTTTATTTTTTACAGGCTGTAGTCGTGTAGCCGCTGTCGTCTATGTGTTTCATGAGAGAGTTCGGCTTACTGGTGCCATTATGTATATGTGTGTGTAAACAAAAATATACGATATCCCAGTAATCATTTCGAAGATTATTTAAACAAAAATCATCGTACTGTGTCTTCTTCGAGCACTTTTGATGATTAAAAACTGATTAATCATATGCGGTATTAGAAAAAACTAAGAAATGATTTTTACTTACGCTTATAAAGTGATTTATAGAAAAATGACAATAAATACGACTCAAAAATAAGTCGAAACTAATCAGAAAATTGGATAAAAAAGGTTCTCAAGAAGAGTCGGGGGGTAAGGTAATATTTCCTCCCAACAAAAGAATATTTTGTGATCAGCAAAAGAGCGCATTTATGACTGTTTTAATAGCACAGAGGAGTCAAAAAAGACTCCACATGATCACTTATTGCATAAAATGTTTACTGGGATTTTATTCACTATCTGTAGAAACAGTTTTTTAAGTAAAACAAATCTGCACACAATTTCAATTCTATTTTGTTCACAATGATACGATCACTTTGTTTACTAGCTACCAGTAAAATAAGAAAATAGTATTATAATACAGCGTAATGATGAATTGTACTTCTCAATTAGTTTATTTTTAATGTGCCATAATAAGTTCGGTTTGTGCTAAGAAAAGCATGAATATATGTTTCCCAGGGCGAAGCTTCATCATTGCACTTTGATTGAGTTGAGCTCCGCGACTATTCATAATGTGAATAGCTCGTGTCTGAAATTTTTGGTAGTTGGGAATGACGTTTGTGCAAAAGCAAGCATGAACACATGTTTCCCAGGGCGAGGCTCGATCATTGCACTTGGATTGAGCTGAGCTCCGCGATTATTCCTAATGCGAATAACTCGTGCATTAAATTTTCGGTAGTCCGGGAATGGCATTTGCCTACGCCAAACATTAAATAATAAATTTTAAAAATATATTATAATTAAATATTATTGACATCTATATTATATTATTATCATCTGACAAAAAAAATTTTTTTAAACACCAATTTTTTACTAGGTAGGATTTTATGGTTTCACTACTACTTTTGAATGCAATTATGTACTAAAAGTAAAACTCTTAAAATCATACTATTTTTTGCAACCCTAAAAATTGCAGTATTTTGTATAAATAAAATAATTTAAATTTATATTATTTTTAATATGCGCTTATTATCGATATACATATACAGAATATATGAATGTTATTTATAGTATTTTGATATTTGCAACAGTAGTATGTATCAATTTGTAATAATTTGTAATCTTATAAAAATCGCTGAATATTGATTTTATATAGTTTCTTTTACTAATTAACTAACTTAAATATTACACCATAAAATGTTGATATTGGTGAATTTTTATATTATTACCACAGCGACCATAAAAACAACAAGTACAGCTGTGACAAAATACAAAATTTAGAATAACAATATAGGAAAACATCATATTTTTTTACCTTTTCAGTGATTTCTCGGCACCTATGAAATATTTTGTCACGATTTAAAAAACAGAAACCTTCTCATGATGATGATGTATCAGTCTCATTAACAACAAGTGCCCTAGCTGTCCTACTAAGAACGTTATCGTAACAAGAACAACATAGGCAAATCATATTTTTTCAAGACTTTTTTTACTCCATCGTTCAATTCTCGGGACCAGGTGAACCGATTTGGACGATTTTAAACAGAAAACTTCTCAGGATGTTAGCGAATCATTTTTTATACCAGCAAGCAACCTAGTTGTCCGATTGAAGCCGTCATCGTGATTTCCACAGACGGACAGACGGACATACGGACAGACGCTTGTTATAAGGATCACAAATATATATATTTTATGGAGTCTAGGTTTTTTTTTCTAATTATTACAAACGGAATGATATACTTATATATACCCTCTGCACACTGGAGTGGAGGGTATAAAAAAACCTTTTTTTTACCTTTTAACACTTCACTTTTGTACTAAAATTCAACTACAATGAAAATGTATTTTAAACCCTCCGTAACTTTTTTAATTTTCGGTCGAGAATTACGTATTATTATATTACGTATTATTATAATGCTATATTATTATTATAGCAAAACTTAAAGGCTAAAGTCTCACCTACCAAACAAAAAAAAACCGCATATCAAAATTCCAATCCAATCAAAAGTTATAGATTTTTGACCGCCTTTTCGTCAAATGGTCCACTGTGCGTCGGTATTTGAAATGGAGTAAATTGGACATAATTGTGCTAAGATATGGCCTACAATATGAAGATACCTCTAGAAATGTTAAAAATTTAGTGCGTTTGCTGTACTGATTTAGTATTGATTTTATGAAATTGTTTGCCTTTTCAAATATTTGTGTACATTTGTTATAAAAAGTCTGCTAGCCAGCACTCGATTTTCGAGTGCTAGTTTTAGGCAATTTTATTTTTCATTAAATTTTCTTCTTTCAATGTTGTTTTAATCTATATATATATATACATATATGGGGGATTTTATGTCAAGTGCACCAACTTTTGAAACCGATGTCTTCCGATTGGGATGAAATTTGCACCAAGGTTAGTCCTATTGGATAGTAGTTTAGACATAATTTTTCAACAAGATCGGTCCAGATATCTCTGAGTTAGAGGGGATCAAAATTTGACATTTTGGCCAAACAGGTGTTTTTTCTCATCCATGTAACTTATGACCTATTGTTCTTAGAAAATTTTCTCCCAAAGAGTTTAGATAGCTATTTCTTCAGTATTTCGGAAAAAAAATACTTAAAAAAAAAAAAAGATTTGTAGAATTTTTTTTTTGCTAAATTAAAGCATAATTTGCCTTTTTTTTCAAAAAGGGCATTTTTTTTTTTTTTATTTTTTCATAAGAAAGCTTAGGATTTTTCCTTTAAGAGCTTTTTGGTCGCTTAGTGGGATGGGAGTGGGATATCTATCAAAATAAATGTTTTGTAACTCAAGACAACGGTTTTTCAATTTTTCACAAATGCACTATTTTGATTTTTTTCCGATTTGTGTCTAAAACCTTACAACTAAAACTTATACTGAGAAAGTAGACAAACTAACCTTTCCGAAGGTATGTAACATACCTTCATAACATAACAGAAGAGAATGGTTATCTGTAACCTGAAAGAGTTATTTGCAACATTTCAATCTGAACACGAGGATATTAGAATTGACTTCACGAAATTAACCCAAATGAGGCTAAAACATTGCGTTTTGGCAGAAAGCAGCGGAACTCACACAGTATGCGTTTGCATTTACCATGAAAATGTTAAACTGATGTTGAAGGAAATCAACCTAAAGTATTTAACAGATGATTTGGCAGAAGATTTACACGATTACCGCGATTGCCTTAAATTGACTATGTGTCGTAATGCAACAACTTCTTGCCACTTAGGTGAATGTACCAATTGCCCGAAAACCACATTCATCAAAGAAAATTTAATCAACTTTTTAGATCGAGAATATATAGAGGATGTCAACTTTGATTCTTGGATTCAGACTGACAGATGCACATTGAAAACAATCACTTTAAATGTGGATGATTTTGTGGAAGAAATGTGTACAGGATTGCTAAACTTGAGAAACCATGACTTTCAAGGATTTGAACATAAATTTGAAGTCTGGAGAATTCGTTATTTCATATGATTTCGCAGAAAACTATTAATATGTTCTTCAGGATGCCATACAAGCATTCCACTTCAATTACGACCAAGCAACACAGTAGTTATTTACTACATGAAAGATGAAAGATGAAAAACACAAAAGTATGGCAATCATATCCGACGATTTAAAACATGATAGCGTTGCAGTTTATGAGTACCAGAAGATAATACTAAAATATCTAAAATCTAAATTTACAGTAAAGAAGGTATACTACGTTTCGGACGGAGCTCGTCAACATTTTAAAAACAAAAGTAGCTTGGCAAATCTTATGGCCCATGAATAAGATTTTGGAATGCCAGCTGAGTGGCATTTTCCTACTGCTCATGGTAAAGGAGCATGTGATGGTATTGCAGCAAACTTTAAAAGAAATGCAGCGAAGTATAGCCTCCAGTGCTCTCATCAAGATCGCATCTTAGATGCGACTGCTTTATTCCATTGGGCAAAGAGTTATTGTAAAGAAACTAAAATAGTTTTTAGTAGCAAAGAGGATCATCAGGAAACATTGAAAACATTGAAGAGCAGATTCGATGCTGCGGTAACAATCGATGGCACCGCTCAATACCATGCTTTTATACCGCTTGTCGATGGAAGACTCAAGTTGAAAAAGTTTTCTGCCTCTATTCAATGCGATTTCTTTCCAAAGACAACAAACAAAGCAGCAGCGAAATCAACAGCTGAACCTAGTAACGCCAAGAAAGGATTGACAAAAAAACGCAGTAAATAAAGGCGACAAAAAAGCTGGATGAAAGACTGGGTATTTAAAAATTTACAAGACTTAAATACTTCATCAGCTACAATAAATTAAGTATAAAACAAGCAAGTAGGTCTAGTAGGTCTAGACCGACTATACGATACCCTATACCATGCCTTTTGAGACCCTATCTCTTAGGCCCAACTAACTGGACATAGAAAATAAGCAAAAACCAAATTTGAGTTGGATTTTTATTAATTTTTTTGGCTGCAGATATGAAAAAGTTCATATCGGATGCTATATCTATATAGGGACTTGGTCCAAAAATGGACCGATCCTAATCATGTTTGGTAAATTCCCTTGTATTTTGCAAAAATATATAGAAACAAAATTTGAGAAGAATCAGTGCAATATTTTTGTTTTTTAATAGATTTAAGTGAAGATCGGGAAGCAGCTCTATATGGGGTCACAGGGATAATTTTTGGACTACTCATTAATGGATGTAATGAACGCATACAAACCCAATTTGAGGAAGATCTATATGACAATTTGAATCTTATGGCAATTTATGTCGATTTCATATGGGTAATTTGTATGGGGGCTAGGTCTGAACATGGACCGATTCTCACCAATTTCAATAGCATTCATCCCATGGCCCATGAAAGCTTATATACCAAATTTCATCAAAATATATTTATATTTGCGACCTGCAGTTTGATTACAAGGTTTACATGGACACACAGACGGACGGACGGACGGACGGACATTGTTAAATCAACTCAGAAAGTGATTCTGATTCGATCGGTATAATTAAAGATGGGTCTAGGTCAAATATTTTTGGTTGTTACAAACAGCAGCACAAAGTCATTATACCCAAACCACATAGTGGTATAGGGTATAAATAGTTATGATATAAATGGATCTAATGCAATTAAGATTAAATTTTAATAAATTATTTATCTTTTTATTTTTAATATTATTATTATTATACATTAATTTAATTATTATTAAAAATAAATAAAAAAATAATAATTTTTCAACATTTCTATAGAAAAAAAGCGATTTTTTTCCTGAGGTTAACATATTCTGAGTATTACAGTATCGATGGTATAAAATTTTAGTTAGGTATGTTATATACCCTCGGAAAGTTTAATTTGTCTAGTTTCTCGGTATAAGTTTTATTTGTAAGGTTTTAGACATAAATAGGAAAAAATTCAAAATAGTGCATTTGTGAAAAATTGAAAAACCGTTGTCTTGAGTTACAAAACATTTATTTTGATAGATATCCCACTTCCATACCACTAAGCGACCAAAAAGCTCTTAAAGGAAAAATCCTAAGCTTTCTTATGAAAAAATAAAAAAAAAATAAAAATGCCCTTTTTGAAAAAAAGGCAAAAAATGCTTTAATTTAGCAAAAAAAAAGTCTACAAATTTTTATTTTTTTTTTTTAAGTATTTTTTTCCGAAATACTGAAGAAATAGCTATCTAAACTCTTTGGGAGAAAATTTTCTAAGAACAATAGGTAATAAGTTACATGAATGAGAAAAAACACCTGTTTGGCCAAAATGTCAAATTTTGATCCCTTCTAACTCAGAGAGATCTGGACCGATCTTGTTGGACCGATTGTGCCTAAACTACTATCCAATAGGACTAACCTTGGTGCAAATTTCATCACGATCGGAAGACATCGGTTTCAAAAGTTGGTGCACTTGACATGAAATCCCCCATATATAAAATTTATGAATACTGAAATAAAATGCACTAAAATGTGAATTTTTAAATTAAATTCATTAAATTTTATTATAAATATTTATTGAACACACAGATGAAATATAAATGGGGTTTTTTTTTTCTTATGAGTTTTTTATGGCCAAGTATATTATATTCCAGTTTATTTATTTTATTCAAGCTAATACGGCCTAGTGTTTTAGATGTAAATAAAAACAATTGTTTACATTTATCCGACGTTTCGTCAATTTTATGTTGACTTTTTCAAGGGTTTCATCTATTTTAAAAAAAATATATAAAAAAATTGTTGTTACATTTTGCAAAAAATTATTTTTACAGCAATTTTTAAATCACTTACAATAATAAAATTATTATTACATCACACTAGAAAAATATTAACACTAAACATATTAAACTAAACAGTTTAAAATCACTAAGTGTTTATTGCAACCCTGTAACTACTGTTTATGTTGTCAGTGTCTTCTTTTAAGTTCATTGTTTTTTGATGTCTTGCGGGATTCGTAAACTTTCAATCGTTAGTCTCTTTCTTTCTATTTTTTCCTTTGGTAGTATTGTCACTTGTTTAAAATCGGCTGTGTGACCTGTATTTAAGACGTGTTGAGCTAATGCTGTATTTTCTTTCCCTTTCGCGATGTCCATTTTATGCTCTCCCATTCTCGTCTCAATAGTTCTCGTAGTTGTTCCTATGTATATCAGATTGCAATGCTGGTCGTCACTGCCTTTACATTTAACTTCATACACCATGTTACTTTGTTGTTGTTTTTCAATCGGTGTTTTTTTTTACATTTGAAAAATTTGAATTTAATGTAGAGTTCGGTTTATTCTTATTTTTTTGCTGTCTGTTAAACTTGGTATATATTTTACACTGAAATATTTTTTGGTGTTATCTTCATTAGAGTTGTGAGGTTGATTATTGATTTTTCGTTGTAAGTTGTTGCAGGTGTTTTCTATTAGTTTGTTTATAAGCTTTTTTAGGAAACCATTGTTGAGAAGTATTGTTGTGATAATTTTAATGTCTTTGGAGTGGTATTTTTTGTTGCTAATATTAAGAACTCTGACTATGAAACTTTTCGCCGTATTAATTATTTGGTTCATTGGTTGAGTTGCGTTATAATTCATGATCCTGCCTGATGATGTCTCTTTTGTGTACCAGTCAAAAGATATGGGCCCGTAATCATAGTCAAAAATAAAACACACTTTAGCGTTTATAAAGTATATTTTTATAAAAGCATGCTTTAGGGCTACTATAGACAACTTAAAATATACTTTAAGCGTTAAAGTATGTTTTAAATTTAAAACCAGCTAAACCTGTTGTTAAACAATTTAGCAACACTAAAGTCAGCTGTTTTTCCGCCAGTGAATTTTTTTAATAAAAAAAGATAAAATAAAATTGTTTGAATTGCAAAATATAGAAAGAGATTTTGCAATCCTCGAGGATTTAAGTGACCAACGAAAACCCAAAATATACAAAGAGAGGTATAAGCCATTCGAACTAGATGATGATGAGTTTTTTTTACGGTATAGATTTGACAAAATTACAACACGATTTTTGATTAACTTGTTGAATATTGAGCAACCAAGAAATAACCGGGGACTACCTATACCTATAAGCCTACAAGTGCTTACAACATTGCGGTTTCTTGGGAGAAACGCTCATCATTTCTTTGTTTATTTGTTTATTTTCATTTATTTGTTTATTTTAGTTTTTTTTCTGACTGAAAAAGAATCAGCTGATCAAGGTTGCCACTTGGTGTGATTTTGTTGCAGATTGCATGCAAAAATTTTGTACATTTGAGGTATCACCCACTTAAAGCTGGTTGAACTTAAAACCGACTTTATTTTTGACTATAGTAGCAAAATAGATAATAATAGGTTTTTAATTTAAAGTCGATTTTAAAAAGAACCGACTTTAGTTTGCGACTATGATTATGGGCCATGGTCTTTTTTCCCTTCGTAGTTTTATGTCAAGGTAAGCAATTTCTTTATTTATTTCAATCTCCTTAGTCAATTGGATTTTTGGGTGGTGACTGTTAAAAATTGCTAAAATATCTTTATCGTTTTGTTTTATAACTGCTAAAATATCGTTTACATATTTAACTATGTATTTTAAATGTATGTTTTTATTTTTTATTTTGTTATTGCGTCGACAAGTAAAGTGTCAAGCACTATATCAGCTATGGTGGGTGAAAGTGGGTTACCCATTGGCATTCCAAAAATCTGATTTTAAATTTTATTTTCGTAAATAAAATAGTTATTGCTAATAAGGCAGAATTGTAACATTTGTAGAAACTTAGAGGATGTTATTGTTGTAAATTCCTTTATTCTGTTCCATTTTCTCATAATGTTTTTTATTGCTGTGTTCACTGGTATATTTGTGAATAATGAAACTACATCAAAAGATATTAATATTTCGTTGTCATCTGTCCAGCTGCTGTCTTACTTGTATAGAGTTTTTTACGTTGTATTTTTCTGAAACTATGTTCTTCAGAACTTGACCTATGTATTTTGAAAGTTCGTAGCACGGTACCTGTACGGAGGACACTATGGGTCTAAGGGGGTTGTCTGGTTTGTGGATTTTTGGTAATCCATATATCCTCGGAGCTGTTGCAGCAGAGTAAAATAATTTTCGTTTATGCCATAAGGCGATGAGTTTTCCTTTGTAAAGCTCAGAGATAATGTTGTTGTTATCCCGTTGAAACTCTTTTGTTGGGTCCGTCCTTAATATGCGATAGGTGTTTTTATCATCTAATATTGTCTCCATTTTCTCCATATATTCATGTTTATACATAACTACTGTTTTATTGCCTTTATCAGCTTGAATAACTATAATATCGTTGTGTTTTTTGAGGATTTTTTTAGTTTTTTCAAATGTTGTCAATATGAACTTTTCTTTAGGTGTATTTTTAAATTTTCTTTTAAATGATGCTACCATCTTCGCTAGTTTAGTCCTTGCTACATCTTTTTCCTTATCTTAATTGTTTTCCATTCCTTGAATACATTGCTCTACATCTGCAATTATATGTAACGAACAAAAGTTTCGTTGTTCCACTGGTAAAGCAAATTTGTTCCCTAAAGACAGCATCCATTTGTATTCTGATGGTATGTCTATGTTTGTTTATACGCTCCACTCCAGTGTGCAGAGGGTATATATAAGTTTGTCATTCCGTTTGTAGTAATTAGAAAAAAAAATTTGGACCCCATAAAATATATATATTTGTGATCCTTATAATAACCGGAGTTTATATAGCGATGCCCGTCTGTCCGTCTGCCCGTCTGTGGAAATCACGATGGCGGCATCAATCTGGCAGCTAGGGTGCTCGCTGACATAAAAAATGATTCATTGACATCCTGAAAAATTTGCTGTTTAAAATCGTCCAAATCGGTCGATTACGGCCCGAGATTTGAATGAAGAACTAAAAAAAGTCTTGAAAAAATATAATTTTCTATGTTGTTCTTGTCACGATCACGCCCTCAATAGGATAGCTAAGGTGATCATTTTTAGTGAGAATGATTCTCCAAATTCATGATAAGATTTCTATTTCAAAAATCATTAAAATCGGTGGAACAGCTCCAGGGAAATCTCTGAAAAATTAAAAAAAAAAATGAAAAATATGATGTTTCTATAGTGTTCTTGTTGTTATTCTAAATGTTATATTGTTGTCATAGCTGGACTTGTTGTTTTTGTGGTCGTTGTGGTAATAATATAATAAAAACTAACCCTTCGTAAATTTTTTTTTATCAACTCTGGTAGAAAAATGTAAAAGTTTCCATTGTTTTTACATCACTAAAAAAATTTACTAGATCATATCTGTCATTGCCACGAGCCTGCCTGCAAAGTTTCAGATCGATTGGGTCACGGGAAAGGGGTTCAAATCGATCCAAAATTTTTTCGACAAGCTGACACTACGAGTTAATATAAAGGGAGTAAAAATTCACCAGCATCTAAAGCAAATAATGCTAAAATACCTAGTTGTTAATAAAAAGAAAATGTAAATTTAGCAAAAAAAAATTTCTATGTATTAATTTATTTAAAGAGAAAACACAAAAATATCGCTTGATGTTGTATTTTTTGTAAGTAATATTTACATATACATACATACACATATTAAATAATACAAATAATATACATATATTCTATATATGTATATCCATAATAACTGCATGTTAGAAATAAATCGGTATATTTTATTTACATAAAATTCTGCAATATTTTGTTGTGGGGAAAATACATTTCTTTTGCATTAACAGAGTGTCAATTCATTTTCCTCAGCGTGACTATGCCACAGTAGATGGCGCCACAATTTTTGTTCTCATTAGCTTTGCAATAGTTATTTCATGAATGTCAATAGTTTCAAGTAGATATCATATAGCAGAATGTTAAGAGTATACACGGACTGGTCTTTTATTTCATATGTTTTTATACCCTATACCACTATGTGGTTTGGGTATAATGACTTTGTGCTGCTGTTTGTAACAACCAAAAATATTTGACCTAGACCCATCTTTAATTATACCGATCGAATCAGAATCACTTTCTGAGTTGATTTAACAATGTCCGTCCGTCCGTCTGTGTGTCCATGTAAAGCTTTTAATCAAACTGCAGGTCGCAAATATGAATATATTTTGATGAAATTTGGTATGTAAGCTTTTATCCGCCATGGGATGAACGCTGTTGAAATTGGTGAGAATCGGTCCATGTTCAGACGTAGCCCCCATACAAATTACCCCTATGAAATCGACATAAATTGCCATAAGATCCAAATTGTCATATAGATCTTACTCAAATTGGGTTTGTATGCGTTCACTACATCCATTAATGAGTAGTCCAAAAATGATCCCTTTGGCCCCATATAGAGCTGCTTCCCGATCTTCACTTAAATCTATTAAAAACAAAAATATTGCACTGATTCTTCTCAAATTTTGTTTGTATATATTTTTGCAAAATAAAAGAGACTTTACCAAACATGATCAGGATCGGTCCATTTTTGGACCTAGTCCCCATATAGATATATCATCCGATATGAACTTTTTCATATCTGCAGCCAAAAAAAAAATAATAAAAATCCCACTCAAATTTGGTTTTTGCTTATTTTCTATGTCCAGTTAGTTGGGCCTAAGAGATAGAGTTTCTAAACGCATGGTATAGGGTATCGTATAGTCGGTCTAGACCGACTATAATTTTCTTACTTGTTTTTCATTATTCTTTTACAAATATGGACATAAGTTTGCCATATTAACTTTTTGTTGTCTTTACAAAATATAGTTACCGAGTTATCAATGAGTTTTTTGCTTTCAAAAAAGTTCTACATGGTTGTATAGAATTATTATTCTGCATTACCTATAAAGTATCTGATTGCGATTACATCTAATTTTTAAAAATTGTTTATAATTACTAAAGCATTATTATTCACATAAATACAAAATTGCACTTTTTAAATTTTCCATTCAAATTTAAGAAAATATCAATTCTAAAAACTGGAATTAAAATTTCAGATTATAAATTAGAAAATATTAACTGAATTTCAGAAAATCATATCAAAACGTCGCAAATAATAATTTTATATTTAGAAGACATCAATTGCATCTTAAATAAACATACAAATTTTATTCGTTAAACACAAATTGAAATTCCAAAACATACACCAAATATGTTTACATTTAAAAAATGTTTACATTAAAAAAAAATATTGGCATTCAGGAGAAATTAATAGCTTTTCAGTAACTTCTTTTAACGATTGTCGAATCGTTAAAAAAAGAAAAGCAAAATTATCAGTAAAATTTTAAAACGATATTCGCTATTGTTAAAGTCAGCTGTTGTTGTTATCTAAACGACAACCATTTTTGTGTTGTTTATTCAATCGATAAAAACTTAAATTTTTAGGTTGAAATGTCGTCATACATAAATAAAAATCATAAAATAGTGAAAATAGTTTGGTTCTATTAAAAAACTTTTTTATATTAATAAAAAAATTAAATAGCATATTCAATTCATTATTTCATTTTCAAATAAATAAACAGAAATATTAGTAAAAAAAAATAAAAATATTAAACATAAACATAAAATCATCCTGTCAAACACGAAGGAATTTGTTTTTCTCTATTCTTCTCTGTGTTTTTCGCTTATTTTAACAGAGATGCCACTCGTTTACAATTTAAATAAATAGAAAAATAGATTTGTCGACTGTCGTTAAGATGTGTGTACTTAGTGAATCACTTAATCCTCAGTGCAAACAACAATAGCTGTCGATATATTTTGCGATTGTCGGATCGTTGAAATTTACAGAATCGCACTACAGAAAACATTAATTTAAATTCAATGAATTTTCGAAAACCTCAAATGATATTTAAGAACTGCGAACATAAAAATTGTTACATAAATAAACGCAATTTGATGAGAATGTTATTTATACATATATTATTTTTCACAATTTTTTTTGGATGAATATTTGAAGTTTTTCAGAAAATAAAGATAACAAATTATTTTATTTAAAATGTTTGGGACATTTGGTTTTTTGCGTTTGGCATCCCTAATTTAATTATTTATTATTATAAATTTATTCTCTATGTTTTCCAAATATGACAATATTTTAATTCAATTCAATTCAATTTTATTTACATCTTCATCATTTTACATATCAATATAATTATAATTTACATTATAAAGAGTTCAAGATTTCCTTTTTCTACTTAGTTAGTATTTATAAACATTTTAAGCATATATACATATTAAAATAATTATGGAGGAAAAAATTACAAAAACCTATTTGATATTTTTTTTTTTATATAAAAACTACTTATCATACGAACAAACTATGATGATGCTAACTCATTAATATGAGTATTATCAGAGTTTAGACATCTGATATTAAAATTTTGGGTAAGTCTTTCAATCTTAACTTTAACTAGTTCTACATCTGCAAGCGCATGAAGGCGCTTTGTAGAGAAGAACCATGGCAAGTTGTATATTAACTTTCATAACTTATTTTGCGAAACTTGCAATTTTTGTATATGACACTTAGCACTGGTAGACCAAACTGGAGCTGCATAAAATATTACAGCATGGAAAATAGCCTTTAATATTAATTTTTTATTATCAATGCTAAGCCTTGAATTCCGATTTATAAAAGAATAAAGGATACGGGTATGCAATTTAACTTTGTTAACTATGTATGAAATGTGGTTTTTGAACTTCATTTTAGGATCGAGTACAACACCTAAATATTTAACCTCATTTTTCTATGAAATTGAATTATTATTAATGTTAATATTTTGTTGTGGTAAAAAACATGATTTACGTTTTCTAGTGAAATATATACATTGTGTTTTATCATAGTTGAGCATTATTTTCCATTTATTAAAATAACGTTGTAATTCAGCTAAAGCATTTTGGAGATGTGTTATAACATCAGAGCCAGTAGTACCATTCCAGTCGATTTTTGGTCTCTGAAGTTTTTATTAACTAAGTCCCTTATTCGGATCAGTGAATGTGAGGTATTATAGATATATGTGAGGTATTAAAGATATTGTTGATTTCAATAAATTCTAACAATTTATATTTGATAACCTTTTCAAGAATTTTGCCCACCGATGACAGTAGGCTGATAGGGGATTACTAGAATCCTTACCATGCTTTTTAATTGGAATAATTTTAGATTCTTTAAATTCTAAAGGAAAATAACATAATTTTAAGCAGGAATTTATAAAAACTGTTAAAAATTTAATGCCTTTTCGGGGGAGAGCTTTTAGACATCTATTATTAATACCATCAATTCCAGGTGATTTTTTATTTTTCAAAGATTTAACAATGGCCGAAATTTCGGAACCATTTGTTTGCATATCAGTTGTGCTGTTTACATGTGATCTGAATGATGCAACAGCATCGTTGACTAGAGCTTCTGAAATAGGGTCACCAAGATTTTCTGAAATTGAATTATTTGAAGCAAAAGTTTGAGCCAATATTTTGCATTTCTCTTGGTTGGTGGTAAATCGAGAGTTATTAATTTTTAGTATTGGAATATTTTTGGACTTTTTTTTCAAAATTTTGGTTAAGTTCCAAAAAGGAGGAGAGCCTTTGTCTAACCCAGACAATAAATAATACCAAGATATGTTTTTAAATTTCTCAATTTCTTCGTGAATTAAAATATTAAATATCTTCATTTGGTGCAGATCATTTAGGTTTCTATAACGTTGCTAGTTTCGTCTATAACTGTTCGTCTCTTGGATTATCTCTTTTAAAAATTGTGGTAGGGGTCTGTTAATATAAGAGGGGTATTTCTTGGGGACACTGCAATCTATTGCATTTTGTATAACATTTTTAAAATTTGTTATCAAACTTTCAATATGTTCATTACATCTTATATTGTTTATATCAGGAATATTGAGATTTCTATTAATATGTCTGGCGTAAATAATCCAGTTGGCATTATTGAAGTCGTAGTTAAAAGTTGTTGTGGTATTGTAGGAGCTAGTCAATGAGATTTTAACGGGTAGATGATCGGAGCTTAGGTCGTTTAATAATATTGCAGGAGACAGTATATGTGACAAATTTGTTAAGAATAGATCCAAGGTGGAGCCTTGCCTACTTGCACTTGCTGGTATATATGTGTGTTCGCATGGATATATAATATCGATATTATTAGAGTCTAATTTTTCGTTCAAAATATTGCCCCAACAGTTTGCTCTGACGCAGCCCAAAGATTGGTGCCTACAATTAAAGTCACCTCCTAATAAGTATCTATTGTTACAAGTAAGTTTTTGAATATCAGAAGCAAAGAGACGTTTTCTTATACCATCATCTCCGGCTAAACCACCTGGGAAATAGCAAGAAAATATATTAATACTATAATTGTTAGTAAATAATTTAATACCAATATTTTCAATGACATTAGTATTTATAATAGGAACAAGTTGATGAGGTATGTTCTTTTTAATAATAAGTGCTACACCACCCCCTCTAGATGTTATCCTATCGTTTCTGTATACATAAAAGTCGTTATGTCTTATAGATATATTCGAATTTAACCCAGTTTCAGTAAGTAAACAAATGTGTATACCGTTGGTTACTAAAAATTGGAAGAGTTCTACGCTTTTTCTACGGATGCCTCTTGCATTCCACGTTACTATACTAATATCATTGTAAATCATTATGTTAAGAATTTAACTGCAAGGTTTATAATAACCTCAAACTGGTCTGCTTTATTCTTACAACTTCTAAGGTTAGTAATTAGTTCTAATGTTAAATTTTTTATTTCCTGGGGGGTAAATAATTCATTATAGTTTCCTTGGATACCGCGGTTAATTCCACTATTGGTATATTCTGTCTGGGTTTGCCAAATTCCAGTGTGAACAGGAACATTTTGACGAAGTGTGTTTGGAAAGTTGCTGTTGTAGTTTCTTGTAGGGATGCGTGCAGCATTATCATGTGTATGACGCCTTGGGGTTGGTTGTGTACGTTGCCGAACATTTATATAATTTACCTTACTCGGGCACTGATCGGAGGTGGACTTATGTGGACCATTGCAGTTTGCACACTTAACAGTTGTTTCGGTGCAGTCAGATGTTTTATGTTGGCCGGCACAATTTGCACAAAATGTTTTAACTTTACAACGACTTGAACCATGGCCAAACATTTGGCAGTTGTAGCATTGTGTAATCTTCGACTTTTTTGCATTTTGGAATTCCCATCTCACCTTTATATAATCAATTACTGCATAATTTTGTCTTAATTCCTTCATAGAAATTGTTTGTCGTTGAAAGTAGACTACATATATGACATATTCTGAGTTGTATAAATTGTTTTTAACAACAATTTTAACATCTAAACATTTTAGACAAATTTCAGTCAGTCTCTTCTTTACAATCATTGGATCTTGTTTATCCAGACCGAATATAAGAGCTTTATACGATTTTTCATGTTTGGTTGCGTAGGTGAAAAACTCATATTTATCTAACAGTAGATTGGAAACTGTATCAAAATCTGTTTTGGTCTTGAGGAACAATTTAAGGCCAATTGAGATTTTTCTAATTGCATAATCGACGATTTTACTAAGCTTGCATAGCTCATGGACTTCTTCGATTTTACATTTTAAAATTGTAATTGGTGGTACATGAATTTTTACGTTTTTTTCCACTATTATTTCGTCATCATCTAATGTGTCATCATCAATTGTTTGCAGAGGGGAAAAATAGTTACTTGAATGTAATGCACTAGGTACATCATTGTAATTTGTTTTTTTTCTTTTGCTCATTCTTTTAATGCTATTTGCGTTCACATTGTCACTAACTAGTGTACGTTTAATTTTGTTTTTGTTTTTTTTTTTTTAACTAAGTTATTATTGTTATTGTTTTTCGTTTTTTTTTTTTTTTATTTTTAAATTTTAAAGAATTGCATTAATGTAACACTAATGTAACACACTAGTAATGCGAGTATTAAAGAACACGTCTGTTGACAACAAGAACTTGATCTCGACTGATATTTTAATAAAAAAAAAATTGAGAGAGCTTTTTTTTTGGTTATTATTTTGTTACTCCATCCGACCTATATGGCCGCAATGAAAAAATATATTGCCAGTTAAAAGAAACTATACAGCCATCTCCAATTAGCACGATTTAATACATATAGCCACCCTACACAACCATTACCTTTGCAATAGAGGTTAAGGCGAGCTATTTAATTAGCAAAAACTAAATTAAACGAGAAGTTATGTCATATAACCGGAAACGCATGCATATAGGAAACGCATGCATATTTTTCCAATATTTTTTTTACATTTATTATCAATACTCAAACCGAGGTGGAGGGTATCAAAGATTCGGCACAGCCGAATTTAACACTCTTACTTGTTTTATTTTCAAACCAATTACTATTTTAAATTAGTCCTAAAGATTGAGCATGTTTTTCTTTCAGTGTATTAATTTTAGAAATTTGTCTCTCGATCTGTTTTTTGCAAATTGTTATAATCGTTCTCTGTTAGCATATTACAAATAGCATTATTAAAGTTATAAAGTTTGCGCTTGATAAGTTTGATGTTTGTGTTTGTCTGTGAAATTTCTAAATTAGGGATTTTCTTGTGGAAGTTGTGTTCTATGTTTCTTAATTTTCTTTTTATTGTTGTGAAACTTGGGTGGTTGTGTTCTTTGTATGGCCTGGTTTGATTCCATAACTTCTGCATTTTCTGGGTTTATCAATAAATAATTTTATACGAGCCTAAAGATATGTTATTAAATTTTAGCCAATTCATAAAAACACACACAGCATTGTATAGTTTTTTATATGAAGCTTAATGACTTTGTGCTGCTGTTTGTAACTACCAAAAATATTTAACCTAGACCCATCTTTTATTATACCGATCGAATCAGAATCACTAACTAATTCGATTTAACAAAGTCCGCCCGTCCGTCCGTCCGTCCGTCCGTCTGTGTGTCCATGTAAACATTTTAATCAAACTGCGGGTTGCAAATATGAATATATTTTGATGAAATTTGGTATGTAAGCTTTCATCGGCCATATGATGAATGCTGTTGAAATTGGTCCATGTTCAAACCTAGCCCCCATACAAATGACCCCTATGAAATCGACATAACTTGCCATAAGATTCAAATTGTCATATAGATCTTAATCAAATTGGGTTTGTATGCGTTTATTACATCCATTAATGAGTAGTCTAAAAATGATCCCTATGGGTCACCTCTTAGTCATAGGCCCCATATAGAGCTGCTTCCCGATCTTCACTTAAATCTATCAAAAAACAAAAATATTGCACTGATTCTTCACAAATTTTGTTTATATATATTTTTGCAAAATACAAGAGACTTTACCACACATAGTCAGAATCGGTCCATTTTTGAGCCTAGTCCCCATATAGATATGGCATCTAATATGAACTTTTTTATATCTGCAGCCAAAAAAAATAATAAAAATCCCTCTCAAATTTGGTTTATGCTTATTTTCTATGTCCACTTAGTTGGGCCTATGAGATAGGGTCTCTAAACGTCGGTCTAGACCGACTTTAATTTTCTTTCTTGTTTATGTATGTGTTAGTAGCAATTTTAACTGTTTCTTACTATAAAAAAAAAAATAAAAAATAAAATTAGCAGATGGTGCGCATATATGTACCTATCAAATGGTATATTATTTTTTTGTCAAATTTGTTGGTAACTGAGAGTTTAGGAGATTATACCAGAAATCGCCTTGTCTATTAATATTACGGGGGATGGTATCAAAAATTCGACATAGCCGAATTGAATAATATTACTTGTTTGTAATAATTTGGTATTAAGTTTATCAAATTTTTTACTTTTTCAAATATTTGTCTACACTTGTAATAAACACTACAATAAGTGAGACATTAATGTGAACGTTATGCCTGGGTTTCACTATGCCATTTCCAATGTCAATTGTTGTCGATTATTGTCAGTTGTATGAAAACGGGTCTTGTCTTGTCATTTGCAATCTCTGCCAACATTTGACATCTAACATGTTTCATGCCAACACGTTGGTAATTTGTTTTTGTTTGACAGTCGAATTTTTTATTAGTTTATAAGACGTAATGCAAACGTGATTAATAGAATATAACGAGATGTCAGTTGAGGCATTTGTTTGTTGTCAGTTTATATGACATAGTGAAAACCAGGCATTACTTGTTTTGTAAAAATGTTCTCACTAGTTTTTTTTTTTATAACAAAAACTATTTTTAACTACTTTCCCAGTTTTAAACTCTTTCTTTTAACTCATGCTCTCTGTCTGTCTGCCTGTCTTGGGCAATCCCATTCCCCCTTATCCAATTGATCTGAAACTTGGCCCGTAGCCTTGTTGCGACTACAGATTAATTTTGGGGTAGTCACGCACAGTCACAGAGGGATTTAAGACCCATTTCCTCTTATCCGATCGATCTCAAACTTCGTTGATAGACTTGCTGTGAAAAAAGATTAACCTTGACATAGTCACGTACAGTCAGAGCATAGTCACGCACAGTCACGGAGTGATGGAAATATCATTTCCCCTCATTCCATCGATTTGAAATTTGGTCCATACTCTTGCTGTGAAAAAAATTAACTTTGACTAAGGCACGTACAGTCACGGAGAGATTTAAAACGGATTTCCCCTCATCCAATCAATCTTTAACTTGGTCGATATACTTGCTGTAAGGAAAGATTAACTTCGAGTGAGTGAGTGATTTAAAACCCATTTCACCTCATCCGAACGATCTGAAAGTTTGTCCATAGACTTGCTGTGAAAAAAGATTAACTTTGACATAGTCACGCACAGTCACGCATAGTCACGCACAGTCCGAAGAGATTAAAAGCTCACTTCCCTTCATCCGATCGATCTGAAACTTTGTCCATAGACATGTTGTGAACAAAGATTAAATTTAAGATAGTCACACGCAGTCACGCATAGTCACGCACAGTCACGGAGTTATTTAGACCCCATTTCCCCTTATCCGATCGATCTGAAACTTTCTCCATAGACTTGTAGAGACCAAAAATTAATAAAATAGTCACGCAAAGTCACGGAGAGATTCAAAACACATTTGCATAAACAAAGAAATAGTTTTAATAAAAACTTTGGTTTGATTGGTAAGATTATTTAAGTTCTAAGTTATAGAATAAAAAAAAATATTTTTTATTTTATTTATTTTATTTTATTTTTATTTTATTTATTTTAATTTTTTTTTTTATTTATTTTATTTTTTTTTTATTTTTTTTTTTATCAAACTATTGTTTTCGTGAAACTAAAAAAAGTATTTTGAAACAACCCATGAAATCGGTTGTTATAACTTAACTTATAACTTATTATTACTTAGTTTTTTAAGGCAATCTTAAGGTCAAGTAATAATACTAGAAGAGCCCAGCTTTCGAAATTCGAGTGCAAATTCTAGTAAGTTTTATTTTTTCATTCAATTTATTTCTTTCAAAATATGTTTAAACTATTTAATTCATTATATTTATTTCATTATAAATATTTGTTATACACACAGAAATAAGAGCCTAAAGTTAATTGAACCACCTTGCACCTAAAGGTATGCTAATTTCGGGCATTTCACAATTCAACACAGGGCGTGTGATATGCAATTGTTATAATGAAATTCGATTGCACTATTGTCGTTATTGGTTAACGTCCAAAATTATTTTTCAGTTCAAATATAATAAACGCACACACATAATTGTATAATTTTATGTATGTGTTAGTAGCAACTTTAAATTAGCTTTACTAAAAAAAAAATGTTCCAGATGGTGCAAATCTGTAAATCTGGTGGACAGCTAAAAATAAACACCTTTCAAATGACTTACGTTTGGTCAGAATCGGTCTAAAACTGACAAAGTTACATCGGCCACAAGAAATCACCTTGTCTATTAATATTATTGATACATAAATCATGACTACCAGACATTGCATTATATAACAACAAAAAATTAACAAAAACGATAACTTTTATTTGCGAAGGATTTTGTCAAACTAGTCAAAATGACGGGTCTGGTAACACTAGTCTTAAAATGTAATTAAAAATTGGTGTCGTGTTATTTTTCTCAAAATTATTTTTCTTACAGTTCTTTTTTAATGTCAGCTTTTATTGTAATTACTCAAATGAATTTACATTTGTCACAGTAATTACAAAAATCCACTCAATATTCCTTTTTTTAGGGGGGGGGGGGGGGTTTAATCGAAAGCCTTAGGAAGGGAACGTAATCCTATTATGGAAATCAAAAGACAAGATACAGTACTCCACCTTTAAATATTCTGATTTCTGTTCTTAAAATTGGTTTGTTTTCATAACGTTTTAAATTAATAGCTTCAAACCAACACGAAATTTTTAATTGATTATGTCTTTTTCCAGAAACGAAAAAAAAAAATGTTATCAAAACTTAATTCAATTATTGTAACACAATAATTGACCGCAATTGTAATATCAATTTACCAAATTTAACTGTTTCTGTTTTTCATTCTATTTTTTATTGTTTTTTTGTTTTTTGTTTTTTTGTTTTTTTTTCAACAGTAAGATTGAAATAAATAAATTAATAAGATGTTCATGCCCAGGTGAAGCACTTGACCCTAACTAATCAATAAATCAACAAATCATTAATTCAACCACCAACAACAATGAATTATAAAAAAAAAAACATAACGAATAGAGAACAGATAGACCGTAACAGAGTTGACTCTAAACAAATTGTTTGATGAAAAATATTGTAACGCCCTTTTTCCTTTTTTTTTTTTTATTGAAAAAAGAAAAAAAGATCGATGATTTTATACCTGTATGGAATACGAGTGTAATGTGCAGTACAATTCTCTTATGCACCAGTGAACATGCATATTAAGACTTAGATTGAGGTTGGGTTATTGGTGCATTTTGTAAGAAATAAATATCGAAACCACACGCAAATGTTATCATTTCTTTTTAACAAGTTTTCACAAAAGATTTCCACGCGCACAGTGGGAAATTTTAGCTCCCACAATTAATCATTCAACTTAATTATGTTTAAAAATGATTTTGTGATGAGTTTTTGTTTCTTATTGTTTTTGAAGAGGAAATCAGGCAATGACATGGAACAGATTTATGATCGCATTAATAAAACTCAACTCGTAAAATAAAACAATTGGGGTATAAATGTTGTATGAAAAGAAATAAAATTGTTAAAAGGAAAAAAAAAAAATACTTAAAAAAATAGTTTATGAGTTCAAAGTTTAGCATTAAATATAATTTAGATTATACGGCCATACAAGGTGGTCTGTTTTGGGCAGTCTTTAAACATTAAGGGGTTATTCAAGAATATTAATACAATCAATTGGAATTTGAATTTGGTTTTTTAAATATTTTAATAAATAAAATCATAAATGGAAGGCTTTAAAAAAATCGATTTAATGATTAAGCTTTTAAATGTGTTATACAGCCATTTGGCAATTAACCCTTTTCTAATAAAAAGAAATAATTTTGAGGTACAATATCTTTGTTATGTCCATTTGCACAGACTGTTCAAGTTTGCGAAACCTCTTTAACCAATTATTAGAATTTTACTACAAATCGTCAATTACCTTTATCTTTATATATTAATTTTAAAGTTTAAATTTTATAAAATAAACTATCTTACAAGCTAATTATGCGCTACTTGAAATAATTATTTGTCAACATATTACCAACACCATTCGATGTGAGAACGACAGTGAACAATATAAAATTTAAAATAATCGAAAATTTTGTTAAAGGAAATTTTAAAAGAAGATATTTTTTATTGTATGAACTGAAAGCATAATTCAATGTTTAACACAAACGATAAAAATTCCAAAAATTTAAAATTAAATAAGTAAGAAAATTATCGTCAGACTGGACCGACTGTAGGATACCCTATACCATGTTTTTAGATACCCTATATTTTATATCCGACTAAATAGATATAGAAAATAAGCCTAAACAAAATTTGAGTGGCATTGTTATTAATTTTTTTTTTGGCTGCAGATATGTAAAAGTTCGGATCGGATGCTATATTTATATGGGGACTAGGTCGAAATATGGACCGATCCTGACCATATTTGGAAAAGTCACTTATATTTTGAAAACAGATATTCAACCAAATTTGGAAAAAATCTGTGCAATATTTTTTTTTTTTGATAGATTTAAGTGAATATCGGGAAGCAGTTCTATGTGGGCCCTATGACTAAGAATTGTCCTGTAGGGATTATTTTTGGACTAGTGACTCAGAATTATAATAAACATATACGAACCCAATTTGACTGAGATCTATATGATAATTTGGATCTTATGGCAATTTATTTCGATTTCATAGGGGTCATTTGTATGGGGACTAGGTCTGAACATGGACCGAATTTCATCAATTTCTACGGCGTTCATCCCACGGCCGATAAAAGCTTATATACCAAATTTCGTCAAATATATTCATATTTGCGATCTGTAGTTTGATTAAAAGGTTTACATGGACACACAGACGGACGGACGGACATCGCTAAATCGACTCAGAAAGTGATTCTGAGTCGATCGGTATAATAAAAGATGGGTCTAGGTCAAATATTTTTGGTAGTTACAAACAGCAGCACAACAAAGTCATTATACCCAAACCACATAGTGGTATAAGGTATAATAAATGAAATGCGGAAACACCACAAATCACACGACAAATCTGACATCAGAATTGGGTAATTCCATGTCAAATCAACCAATGGGTGTACACTACCTTCTCCAAATTGTACGATTTTTCGTATGAAGACAGATTTTTACAGAACTAAAATAAGTGCAAAGTTTGAGGGCACTGGCACTTCTGTGTCCGGAAATATGTGGTCTTGAAAATCATAAAAAAAGGTCAAAATTTACAAAGTTGTACTTACTTAATTATCATTTTCTTGAAAACTATTATAGTTACGCAACTCATCAAGGTTGCATTTGAAAGGTTGATTAATTACCTTTAATTTGATATACAACATGATTTTTTTTTTTTGGAAAGGTCCAAGGTCACATCTCTTGACCTATAATTCGGGAGGCTATAGCTGTAAAAACGACAATTTTAAAAATCTGAAAAAAATATATGTTTAAGATTGGTTCCTTCCCTAAAGTTCCCAAAAATTTCAGACTGGGGGTATGCTTGGATCCAGAAATATTTATCATAGAGTAAAGGTAGATATTTAAAAAGTCGGTGCTGTTACTGTATTCAGTACAGACCTGTGTTAGGGTTGGTTTGACAGGTAATTATGTTAGAGCGAGACAACAGTATAAATGTTGTCGGGTGTGGTTCGTAGTGTCAAATAACGTGGATATAGAGAAATTATTGAAAAACGAGAAGTCAAAGGAAGCACCACGAAAAAAAAACCATTCTAAGCACGTTGCTTTAAAAAACCACATGTGTTGCTATAAAATCAATATTTTTAAATAAAACCAAAAGTGTTCAAAGTGATTGTTTTTTGCCTCTGTAAACAATATGTCATTTAATACAATATATTGTTGTAATCCATTTAAAAAAGTTGCTCATGTCCGGAATGCAAGAGGACTTCGAAAAGTTCAGCAATGGATGACTGGAATTAGTAATAACATTTCAATATCAAATAAAATATGTGATGTATGCAGAAGAGAACTTTATAAATTAAAAGGAAGTGTAAACAATAATATTCAATCTATGAACGAGCCAGAAAACGAGACTTCAAACTCGGAAAGTGAAGCATCAGTTTCGGGAGATGTTCGAATTTCTAAGTTAAACGAAAGTTTAACATATTTACAAGAATCTCCAATATGTTCGAGAAAAATTCCATTAAAAGGGTATACAACTAGAAAGTTAGAAAAAATAACAACATCAATTAAAACCAACATTTTCCCAAATTCAACACCTTCAACCTCTCACGTATGCCCAGAATCTGAAATAATCGAACAACTAAAAGAAAAGTTTAAATCAATAACTAAAAACAGTGATAAAATTCAACTTTTAACTATTTTACCTAAAAGCTGGACATTGAAAAGAATGGAGGAGGAATTTCAAATAACAAATTTCATGGCACGAAAGGTAAAAAACTTGGTTGAGACAGAAGCCGTATTGAGTACACCGAATCCAAAACTTGGAAAACGATTGCCATTAGAAATTGTTGATGTGGTGAAAATCTTTTATGAAACTGATGATGTCAGCAGATGTCTACCAGGATGTAAAGACTACGTGTCAATAACAGAAAATGGTGTAAAAGTAAAAAAAAATAAAAGACTTTTACTCGGAAATCTTCGAGAAGTTTATGCTTTATTTAAAGAAAAACATGAAGGGAAAACTATTGGAATTTCTAAATTTTGTGAACTTCGGCCAAAAAATGTGGTTCTAGCAGATGCGTCAGGAAGCCATAATGTATGTGTTTGTAAAATACATCAAAATACAAAACTAATGCTCCACGCAATAAACCTGAAAAAATTGACAGAAAATGTGCAGGATTTTGTGCTGGAAACTTATAAAGATTATTTAAAAAGACTTATATGCAATCCCCCATCACCAAATTGCTACCTTGGCAGATGTAGCATGTGTCCAGATATACAAAATTTTAAAGAGAAACTTGGTGAATTATTATTAGAAAATGAAATTGATGAAATCATATATAAGCAGTGGATAAGTGTAGATAGAGACTCTTTGGAAACTATTATTAAAGAAACTGATTCTTTTCTGGATTCTTTATGCGAAAAACTGCAAACTCTTCTACCCCATTCATTCGTATCTAAAGAGCAGGGTGCATTTATGGCTCACAAAAAGTCTGCGTTGGAAGAAAATGAGTATTTAGTAATTTGCGACTTCTCCGAAAATGCAACTTTTGTGGTTCAGGATTCTGTGCAAGGCTTTTTATGGAATAATAGCCAGGCCACACTATACCCAATAGCAATTTATTACAAATCAATTGGAAAATTAGAAACTATAAATTTTATAATAATATCAGACTGTCTAATACATAGTACCATAGCAGTTCATTTATTTCATCGCCACCTAAATGAGTTTTTAAAAAACAAGTTTTTGAAAATACCAAAGAAAATTTTTTATTTTTCGGACGGTTCTTCCGCTCAATTTAAAAATAAAAAAAATTTGCCAATTTATGCCATCATAGCGAAGATTTTAATTGTTCCGCTGAGTGGCATTTCTTTGCTACCAGTCACGGCAAAGGACCTAGTGATGGTCTTGGGGGAACGGTAAAGCGTGAAGCACGAAGAGCCAGCTTGCAACGTCCATTCGAAGATCAGATAACTACTCCTCTCCACTTGTATAATTGGTGTCAGCAAACTCTTCAGAACTGCAACTTTGCATATTTAACGGAAAAAGATTATGAAGAAGAAGAGAAATTGCTAACTGATAGATTTATAGGATTACGAACAATTCCGGGAACTCAAAAGCAGCACAGCTTCATACCAATTTCAAAAACACAATTACAAGCTAAAATTTATTCCGCTGATAGCAATTTGTAATTGAAAACATTTATAATAAAACTAAACAACAACAACAGCATTCATCATAATAATGTCAACAACAACAACAACAACAACAACAACAACAACAACAACAGCATTCATCATAATAATGTCAACAACGCCAACAACAACAACAACAACAGCATTCATCATAATAATGTCAACAACGCCAACAACGCCAACAACAACAGCATTCATAATAATAATAATTCACTTGTTAAATATCTACCTTTACTCTATGATAAATATTTCTGGATCCAAGCACACCCCCAGTCTGAAATTTTTTGGAACTTTAGGGAAGGAACCAATCTTAAACATATACTTTTTTCAGATTTTTAAAATTGTCGCTTTTACAACTATAGCCTCCCGAATTATAGGTCAAGAGATGTGACCTTTGACCTTTCCAAAAAAAAAATCATGTTGTATATCAAATTAAAGGTAATTAATTAACCTTTCAAATGCGACCTTGATAAGTTGCGTCACTATAATATTGATCAAGAAAATGATAATTAAGTAAGTACAGGTTGGCCCAAAAAAGACTGAAGGATTAAAAATAGTTATATCTTTTTTGATTTTAATAATTTTTTTTTTTTGTCTTTTGCACGTTATTTACTGGTTTTTGGAGATAAATCATGGCTACATATGATGTGCAGAAACGCGCCAAAATCATTGAATTTTTTTATTCTTCTGGAAGGTCAATTATTACAACTCAACGAAATTATCGTCGTCATTTTAATGTCCGAACAGCACCCAGTCACAACATGATTAGGGACTTAGTCTCCCGTTTTGAGGAACATGGAACAGTGGCAGATCTTCCAGGAAGAGGAGGAGGTAGATCTGTGCGCAATGAAGCAGTTGTGGAGGCTGTACGGCATCTTAAAATGTTTCCGTATAAAATTCAAATGGCACAGCAACTGCTTTCCCAAGATCATCAGGCACGCCTGCAATATGCTATTCGTTTTAGTCAAATAGCCAGAGAAAATGATAACTTTTTAAACAATCTTATAATGAGCGATGAGGGTCATTTCCACTTAAATGGCTATGTAAACAAACAAAATTGTAGATTTTGGGGCACTCACAATCCTAGGGCATTACATCAGCGTAAATTACACCCCGCCAGATGTACTGTTTGGTGCGGTGTTATGGCTGATAAAATTATCGGTTCATATTTTTTCGAAGATGTGGAGGGTCAACCAGAAACGGTGAACGGGGCTCTGTATAGGACTATGATAGAAAATTTTTTGCGTCCACATGTTGAGAATAATCAAAACATATGGTTCCAGCAAGATGGAGCAACTGCGCATACAGCAAGAGCGACAATGGAACTTCTTCATAACATTTTTGGTGAACGAATAATTTCCAGAAATTGTGATTTTGCTTGGCCTCCACGTTCACCAGATTTGACTGCTCCAGACTTTTTTTGTGGGGCTATTTGAAAGGAGTTGTGTATATCAATAAATACAATAAATACATCAATGATACATTGCAGAACATTCAAGCAGAAATAAGGAACTTGGAACCAGAAACTCTACGGGCAGTAATGGAAAATGCGGTTAAAAGAGCCAATTTTTGTTTGCAAGAAAATGGACACCATTTGAGAGATGTTATATTTCACACTTAGATGTAAAAAATTTCCATGAATTAGATATTTAAAAACATAAAAAAAAATTAATAAAAAATAAAAACAAAAAAAATACAGTTATTTTTAATCCTTCAGTCTTTTTTGGGCCACCCTGTACAACTTTGTACATTTTTATAGTTTTTCCCGATATTCAAGACCTCATATTTCCGGATCCAGATGCGTCAGTGAACTTAAATTTAGGATTTTTCTTATTTCTCGGATACACTTTAATCCTGCCAAAATTCAGCCAATTTGGAAACAGTGATGTAAAAAACAGCCATATTTTAAGTTGAGTTCAGATGGTTTAACCCAATTTTAAGGTTTGAAGTTTTTAATTGCATCAAGTCTTTGAACGTTTTGTAGTTCGTCCACAATTGTGTTATTTGGAGTGATTTGAAAAATTAATTTCGGTCAAAAAATGGATATATATGGTGAAGATTTTCATTCGATTATTTACTACAACTCAACTGGTTTTTCTCTGGTTGACTGAATTCAATCGTGGGAATTGTGCCTCAATGACTAATTCCTGATGGGACAGTTTCGTGATTTTTAGAACTTCTCCCCTAGTTAATAAAAGCTTACAACGTTGAGTGTTTATGCAAAGATGGATGAAAAGTAAATTTCAAGTGCTCACAAAACAATATTTTTAGCGGAAGAAAACCATCGTCGAAACCAAGGAAATGCTTCATAAAAACTAAGGGGAATGTACGCCATCAGCTACAATATTTAAGAAGCAGCCTACTGAATTCCGTTGTGGTCATACCAGCTCAAGTTGTCACACAAAAGAGATCGTTACGCTAGAAATCGTCGATAAAATCAATGGAATGAGTGAAAGTGCGTGAGGTGACTGAGGCTGTAGTGGGTATATGAAATTTTACATGCATATTTGGACAACCGTGTGACAACTTCAAGGGAGTTTTTGCATGTTTTGTTACCGTGGATGAAAGGCCAAATTGGGTCTGTTGGTCAACAAGTTCATGCCGATAGTTCTTTGGGATACATGCGATGTTATTCGAACCGATTACCTAGAAAAGGATAAAATGATCACCTGATAATATTATCTTAGAGAGGTGTGATACCAAGACAACACACCGGCACAAAAAGTGTGTTCGTTGGTTGGTTCAACTGGCAGTGAACTTCCGTTTTTAAAAATCACATCACTTGAAAGAAATATGTCAAAAGTAGTAGATCCAATGTGTGACATTAAGGTAGCGAATAAGATCGGTCAGTTCTAAGTCCAGTATGCCAGATGGGCTGTCCGGTATGTGTGGGTCTCGTCCTCTGAACCTAATACTACCCAAAGCTTCACACTTGCAGAAGAGCTGTTATACTGTCTCTTTTTCTTCAGGTGTTCAATTTTAATTTTTTTTTTTAATATTCTGTGCTATATTTTGTTAATGACATAATTTTATAAAGTCTTATGTTATAATATTATTTATATTCATATTTATATATTATTTACAATTTTATTTATTTTAATTTGGCTAAACATGTTTGTACACTACTAAAATCCTGTACTGTAATTATAAGACTTAGTGTTGTTTTGCAGGAAATCATTAAATTTAATAAGTAAATAAATAAATAAATAAATATATTATTATTTTTGAAGCGATTTAAGTAAAGATCAGGAATCAGCTTCATATTTGTGCTATGACAAGAATTGTTCTATAGGGGTCTTTTTTGGACTACTAATAAATGGATGTAATAAACATGCATAAACTCAATTTTATCGAGATCATATGATCATTTGGATATTATTAATATTTAAGTCAATTTCCTAAGGGGGCTTTTGTATGGGGATTAGGTCTGAACATGATCCAATTTCCACTAATTTCAATAGCATTAATCCTTTGGCCCATGGAAGCTTATACAATAAATTTCATAAAAATATGTTCATATTTGCGACCTGTAGTATGATAGCATGGTTTCCACGGGCACACACATGGACGGAAGAACGGATGGAAAGTGATTCTGAGTCGATCGGTATAATAAATATTTTTGGTGATTACAAACATCAGCACAAAGTCATTATGCCCTGACTACATAGCGCCTTCTGTATAGGGTGTACAAATTTTTAATTAAAAACATAAATTTTTAACTTTAAGAAAATTTACCTTTAAAGTTTCGGATTCTCGATTGTAGTGAATCTAAAAATGGATTTGTGATACATTGTGTTTTTAATCCATATCGGAACTCGAATCCATATAGCAATGTCTGTCTATCCTAATATCCCCAACGGATTTCTTAGCTGGGTAAAATTTAGATATAATTGTTTGCCATTGGCTCGAGCCGTTTGGTTTTAAAATTTCGGCAACAGACCACGATTTCCCATATATGCCCTAAAATGTGAAGACTCATCTATAGTTAAATATATTTGTTTTAGTTATTGTGACTCCGGTACAATTATTGCAACTCCGACTTCAGAGCCCTGCTTTAAACAATACATGCTCTTCAAAAGTGCAATTTCTTAAAGAAGTAAAATTTCTTAAAAAAGTAAATTTTCTTTAAAAAGCACTTACTTATTCACAATATAATGAATTTTTTTCAATGAGTACCTACTCTTAAAACGGTAGCTTTTCTTATAAAAGTAAGGGTAAAAAATACCTTTATTAAAAAAAGGTAATTTTCTTATAAAAGTACCTTTTCTTAAAAAGTACCTTTGTCTAAAAAGTACATTTTTTTCTAAAATTATCTCACATTTCCTTAAATAGGCACCTTCTGTTAAAAAGGTACAGTTTCTTAAAAAAAACTTTTCTTGAAAAACTAGATTTTTTAAAAAAGTGTCATTTATTAAAAAAGTACATTTTCTTTAAAAAGAGCCTTTTCTTATTTCATTTCCTTAAATGAGTGCCTTCCTTTTAAAAGTACATTTTCTAAAATAAAAACATTTTTTCAAAAAATACTTTTTTAAATAGTACACTTTCTTTAAAAAAAAGTACTTCTCTTAAATAAGCGAATTTTCTTAGGAAAGTAACTTTTCTTAAAAAGGTTCCTTTTCTGAAAAAAGCAATTTTCCTTAAATAAGTACTTTTTCTTTAACAAAAAACTTTTTCGAAACGTAACTTTTTTAAAATAATACATTAACTTTTCTTAAAAAGGTTCCTTTTCTTCAAAAAGCAGTTTTCCTAAAATAAGTGCTTTTTATTTATCAAAAAACCTTTTTTCAATAAGTAACTTTTTTAAAATAATACATTTTCTTAAAAAGTACATTTCCTTTAAAAATTACCTCTTCTTCAAAAATATCTTTTCTTACAAAAGTACCTTTTCTTCAATAAGTAAATTTGCTTAAAAAAGTTCCCGTTTTTAAAAAAGTTACTTTTTTTTAAAAAAATAACCTTTTCTGAGAAAGTACTTTTTCTTAAATTTAAAATTTTCTTAAAAAGTTCCCTTTCTTAAAAAAGTTCCTTCTTTAAAAAAAATAACTTTTTCTGAAAAGTAGTTTTTCTTAAATTTTAAATTTTCTTAAAAAAGTTTCGTTTCTTAAAACAGTTACTTTCCTTAGAAAACACTTTTTCTTAAAAATTTAAATTATTTTAACAAAGCATATTATCATCAAATAAAACCTTTTCGCTCAAAAGTAACTTTTCGTAAAGAAGTACCTTTTCTTAAAAAACTAACTTTTCTGGAAAACTAACTTTTCTTGAAAAAGTAAATTTTCTTTAAAATGTAAATTTTTTTTGAAAATTGTACCTATTTTTAAATTAGTGTCTTTTCGTAAAAAGAACTTTTTTTTTAATTTTCTAAGAAAAGTGTCTTATCTATAAAATTAATGGGCTAGGCGATTTCTTGTTACCGATCTTTTGTTGTACCGTTTTATCTTGATTTTAACCAAACGTATATTATTTGAGAGGTATTTCTTTCTATCCGTTTTGCAGATTTACAGATTTTTAAAATTTTTTCTTTATTTTGAGTAAATTGCATTTAAAGTGGGTACTAACACATACATAAAACAAGTAAGAAAATTATAGTCGGTCTAGACCGACTATACGATACCCTATACCATGCGTTTAGAAACCCTATCTCTTAGGCCCAACTAACTGGACATTGAAAATAAGCAAAAACCAAATTTGAGTGGGATTTTTATTAATTTTTTTGGCTGCAGATATGAAAAAGTTCATATCGGATGCTATATCTATAAAGAGACTAGGTCCAAAAATGGACCGATCCTGATCATGTTTGGTAAAGTCTCTTGTATTTTGCAAAAATATATACAAACAAAATTTGGGAAGAATCAGTGCAATATTTTTGTTTTTTAATAGATTTAAGTGAAGATCGGGAAGCAGCTCTATATGGGGTCAAAGGGATCATTTTTGGACTACTCATTAGTGGATGTAATGAACGCATACAAACCCAATTTGAGTAAAATCTATATGACAATTTGGATCTTATGGCAATTTATGTCGATTTCATATGGGTAATTTGTATCGGGGCTAGGTCTGAACATGGACCGATTCTCACCAATTTCAATAGCGTTCATCCCATGGCCGATAGAAGCTTATATACCAAATTTCATCAAAATATATTCATATTTGCGACCTGTAGTTTGATTACAAGCTTTACATGGACACACAGACGGACGGACGGACGGACGGACGGACGGACGGACGGACGGACGGACATTGTTAAATAAACTTAGAAAGTGATTCTGATTCGATCGGTATAATTAAAGATGGGTCTAGGTCAAATATTTTTGGTTGTTACAAACAGCAGCACAAAGTCATTATACCCAAACCACATAGTGGTATAGGGTATAATTATACATACGCTATGTGTGTGTTTATTAAATTTGTTGAAGTGTTTGTTAATGAGTTTGTTATCTTCATTCATAATAATAGTAAACCAAAAAAAGTGTTCGTTTGTGATTTGGCTAAGTTGAAAAATAAAGGTGCCTAGAAATTGAACTCGAATTTCGAGCGCTGGAATCTGTTAGTCTTAACAAATAACCTTTTCTTAAAAATTACCTTTTCTTCAATAAGTAAGTACATTTTCTTCAAACAATACATTTTCTTAAAGAGGTATCGTTTGTTAAACAATTTTTTTTCCCGAAAAAAATACCTTTTTTAACAAAGTATATTTTCATAAAATTGAACCATTTCTTTCGAAAGTAACTTTTCTTAAAAAAATATATTCCTAACAAAATCTGTTTTCAAAAAAGTACTTTTTTTTATAAAAAAAATGCTTTTTGTAAAAATGTGCATTTTCTATTAAAAAGCGCTTTTTGCTAAGAAGTACATAAAAAACACAAAAAAATACCTTTTCTAGAAAAAGTACTTTAGCTAAAAAAAAACCCTTTTTTAAAAACGTAGCTACTCTAAAAAGAATTGTTGTCCTTATGTAGAAAGTACCTTTTTCTCAAAGAGAACCTTTTCCAAAATAGTTTCTTAAATAATGAGTTTTGTTAACAAAATGTCGCTTCATAAAAAATGTACATATTAATTTAAAAAAAACTTTTTCTAAAGTACTTTTCTTCAAAAGGTACCATTGGTTTAAAAAACACCTTTTCTAAAGAGGGCATTTTTTTAATTTGCCAAATGTTTCTGATAAGACTAAAAATTGTTTACTTTTTCAGACTCCTAAAATTGTTAATTTTTTAACCGCAGTTAAATTATGCCTAGTCATCAGTATGTCATATTTCTGTGGTCACAAGCGATAAACGCCTAAGTCGACTTAAGAACGATTTGAGTTATGTATGCTATCATGTTACACTAAAAAAATTTTGCATTTACGTGAAATTCCCATTTCTCTAACATTGTTTGTTTATAAAGTTATTAATGAAAACATAATGAAGCGCCATTCCATTTATATAAAAAGTTATTTTTCTCGAAAGCATGATTTTCGACTTAGTCAATTAACGCTTGTGACCACAGATTTACTGACCAAAAGGTACAGTGACATCTTATCATTTGGTATCAATTAAGTTGTTCCTACAAATAATAACTGGTTTGACTGTCAAACAAAAACAAATTTTTGATATATTTGCAATTTATTTATGGTCGTTATATATTGACATGTGTTGCAAATGACAGGTAGTAAACCTTCTTTCATGCAACTGACACAATTGACATTGTAACTGATTTAGTGAAAATAATACATATTTTCTTCTTTTTTCCTAAAGTAATTTTCTGAAAACTCTTTCTTATCTACAAATCCTAAGTTACTCAGATGGAAACAGAATTTATTGGAAGAACAAGTAAGAAAATTATAGTCGGTCTAGACCGACTATACGATACCCTATACCATGCGTTTAGAGACCCTATCTCTTAGGCCCAACTAACTGGACATAGAAAATAAGCAAAAACCAAATTTGAGTGGGATTTTTATTAATTTTTTTGGCTGCAGATATGAAAAAGTTCATATCGGATGCTATATCTATATAGGGATTTGGTCCAAAAATGGACCGATCCTGATCATGTTTGGTAAAGTCTCTTGTATTTTGCAAAAATATATACAAACAAAATTTGAGAAGAATCAGTGCAATATTTTTGTTTTTTAATAGATTTAAGTGAAGATCGGAAAGCAGCTCTATATGGGGTCAAAGGGATCATTTTTGGACTACTCATTAATGGATGTAATGAAAGCATACAAACCCAATTTGAGTAAGATCTATATGACAATTCGGATCTTATGGCAATTTATGTCGATTTCATATGGGTAATTTGTATGGGGGCTAGGTCTGAACATGGACCGATTCTCACCAATTTCAATAGCGTTCATCCCATGGCCGACAAAAGCTTATGTACCAAATTTCATCAAAATACATTTATAGTTGCGACCTGCAGTTTGATTACAAGCTTTACCTGGACACACAGACGGACGGACGGACGGACATTGTTAAATCAACTCAGAAAGTGATTCTGATTCGATCGTTATAATTAAAGATGGGTCTAGGTCAAATATTTTTGGTTGTTACAAACAGCAGCACAAAGTCATTATACCCAAACCACATAGTGGTATAGGGTATAATTAAACTTTAAGGTCAAGGCCATTTTACGTCGTTATTATATTTTAATGGTTTGATTGTAAGTATGATTTCAGCGTATTTTAAATGTTCATTGGGTTCTTATAATTGAATTTTAAAATATTCTTTCCAATTTATTTCATTATAAACAACCGTGATTGTTTTTTAATATTAAAAAAAAAAAAATACATATATTTAAAAATTTATCAATACAACTTAAAGTCTTAGCCTGCAAGCTTCAAACAAAGTTCATGTATCACAAATATACCTACTAAAAAACAGGAAAATAGGACTGAACAAATCAAGGGCCACTATGTGTATATTCACTTGTTAACACTTTTTGCTTATTTCTTGCTTTTTTTCTTTAAAATTATTTTTTGGGTTTTGCTGTGTAACAATAACCATCTTACCGATCATCAACCACTTTAAGCCACAATGATTATAATGATGATGATGGTGATTGTTTGGTTCTGCTATAGAGTTTTAGTAAGTGCTAACAAGCTTACCACCTAGGGGATTTATATGTGGTGATACTGCAAAGCATACATCAAATCGAATACTGGCATACGTACATACATGTGTTCTCAAAATGTTTTATAATGCCATTCCTTTTTGTTTATAGAAACTTTAGCAATATATCTTACCAAAAAATTCAATTAATTACTGTGATTTTATCAAGACTTACCTACTGATCGTTGAGAGTCCCCTCAGTTGATTACATATTTTAATCATCGAATTTGGTTAACTTTAAATATCTTATCATATTCTAATGATTCATGTCAATTAGCTCCTCAAGCTGCTGAAAGAAATAAGATGCAAACCATATAATATATAGCAAAGCCCAGCCCTCGAAATTCGAGTGCAAATTCTAAAAAATTTTATTTCTTCATTTAATAAATAATTTCATAAGAGCTTACAGGTACGCTAATCAATTTTAACCAATTCACAATTCAAGACAGGGCTTTTGATATTTATAATAAACACGCAACTTTAAATGAGCATTGCTCAAAAAAATGTTCGAAACGGTGCAAATCTGTAAATCTGATGGACATCTAAAAAGAAATACCTTTAAAATGAGGTATGTTTTTACAAAATCGGTTATTAACTACAAGTTTTATATCGGTCACAAGAAATCGCCGTGCCAATTAATATTATAGATAACTGATATTAAGCCAAATTTCCTAGTAAAGTATTTGAAGCGCCATCTATATATAAAAGCGAAAGTATGTATGTATGTTTCTTTGTTTGTTGTTGCGTGTAGGGCGTAGCACCTCCCGTACAAAGTTAATTTTTAATATCATATATAATGAGTACTATGATAGGGAGAGCTTTGCAAATTTGTGTGGGTCACCCATTATGAATGTTATCGGAGAAGTGGGCGTGATACCTCCCATAAAAATTAGTTTTTCAATGCCATGTATCTCGAGTGCTACGACAGAGTCAGGTTTATAAATTTATCTGAGGTCATCCATTATTTATATAAGTAGTCGAACAAAAAATAGGCGGGTTCGGACTAATGTCATGGAACTCTCCATACAAAGTAAGTATTAAATGCCATATATCTGGAATACTATAATCAGTTACTCAACTGATGAGTTGATCAAAAAATGGGCCTAATCGGAGCTGTAGGCGTGGCACCATCGATATACATAGTAAATATATAATATCATATAACTGGAGTACTATAAAAGGGAAAACCTGTACACTTGGTTCAAGTCCTTTAGATATTAATGTGAGTAATCAGATAAAAAATGGGTGGGATACGATAAGTAGGCGTGGCACCTCCTACACAGAAAAAGATGAAGTACTTTGAAAGCGACAGTCTCCAAACTTCTGACAAGTACATTAATTACCAATGTGAATACTCGTGGTAAATATGGGCGGAATCGCCAAAATAAAAAATCGCCAAATTGAAAAATCACCAAAAACCGAAAATCTCAAAAAACGAAATCGCCAGAAACAAAAAGTTACAAAATCAAAAATCGCCAAAATCAAAAATCGCCAATTTAAAAAAATCGCCAAAATCAACAATCGCTAAAATAAGAGATTGTCAAATGATATATGATTGCTGGATTTAAATTTTCTAAAGGGTAGGTATATGCAGCTTGCTCCAGAGTTGGAACGCCAAAAAATTTGATAATTTTTGCGCCAAATGAAAAAACGAGAAATATTGTGTACCAGCTAAAAAAAATTTTAATTAATTAAAGTAAATTTTATTATATTACAATAAAAACTTCGTAGGAAAAAATGATTATGAAAACATACATGTCCATAAGTGTCGGTAAGTCGTTGCGAAGCACGACAAGGCATACTAGTATTTACATAATTTCTAAGATCCTTCTTCTTGTGTTGATAAACAGGTTTCTATAGAGGCTTAGCCGTCTTGTGCCTGGTATATTTTCCAATTTCTTCGACGGCGAAAACATTTTACACTTACTTAATTTGGTTTAAGTCTGGCAATTTGCGATATCTATGGTGTGGGATATGGTATATTTGCTTGAGATTAACCATTTGCATCATTCTCAAATGTTTCCAAGTGGGTATTTTGGTGATTTTTTTTTTGATTTTTAGAAACAGTAAATTAAGATGCTTGGCCAGCCTGGGTGATGGTGATGATGCTTTTTGAAATTGTTTTCCTCTGTAAACTTCATTTCAGCATTTTGCAAATTATATTAATGTTTATTGTATTCTTTCCATAGTTCAGATATAAATGTTAAAAAAATTTGTGATTGTTAAGTCTAATATGAGCATGGATGATGAGTGCCCCCTTACTTACTAACTAACAGCCACCACCAGAAGAATAAAAAATCTTAAATTTTTTTAAAGGTGTTAGGAGAAGAAGACTTCTGGTTTTCTGTAACAATGGCAAAGATGATTATTTTGACTTGATAACGAGCTAAACAACATGATTGTTGCCTCTGTTATTTGTTAAGGCAACTACTTGGCTTCGCTTCGTTTCGTTATGGTTGTATTTTGTTTAGAGGTTCCTTTATTTTTTTTATTTGAAGTTTTCTTACAACAAGGGTTAAACTTTAACAACAATTGTTAAACATTTGACTGTCTGCACTCGAAACACAGAGTGAAACTAAATAACGAAATACTGATTTCTGTATCCTCTTAATATTTTTTTTGCTAGTCACCGCATACGACTCTGATTTATAACCATAAACAATTTAAAATCTTTTGTGTTAAACATGGCTTTTTTGTCATGCATAATTTTCAAAAGGCAGTCAAAAGATGCAGATGCAGTAGCTGCATTATAAACAAAACTATTTCCACTTGAATTTGTTGAGTAACAGCAAATTTGTAAAAAAAAAAAAGCTTGGTTTAGTATTAAGAAAATTTTTACGGACATATTTCCCTGTTTTGTTGTAAAAGGAGTAATTTTGTTTAATTATTTTTTTCATGAAGAGAAAGTTTCAATACAAAATTTTTTTAATATTTTGACTTTTCTCTTCTTGAATGCTCAATCCTTGGAAATCTAAAAAATTTGTTCAAAAAGATGAGTCGTAAATTTAAGCAAAAACAAAATTACGATTTAATATGACACGGATTTAGCCATTTTTTTATATTTGAACTTTTTAGTTTTGCAAAGTTCCGTGGCTGTAATTATATGTGGTTGTTGCACAACTATTCAACTGACGTTTCGTTGATGTGTGGTTGCTACTGTGGATGTTTAACATTACAGTCACCACCACCACTCTACTTGTTGTACACACTTCCTTCTTAACAACCATGACATTAACTTTAACTCAATTGGAAAAGAGGCACGTTCTTGAAGAAAATGAAAGAAAAAACCCAGCAACTAGATCAAAAACAAAAAAAAAACCCTAAACAAGATCCTTCACACATGCTACTACTATTTCGCGGTTGAGCTAAAGTACTAAGGATGATGATGACGAAGATCGTTACCTCGAACTCTGAATGGTGGTGTACCAAAAACCACAAAAAGAACAACAAAAAACCACAACAAAAACACAAACAGAAAAATAAAGTTAAACTAAGTGTGCACAGAGTAAACTTTGCTTAAAAAGTATCTTAATATTTACACTCATCACTGATTTGCTGATGAGATGAAAGTGTAACGCTGTACGTATATTTATAATTTAAGTAATATAGTAAAAAAACAAAAATGTTTCATTGCAAAAATTCAAAATTGGCAAATTGGAAAAATTGCAAAAATGCAAAATTGCAAAAGTTTAAAATTGCAAAAGTGCAAAATTGTAAAAATTCAAAATTGAAAAAATTCCAAAAAACAAAAACGTAAAAATCAAGAACGCGAAAATTGTAATATCAAGTAAATTCAAAAACGCGAAAAAGTAAAAGAGAATTTTTTTGAAAATTTAAGAGAAAAAATTTTTTTTAGACAATAACACGTAAAATCGCAAACACTGAGAAACATTTTTTTTAATGCACGAAAATTGGAATAAGCACTCATACCAGTCCCAGAACAACCCGATCTGACAAAGAAGGCACAACAAATTTGAGAACAGTTTTCTTTATTTCTCCACATAGTCTCGTTTTTGCTCGATACTTTTGCCAGCGATATTCAATAGTTCGATACCCTATTTATAGTACGAACAATCTAGCTCCTTAAAATATATATTAACCGCAAACTCCATCTCTTTATTGTTTGCAAATCTTTTGTATACAACAGTACTTTTACAAAAGTGCCAGCAACAGTAAGGCTACCAGGTAAATGGTCGGAAAGTGCTTGCTCTAACAGGTGGGCTGAAAAGTTTGTATGGCTGACAGACGAATGGCGTTACTAGAATAAATCCATCTTTTTTAGTTACTACCAGCTTTGACAGCTGTCGGAAAATTGGTTCGTGGGCTATAGGATGGTCAATTAAGAAGCTTTTGTTATTGTGAAAAATTGATAAAAAAAAGGATTTCCTGTGTTAATGAAGAATCTCTTTTGGTAAAAAAAAATGCAAGTAAGAAAATTATAGTCGGTCTAGACCGACTATACGATACCCTATACTATTCGTTTAGAGACCCTATTTTTTAGGTCCAACTAATTAGATATAGAAAATATGTATAAATTTTACGCGGCATTGTTATTAATTTTTTTGCCTTCGGATATGAAAAACTTCATATCGGATGTTATATATATGGGGACTACGTCGAAAATTAGACCGATCCAGACTATATTTGGTAAAGTCACTTATTTTTTGCAAAATCATTTACAAATCAAATTTGAGAAAAGTCTTTTGATTTTAGTGAATATCGGGAATCAGCTTCATATGGGGACTATGACTAAGAATTGTCCTATAGGGTTTATTTTTGAGCTACTAATTAACGGATGTAATATACATACACAAACACAATTTGACAGAGATCTATATAATTTGGATATTATGGCAATTTAAGTCGATCTCAAAGGGGTAATTTCTATGGGGACTAGGTCTGAACATTACCTGATTTGCACCAATTTCAACAGCGTTCATCCCATAGCCGATAGAATCTTATGCACCAAATTTCATCAAAATATATTCATATTTGCGATCTGTAGTTTGATTACAAGTTTTACATGGACACACGGACAGATGCTAATCGCTAAATCGGCTCAGAAAGTGATTCTGAGGCGATCGGTTAATAAAAGATGGGTCTAGGTCAAATACTTTTGGTAGTTACAAACATCAGCACAAAGTCATTATACTCTGACCACATAGTGTGGTATAGGGTGTAAATACTGCCAAAGACCAAGTTTGGCTTCATAGACATTATTCGGACTCTGCCCCAGGAAAATCAGCCGTTGAGAAGTGGTTTGATAAATTAAAACGCGGCGAAATGAGCATCGAACATGGAGCACGTAGTGGACGCCCAAAAGAGGCTGTTACCGACAAAATCATCAAAAAAGTCCACAAAATAATTTTGAATGACCGTAAAGTGAAGCTGATCGAGATAGCTGAGACTCTAAATATACCGAAATATGAAATCACAAAAAAGAAAATAGAGCTGTGTCATCAAGACAATGCACCGTGTCACAAACCAACGATAACTATCGCAAAGTTGCATGACATAGGCTACGAATTACTTCGACAATCTGCGTATTCTCCAGGTCTAGGCCGCAGTGACTTTTTCCTGTTTGCAGAAATCAGAAGAATTTTTGATGGAAAGAAATTTAGCCTTGATGAGGTAATTACCGAAACTGAGGACGTTTTCAAGGCTAGAGAAAAATCGAAAAATTGTATGTACACTAGAGTCCCTGTGTCATCCTCGAAGGCAACTATGTTAAATAATAAAAGCGAATTATACCAAAAAGAAAGCCCTTTACTATATTAGCCTGCGAAATTTTCAGCACAGCTGTTGCTTTTCGTTTATACGTATAATCTTTTCAATATAAGTAACATTTTACGAGAACTAACTGAACAAAAAAGTTTTCGAAATAATGAGTTACGTGGGATGATATCAAATACCTCACAAAAATTCAAAAAGAGGCAAAAGTTTTCATTTCTGCGATTAAAGCCTAAATCTAAAATACTGGTTAAATATAATATACTAGTATGTCCTGTCGCGCTTCGCCATGACTTACAGAGACTTATTGGCATGTTTTATTTCATAATCAATTTTTCCTACGAAGTTTGTATTGTGCAATTGAAATAGTTAATTTATTTAATATTTTTTTACTTCAATGCTTGCTCATATACAATATGTTTGGTTTTTTCATTCACGGCAACAATTATCAAATTTTTTGGCATTCCTACTCTGGCATTCCTACTCTGGAGCATGAATTTTCCAAATTAAATATGGTAGTACTTAACTATTTTTTGATTTTGGCGATTTTTGATTTTAACGATTTTTGATTTTTGCGATTTTTGTTTTCGCTCATTCTTTAATTTGACAATTTTTTTTTTCGCGATTTTCGGATTTGGCGATTTTTGATTTTGTCGAATTTTGAATTAGGCGATTCCGCCCATATTTTCAACGACAATGATAATTAATGTAGTTGTAAAAAGTTTCAAGACTGTCGCCTCCGAATTACTTCATATTTTTGATATAGAACGTGTCACGCCCACTTATCCCATCCCGCTCAATTTTTATCCGACTACTCACATTACTATATGATGGACCCGTGTGAAGTGTCAAGGCTTTTTCTTTTATAGTACACCAGTTATATATTATATATTTACTTTGCATGGGCGGTGCCACGCCCACTTCTCCGATCACGTCTATTTTTTGTTCAACTAATCACATGAATAACTTATGGGCTCACGTACAGTTCCAAGGCGCTCACTATTAAATTACTTCAGATATATGACATTTTATATATACTTTGTATGAGAGATGCCACGCCTATCGGTCCGATACCGCCCATTGTTTGTCCGAATACTCACATCAATAATAGATGGACTTCGACAAATTTGCAAAGCTGTCTCTGCTATGTACTCGAGATATATAATATTGAATTATTACTTTGTATAGGAGGTGCCACGGCATTTATCCGATCCCGGCCATTTTCGGTATAGCTACTAACATAAATAATAGGTAACATCACACAAATTTGCAAAGCTCTATCTGTCATATTATTCAATATATGTATATGATATTAAAAGTTCACTTTATATGGGAGATGGCTACGTCCACTAAAAATATCAACAAAATTTATGGCCTATGTCCATCCTTACGGACCATTATAAATATTGGAACCAATATTTTTAAAATCACATGAGGAGTTATGTAGATTAGCTCCTACAAACAAACAAACAAACACACATTACCTTTTTGTTATGTTAGTATAGATTTATAATTGAGGAATAATTATGCGACTGAGTATTAACCCAATGAAAATTTTTTACTAAGTGTCGATTTGAAACAGTATTTACATCATCTTTTTTAATGGACACAGGAATTACCTCCTGCTGAAAAACAAAATTAAATAACGACAGAATTTCTTCCAAAAAACAATCTGGAGTATTTTTATATAACCCATAACTAATGCTGTCCAGACCTGGAGCATTATTAGGTTGAACAGAACAAAACAAGTTCTCTCGTCTCAAAAGGGGACTCTAGAAGAGGTTTGATAATATTATATAACGACCATGAAAGTGCACTGTCAAAATATGAAAGGAAATTTAAAATATTCAAAGAAGAACATAGTACCAAAATTTTTTTCCAACTAGGACTGCAATTTCTCATCGTGTTCGCAATTTTCCACCACTCGCATCATTTTTTTCTCTATATTCTTTGTTTTGAGACATAGCTTCTTCTTATCACATATGTTAACTTTGGAAACCTTTAATTGCTCTCGACATAAGTTTTTCTGCATATTTCCATACTAGATCTACGACAACTATTTAACTTTTCAAGCATATGTTTAAAGGCATTTTCGCACTGCGAGTCGAACCATTTATTTATTAAATCAAAACGTTTTTTTAATTAATTTAACACCAGTAGCTATACGAATTTTCACAGTACATATATTAAATTTTTTCTGAACGTGTAGATATAATTGTAAGTAGCTAAGAAAAGTAAGGTGGACGTAACAATTTCATTTGGGGAATATGGAAGTTTTCGTGGGAGTAACAATTCTATAGAGAGAGAGTTATTTTCAGAGCAAAATGGCTGAGACGAAAAAACACAATAATTTAACTTTACATCACAAAAAGCGGATAAACCCTTAGCATCACTGGCCATTCTTCCACTAACAATAACTAGCAGATCCCAGCCCTCGAAATTCGAGAACAAATTCTAAGAAATTTTATTTTTTCATTTAAAAAATTATATTATAAGACCCTAAAGGTGTGCCTATCAATTTTAGCCAACTCACAATTCAACACTTCTTATTGTCGGTACTGGTTTATGTCAAAATTATTTGTGTTTATGTCCAAAATTATTTTTGACTAGCTGTTTTTACCCGGTCTTGCCCGGGATCCAAAGGGCTTTGACTTGAAAAATGATTCACTATGCTTACCAGGCGCTGAGTACTTAGTCCCCGATGAACCATTCCTCAAAAAAATTAACTTACTCCCAAAAAATTTTTATGGGATTGGGGAATTTGTTCATGGTGAAAAAATTCCCTATGTTTACGTTTTTTGGGGGAACAAATTCATGTTTTATTTCAATTTAAAATTTTGTGATTTTTTAATTTAGAACTTTTTTTTATAAGACGCTACAACAAAAATACTTCAAAAATAAGCTGCGAAACCGCCCTAAGTTTTTTTTTTTTTAATTTTATTTAATTTGTAAACATCAAATATAACGGAATCGTTTGCAAATTAAAGGAATCAGAACTTTTAAAAATTGAATTACTTTATTCAATATGTGATCATCATTGAGCAGAGACGTCAAAGAAAAACAGAAAATGAATGCGACGTTTAATATTGTGCCGCAATGTTGCTTTAAGCAACTGCTTATAGTATATGTATAGTAATTATTGCACATATGTACGTAGATATAATTTATCATAAGACTTTTCACTGAGCTGTGTCCCGCGAGCGAGTCGCGTCCGCGTCCGCGCGTTTGGCAGCTACACCCGTGCTGCCGCGCAGTTGTCAATTTATTTGAATCCCAAAATATATTTTTCAGAACATTCCTATATTTTAGCTGAGCTGTGTTCCGTGGGCGCGTCGCGTCTGCGTCCGCGCTACCCTACCACGCGTTTGGCAGCTACACCCGTGCTGCCGCGCAGTAGTCAACTGATTTTAATCGCCAAAATATATTTTTCAGATCATTACAATATTTTAGCTGAGTGTGTTCGCGAGCGCGTCGCGTCCGCGTCCGCGCGTTTGGCGGCCACACCAGTGCTGCCGCGCAGTTGTTGTCAACCTATTTTAATTGCCAAATATTATTTTTCAGATCATCCGATATTTGGGAGCAGCTGTGTTCCGCGAGCGCATCTCGTCGCGTCCGCGCGCCGCTTTCGCGTATCGAAATTATGCTATTAAAGATAATACAGATTTTAAATACGTATATTGAGAGCAGTATGGAGATTTTGTTCATTTCTTTTGGGGACCTTTATTTAAAAATTTGGGGAATTTGTTCATTTTTTGGGGAATTTGTGCATTGGGGGCTAAGTGCTGAGCGCATGCTTCCCACTACAACTTAGCATGGATTATTTTGAGTGTATTATGTCTAAAAGTTACGAATTTTAGTTATTCTAGAGCTTGGGGATATACAGTAATTCTGGTTTTTCTTTCTGGTGCATATACGAAAAGCTTGTGCTGGCTCCCAACTCTGGAGCAGGCGACAAATAATTGTCTATGAGAAAAACAGGGAGATTCTAAGTTGATACCTGCTACCGTAAGAGATGGGCCTCTTATGTACGTTATGTTAGGAACAACTTTTTGTACCATCTCTTGCAATGAAAAACCAACTTACAAAAGTCTTCTGGTAGGGATATTACAGTCGTTTCAAGAGTTTCACATTCCCTGGAGTTAGCTTGTTTTATCCGTTGGGCCTGAAGACATTATTGAGTCGTTTCCGGAGTTTCAGATTCCCTCGACTAAGCTTCGCTTAGCTGCTGGATTTCTAGACGCACTGAAGTAGATTCAGGCATTTCCGCTTCTCTTACGAAGCTTGTCTTGATCTTTGGGCTTCAAGACGTTATTGGGTCTGCTTAGGTGTTTCGGCATTTCTCGACTCAGATTGTCTAACTCGTTGAGACTCGATACGAATTTGGGTCTGATCAGATTCTCTAGAGTTTTGTTTTGTTTAAGCCTTTTTGCATTTGAGGTAGTACGGCCTATATGCTATGCTTTCATGTGCAAGGTACAATTGCAAATAGTTATTTTTTCACCTTTACAACTCATTTATATAGTGAAAAAGATGAAATGGAAATATTTGTAATAGGTTGCTTTCCAATGTAGCCAAAAGGCAAGATGAAAATAAATGTAATATTTTGTTTTCCATTGTATTTAAAAAAGCGAGATGCAAATATTTATAATCGGAATAATCCTGCAGAGGTAGTCAACCTATGAAATAAATCTGCACTAATTTTGGGGTGTTGCAACTCATATAGTAAAAAAGATAAGACGGGAAAATTTGTAATAGGTTGATTTAAAATTTTCATTTCATAATGGTGTAAACTCAAGAGTAGTAAGTAAAGAGATTTATGTACAAAATTTTTGGGAAGTCCATTGTAAAATTAAAATGTGAACAAATACAAAAGCATATATAGAAAATCAAAAAAAAAGTGGGCGTCGCCGATAAAAGTATATGACGACCTTACCTGGGATTTGAGAATAATGTGCAGTAAATTCGAGCGAAACCCTTAAAAAATTAAAAAAGTGGTCGCAAAAGTAGGCGTGGCCGATAAAAACATATGGTGACTTTCCCTGTGGTACAGAGATCGTGTGTACCAAATTTCAAAGGAAATCGTTAACAATTAAAAATTTGTATAGCGAACAAATATACAAAAAAGCAGAAAATGAATTGTATATAAAAAGTGGGCGTAAAAGTAGGCGTGGTCGATAAGAAGCATATGGTGACCTAAGCTGGAGTACAGGGATCGTGTGTACTGAATCTCAAAGAAATCCGTTAAAAAATAAAAATTTGTATAGCGAACAAATATACCAAAAAGCAGAAAATGAATTGTATATAAAAAGTGGGCGTAAAAGTAGGCGTGGCCGGTAAGAAGTATATGGTGACCTTAGCTGGAGTACAGGGATCGTGTGTACCGAATTTCAGAGAAATCCGTTAACAAATAAAAATTTGTATAGTGAACAAATATGACAAAAACAGAAAAGGAATTTTACATAAAAAGTGGGCGTAAAAGTAGGCGTGGCCGATAGAAAGTATATGGCGACCTTTCCTGGGGTATAGAGATCGTGTGTACAAAATTTCAGGGAAATCCGTTGAAAAATAAAAATTTGTATAGCGGTCAAACAAACAAACAAATAAACAAACAAACAAACAAACAGAAAATGAATTTTATATATATAGATGTGTAACATCTATACGCGCAGGGGGGTAAATTTCTATTTCACAACACAATCAAAAAAACAGCCTAACTCATATCGGTGTGAGCTGAAGCAGATAACGCTGTGTGACTTATGATTGTATTGGTGAAAAAAAATTATGCTATGTTCTTTTTTAAACATTTTCCAATTGTCTTTCAAAAAACATCAATTGTATTTCAGAAACCATCAATATAATTTCAGAAAACATCATTTGAATTTCAGAAAACATAAATAGAATTTCAGAAAACATCAATATAATTTCAGAAAACATCATTCGAGTTTCAGAAAACATCAATTGAATTTCAGAAAGCATCAATAGAATTTCAGAAAACATCAATTGTATTTCAGAAACCATCAATATAATTTCAGAAAACATCATTTGAATTTCAGAAAACATAAATAGAATTTCAGAAAACATCAATATAATTTCAGAAAACATCAATTGTGTTTCAGAAACCATCAATATAATTTCAGAAAACATCATTTGAATTTCAGAAAACATAAATAGAATTTCAGAAACCATCAATATAATTTCAGAAAACATCAATTGTATTTCAGAAAACATCAATAGAATTTCAGAAAACATAGACTGTATTTCGGAAAACATCAATAAAATTTCAGAAAACATCAATTGTATTTCAGAAAACATCAATATAATTTCAGAAAACATCAATTGTATTTAAGAAACATCAACTGTATTTCAGAAAACATCATTTGAGTTTCAGAAAACATAAATAGAATTTCAGAAAACATCAATATAATTTCAGAAAACATCATTCGAGTTTCAGAAAACATCAATTGAATTCCAGAAAGCATCAATAGAATTTCAGAAAACATCAATTGTATTTCAGAAAACATTAATAGAATTTCAGAAAACATAGACTGTATTTCGGAAAACATCAATAAAATTTCAGAAAACATCAATTGTATTTCAGAAATCATCAATATAATTTCAGAAAACATCAATTGTATTTAAGAAAACATCAACTGTATTTCAGAAAACATCATTTGAATTTCAGAAAACATAAATATAATTTCAGAAAACATCATTTGAATTTCAGAAAACATAAATAGAATTTCAGAAAACATCAATATAATTTCAGAAAACATCATTCGAGTTTCAGAAAACATCAATTGAATTTCAGAAAACATCAATAGAATTTCAGAAAACATTAATATAATTTCAGAAAACATCATTCGAGTTTCAGAAAACATCATTTGATTTTCAGAAAACATAAATAGAATTTCAGAAAACATCAATATAATCTCAGAAAACATCAATTGTATTTCAGAAACCATCAATATAATTTCAGAAAACATCAATTGTATTTCAGAAAACATCAATAGAATTTCAGAAAACATAGACTGTATTTCAGAAAACATCAATAAAATTTCAGAAAACATCAATTGTATTTCAGAAAACATCAATATAATTTCAGAAAACATCAATTGTATTTCAGAAAACATCATTTAAATTTCAGAAAACATAAATAGAATTTCAGAAAACATCAATTGTATTTCAGAAAACATCAACTGTATTTCAGAAAACATCATTTGAATTTCAGAAAACATAAATAGAATTTCAGAAAACATCAATTGTATTTATGAAAACATCAACTGTATTTCAGAAAACATCATTTGAATTTCAGAAAACATCAATATAATTTCAGAAAACATCAATTGTATTTAAGAAAACATCAACTGTATTTCAGAAAACATCATTTGAATTTCAGAAAACATAAATATAATTTCAGAAAACATCATTTGAATTTCAGAAAACATAAATAGAATTTCAGAAAACATCAATATAATTTCAGAAAACATCATTCGAGTTTCAGAAAACATCAATTGAATTTCAGAAAACATCAATAGAATTTCAGAAAACATTAATATAATTTCAGAAAACATCATTCGAGTTTCAGAAAACATCATTTGAATTTCAGAAAACATAAATAGAATTTCAGAAAACATCAATTGTATTTCAGAAACCATCAATATAATTTCAGAAAACATCAATTGTATTTCAGAAAACATCAATAGAATTTCAGAAAACATCAATTGTATTTCAGAAAACATCAATATAATTTCAGAAAACATCAATTGTATTTAAGAAAACATCAACTGTATTTCAGAAACCATCAATATAATTTCAGAAAACATCAATTGTATTTAAGAAAACATCAATTGTATTTCAGAAAACATCAATTGTATTTCAGAAAACATCAATATAATTTCAGAAAACATCAATTGTATTTAAGAAAACATCAATTGTATTTCAGAAACCATCAATATAATTTCAGAAAACATCATTTGAATTTCAGAAAACATAAATAGAATTTCAGAAAACATCAATATAATTTCAGAAAACATCATTCGAGTTTCAGAAAACATCAATTGAATTCCAGAAAGCATCAATAGAATTTCAGAAAACATCAATTGTATTTCAGAAACCATCAATATAATTTCAGAAAACATCAATTGTATTTCAGAAAACATCAATAGAATTTCAGAAAACATCAATTGTATTTCAGAAAACATCAATATAATTTCAGAAAACATCAATTGTATTTAAGAAAACATCAATTGTATTTCAGAAGCCATCAATATAATTTCAGAAAACATCATTTGAATTTCAGAAAACATAAATAGAATTTCAGAAAACATCAATATAATTTCAGAAAACATCATTCGAGTTTCAGAAAACATCAATTGAATTCCAGAAAGCATCAATAGAATTTCAGAAAACATCAATTGTATTTCAGAAACCATCAATAGAATTTCAGAAAACATAGACTGTATTTCAGAAAACATCAATAAAATTTCAGAAAACATCAATTGTATTTCAGAAAACATCAATATAATTTCAGAAAACATCAATTGTATTTCAGAAAACATCATTTGAATTTCAGAAAACATAAATAGAATTTCAGAAAACATCAATTGTATTTCAGAAAACATCAACTGTATTTCAGAAAACATCATTTGAATTTCAGAAAACATAAATAGAATTTCAGAAAACATCAATTGTATTTATGAAAACATCAACTGTATTTCAGAAAACATCATTTGAATTTCAGAAAACATAAATAGAATTTCAGAAAACATCATTTGAATTTCAGAAAACATAAATAGAATTTCAGAAAACATCAATATAATTTCAGAAAACGTCATTCGAGTTTCAGAAAACATCAATTGAATTTCAGAAAACATCATTCGAGTTTCAGAAAACATCAATTGAATTTCAGAAAACATCAATAGAATTTCAGAAAACATTAATATAATTTCAGAAAACATCATTCGAGTTTCACAAAACATCATTTGAATTTCAGAAAACATAAATAGAATTTCAGAAAACATCAATATAATTTCAGAAAACGTCATTCGAGTTTCAGAAAACATCAATTGAATTTCAGAAAACATCAATAGAATTTCAGAAAACATCAATTGTATTTCAGAAAACATCAATTGTATTTCAGAAAACATCATTTGAATTTCAGAAAATATAAATAGAATTTCAGAAAACATCAATAGAATTTCAGAAAACATCAATTGTATTTCAGAAAACATCAATTGAATTTCAGAAAACATAAATAGAATTTCAGAAAACATCAATATAATTTCAGAAAACATCATTCGAGTTTCAGAAAACATCATTTGAATTTCAGAAAACATAAATAGAATTTCAGAAAACATCAATATAATTTTAGAAAACATCATTCGAGTTTCAGAAAACATCATTCGAGTTTCAGAAAACATCAATTGAATTTCAGAAAACATCAATAGAATTTCAGAAAACATCAATTGTATTTCAGAAAACATCAATTGTATTTCAGAAAACATCATTTGAATTTCAGAAAACATAATTAGAATTTCAGAAAACATCAATTGAGTTTCAAAAAGCATTATTTGAATTGCTGAGAACATTAATTGTATTTCAGAAAACATCAGTAGAATTTCAAAAAGCATCATTCAAATTGCTGAAAACATTAATTGTATTTCAGAAAACATCAATTGAATTTCAGAAAACATCAATTGCATTTCAGAAAACATCAATTGAGTTTCAGAAAACAGCATAATCGACTTATTTTTTATGCACTGGAAAATATGATGTTGATGTTTTCTTTAATTATTAGATGTTTACACATCTCCCTTTTGATCGGACTCACATAATTTTTTTTTAGTTCAACACAGGGCTTTTGCAAATACATCACCAAATTTAATAAACACACGCACTGCATTGTATCATTTTATGTATGTGTTAGTAGCAACTTTAAATGCATTTTACTCAAAAAAAATATACATAAAAATCTATAAATCTGGTGGACAGCTAAAAAGAAATGCCTTTCAAATGGGGGATGTTTGGTCAAAGTCGGAGTAAAACTGACAAAGTTACATCGGTCACAAGAAATCGTCTTGCCTATTAATATTATGGATACCACCGGCGTTAGCCAAGAAAGGGAGTAGCTTTCTCTCTCCACTATCAATCGTATTGTCCTTAGATTAGCAAATTGTGGAGACAAAAGGTAAAATTAAAAATTTAAATTAAAGAAAAATTAATTCTTCAAACTTTCTGAGCATAGTCTGCGTAGCTCCTTATAACGTTGTATCCTCTTCATTCATTGTCATCTACAGAAATGTAGTTTAATGTATGATTTTTATGTTTTTTTTTTGTTATTTTTTTTTCTCAAAGGCAACTTCTGTATAAACGTGCTGTGGTTTGATTTTTAATTAAACAATACGTGTGTTTAAAAGCGACTAAAAAAAGTGTGAAGAAATGTGTTTCATTTTCACTTAATTTTATTTTGTGATTTTTGATTTTTTTTTTTTTTTTACAAAAATATAGCGCATTTTATGTTCATCTTCTTGGATGATTAAAGCAGCTCTTGTTAGTTTTTTTTATATATCTTATAAAATTACGTGATTTTTTTATTAGTTCATTTTTTATTTTTGTTTTGTTATTGTTAAATTATGAATGTTTTTAGACAATCACGACTTATTGTTATGACTTTTTGCTTTGATTTTATTTGATTAAAAGAAAAATTCTGCAATCTTTATCGGACTAGGGATTTAGTTCATAACTTAAAGGAAGTGTAGAAGAAATTAAAGCATGCACATTATTGTACGTAATCGTTCTTAACGTTTCTATAATTTAATAGAGTTCGTTTCTTAAGTCTTTTGATTTTTAATGGAATATTGATGAACTACCGATATGACAACAAAAATTAAAATTTTAGTAAAATTTAAAATTAGCCAGATATATTTTCAGATGGAATTCAATTACTTGTGGTACAGTAATTCTAATGTAAGAAAAAAAAAAAAAAAAAATAAGTGAAAAAAATTCTTTGAGTTGAAAAATATTTGCGAAATTTTTGTAACCAAAGAAATTTCTTTGTACATAATTTTTTTTACATCAATAATTTTTATAAATAATACATAATAAATAATATTAAAAATGAATAAATAGTTTTGTTCTGAGATGTTTAGCAAAAAAATTTTTCTTCTAAATAATATTTTGGAGGTAGAAATAACTTAGCAAAAAAGAACAGCATAAAATACTGTTCTTGTTATCTGGGTGTGGTGAAAATTTCGATCATCACGAATCAATTAAACATGGATTTAGTTCTCTTCTAATTATTATTTCCGATATCATAATATTACGTATTTTAAGTACGTATTTTGTGGAACCATTTTCAGATCCTAGAAACTTTTTTATTATTTTTGAACTCTTTATCTTCATTATATTTTATGGGCTGTATACAAAAAAATTAAAGTGTACTTCAAGTAGACTTTATCAACAAATTTTGTTTGAAAAACATACAATAAAGTCTACTTGAAGTACTCTTTAATTATTTGGCATACGGCCCTGTATCTTTTTGTCTAATACGAACTTGCTGATTGGTTAGTTCGACATATTCTATCTATAATCTACATCGTCATGTACTCTGTTAGCGTCTTTAAATGAAACGTGTAACCGCGGAGAGATTTCGTCGGTAGTGGCGGCCGTATGGGAAGGAATGCTGAATGCTCCAGGGTATCGTCAAATGATTTCTATCGAAGCTGCATGGATTTAGAAGAGGAGAGTATTGAGGGAAAGGAAATTTACCCCCCCCCCCTCCCCACCAACTACCTTTCGATAGTTTTAAACTTCATGTACAAAATTGTGTTGGTATTGGTACGGACGGTCGCCCTCTAATGTTAGCAGAAAAAGGCACAGTGAAAAAAATACAGGAGAAAGCAACCAACGCAAAAAGGACATCATGCTATTCTCATAAATTAAATGACACCTTATCTAAAAGCATTAAAGTTCCACTCATACAAAAAGTGACTTCGCTTGTAAAGGAGACAACAAAATTTTTCAAAAATCAACACCCCAAAAGAAATAATGTTTTAATGAAATTTTTGGAATCAAAATTGTCGATATTGTGTGAAAATAGATGGGTGGAGCGGCATGATACAATATTACAATTTGCAAGTAATATTAAAAATATATTGGAGGCACTGGAGAAAATCTCGCATTGGAAGGACAGAGATACGTCCACAAAGGCGACAATTTTAATAAGTTCGCTAAGCTCATTTGATTTTATATGCGGATTTTATATCCTTAGTGATATTCTTGCCCTCACACAACCGATGAGCGTAGTTCTGCAAAAAAAAAAAAGACCTAGATTTATGCAAGGGGTCAGACATAATAAAAACTCTTTTAATGAGCCTTCAATATACATGAAGTGAGGCAGAGGAAAGCTTTAAATTTATTTATAACAAAGCGAAAATAATATGTGATCAGTTGAAAAAATAAATTTGAAAGAATGCACCCAATACGGGATTTTGAAGAATACTTTTGTATTGTTGGTTGTATTCCTTTATTAGAATCTACTTCGGAAGATCTCAAGTCTCGTTTTATGGAAGAATGCTTAAATGTTTTTAGCATACCTAAGCTGTTGCAGAAAAATATCACAAAGCTTCCGTAAACTGAATTGAAAGGGATAATTTCACAAGTTTTGTAGGATTTTGTTGGACTGCACCAACTAAAAAAGAAGTTCAATTTTCAAAGGTGGAATCTGAAATTATTCATTGGCAGCTAAAATGGAAAGTTTCAACAGAAATTCCAGATAAAAGCATATATGCATTATCTCACTGGGACGAAGATATGTACCCTACTCTCCGAATAATAATTCAAATTTTCATTTCATTGCAGGTAAGCAACTCAGCAGCTTCAAGATCTTTCTCAACTTAGCGGAGAATTAAAACATGGCTCAGATCAACAATGAGGAAAGACTAAGTGCTTTGGCCATGATGAATATTCACCAAAAACAAGAAATATCTACAGATGCTGTTTTAAACAAATTTTATTCCATGGGCAACAACAAAGTTAATATTTAAACAGTATTCTTACGGTCATATCACCTTCATTTTATTACAGGGGCCAAATCACCGCATTCGATATCGAGTAAAATCAATCGAAATTCCATATTTTGGTTTATTATTTAGAAAAGACAGACAAACATCAGCACTCGTTTAATTTTTACTCTTAACTAGGGGCCATAATTCGTTAACTGTGACAGAGTAAAATTATTTTAAGTATATTATTTTGCAAAATAAAAAAATAATTTCGATCGAAAAATTTCGTTAACGAATGAGGTGATTTGGCCCCAGAAACCTCATTTTGTTGAAACTACTTACATATAAAGCACCATTCCCCACTGTAACTGAGAAAATATTAACTGAAATTCATGATTTTAATTTGAATTATCATTTAATTTTAATTTAAATTTTCATTTAAAATTAAGAAGTTTTTATTGCCATTTAAGATCAGAAACTAAAATCTTTTACTAAAAATAGCAAAATTTTCACTTAGAAATTTAATTTAAATTTCAGAAAGTTCCATTTGATATTGAGAAAATTCCATTTAATTCAGAAATATTAAATACAAGCTTATACGTAAATTATTGGATTTCAAATGAAGTTTTCTGGATATTAAATGTTGTTTTATAAATTTCGATTGAAATTTTCTAACTTTCATAGATCTTTTTTTAACTGTAAATTGAATTTTTAACTTTGTTTTGTTTAGTAAAAGATTTAAATGTCTAAAATTTCAAATAAAAATTTTTTAATTTCAGTTAAAAAAATTGTATTTGAATTTTAAAATATTAAAAAATGTGGAAAGCTTTTCTGCAAGTAAAAAATATTTAAAAAAAATTTTTTTTTTTTTTGAAAAACTTTTCAAAATCTGCTTTAAGAAAAATAACTAAAAGTAATTTTTTGGGCAAACCTTAAAAAATATTTATTTTAAAAAAATATTGACTAAAATCTTGAGATTGATTTTTTAATGGTCCAATTTAATTTCGCTATGAATATTATTAATTTTTATTATTTCTAAACAATGTTATAATTTTTATCGTTATGTAATAAGTATATAAACTGTAATAATGCTTATCTAATGATTTTGGTATAAAAGGAGTTCGATCGTGACTGTCATGATAAACGGACGTTTAGCGGTGATCGGTGCATTCTTTAATCGTTTTTTCGATTTGTGCATATTGTGTTTAACGCATAGTGTTATTACTGCAATTTTTTTTTACATTTAAGCTGTGCCAATAGAAATAGACTCTTATAGAACAACAAAAAAAAAAAAAAAAAAAAAACTACACATAAATGAGTGAAAAAGCTCAAAAATCAAATATAAATAATGCCAAAAACTACCAAAATAACTCATCAACACAATACGATGAAAACATAGTGAATGATAGAAAAAGAAAAAATAACAACACTTTGCAAAGCGGCATAATGTCTAAGCAACTAAAAAACAACTACTATGCAATTCTTGATAATGACAAAGACTGCAATCAAGAATGTTTACAGCTTTTTGTTAAACATGTACAAGGTACTGAGATTTCAACAACTTCAAAAATGCAACAACAAACAACTCAACGACTAAAGAGATTAATGTAAATAAAGAAAATATAACAATTAATAGTCAAAATAACAATAAAAAAATACCACCATTGAACATTTTTGACGTAGAACCTAATGAACTTATTAAATTTATAAAAAAAGGTCTTCAAATAAATGAATTTAAAATTAAAGAGTTCAACAATAAAAAACTTTCATTATTTATGTCCTCTATAAGTGATTATAATAGAGTAAAAGCGTATCTGCAGAAAACAAATGTAAAATTTTTTACCTTTACTCCAAAAGATACCAAAACTAAGTCTTATTTACTAAAAGGTCTAAGTGCTAATATTGATCCCAACGAAATTTTTGAGGAGTTATGTAAATTTCAAAATCCAAACCTTAAATATATAAAGGTGAACCAATTTAAAACCAAACGAGCTGAAAACAATAGCTATGACCTACCAATATACTTAGTTCAAATAAGCGGCGAAAGCAAAGTAAATGAACTCAAATCTATTAAAGGACTTCTATACCGCTGTATTAGATGGGAAGCCTTGAGAAAACCGGAAATAACCCAATGTAGAAACTGTCAAAGCTTCTTTCACAGTCCATCAAATTGTTATCTCCCATCTAGATGCGTAAAATGTGATAAAATGCATGAAATTGGAAAATGCAGTCTGGATACGGTTCCTGAAAACGAAAGAGAAAAATTATTTTGTGTACTCTGCAGTAAATACGGCCATCCAACATCTTATAAGGGATGCGAAAAATATAAAGAACTCCAACAGAAGCTTCGTGCTAAAAAACAAATTTTGCAACAAAGAAGAACAAACAACCCAACAACCGATGTAAGCGCAAATATAAGTTACGCTAATACTGTAAAAAACAACAATTCACTAAATATAAACAACACCAACCCAATCCAAGTTGCATTAGAACAACTCAATAATTCTATGCAAAACCTTTCTAATCAAATTATTAATTTACAGAAACATTTACAAATCCAAACATCTAGAATAGATACCATTTATTCAATGTTAGAAGTTTAAATTATTACAATGGCCGAAACAATTGAAAAAAATCTCAATATAATTCAAATTAATGTAAATTCCGTAATAAGTTTAAGCAAAAGATATAATTTTAATAATTTCATAAATACATATAACCCGGACATAGTATTATTGAACGAGACAAAGCTTAATGTAAGACACAAAGTTACCTTTCAAGATTATTGCTTTATACGTAAAGATAGAACAAACGCTAAAAGAGGAGGTGGAACCGCAATTTTGATAAAAAACGGTATCAAATTTAATAATTATACTAACAACACTATTAACAAATTTAAATATTTAGAAACGTGCATAGTAAAAATACCTTTAGTAGCCAATAAATTTTTGCTTGTTATATCATCATATTATCCCTCGGGTAATAATAACAGTCTTTTTAAGACTGAATTGTCACAACTTTTTCAATCTTTAAATTTACATAATCCTAACAATTATTACATAGTTTCAGGAGACCTAAACAGTAAACATGTTGAATGGGCCAATGCTTCTAATAATACGAAAGGGAATATGCTTAAAGAATGGATGTCTTTCAATGAAATTTTGTATAGATGCAGCTTATATGCTTCTGTCACACCTTCTTATCCTCGTTGTGAATCGTATTTAGATGTATGCATAGCAGACTCTCGCCTATCTATACAGAAGGAAACCAATACATTAAATTGCCTAAAAACCATAGACTATGATAGCGATCACAATGCTATACAAATTCGTATTTTACATGATGAAAATAATCAAACAAAAAACCAGATTTAAAATTTAATTACAAAAAAACTAATTGGAAAAAATTCAAAAATAACATCATGAATGAGTTAAATAATAGTGAAACAATACCGAATAACAGAAATCTAACAAACTCTGAAATTGATTTTTATTTGAGTAGACTAAATAAATTTACAATGAACTCAATTGAAAAGTCTGTCCCAAAATTTAAAAACAGCAATTCAGTTGAAAAATTCGTTAACGCAACTATAAAGAAATTACAATCTGAAAAAAGTAAAATAATAACTACCATCAAAAAACATAATAGACTAGAACTTTCTTTAAAGCCAGTAGAACTTAATTTACTCAAAAATAATTTAAAACTAATTAAAAAACTTATTAATGACATTTTTGTTCTAGCAGTTAATAAACAGTTGAAGGATAAGTTGGAAAGCATTGTTATAAAAAATCCATCGAATATGTTTTTTGAAGTCAAAAAACAATTTAAAATGACTCAAGCATTAAGCATTAATCACATTAAAATTCCAATAGACGAAGAAGTTTTACTAAGAAATATAGGAATTAATGCTCTCGAATTAGATGTGGAAAATACTAACTTTGTAGTAAGAGATCAGAACCAAATATTAAATACAATTGGGTCCTATCTAGAATCTGTTCACTCTCACAAAGAAATCGACCCAGATAACAATTTGCATATTGATGTCGGTAATCTTTTCTCTAGGTTTTTGGAAACAAAAACTGAATACGAAGCAAACCAAACATTTTTAAAAATATTTAATGCAAATAAAAAGGCCAATGAGTTAAACGAAACTCTCGCTGAGGATTATTTCATTACAAAGAATTCTATTTTTTATATTTTCAAAAACTTAAGACAAAAATTATCCTCAGGCATAGACAACACACCCAATATTATTTTAAGGAATATTTCAGAAACAATTGTTTTAGAATATTGTACGCTATTCAACAACATGCTTAATAATTCTTACTTTCCACATGCGTGGAAATTGGCAAAAGTTGTAGTTTTACCCAAAAAAGATAAGGACAGAAGTAATCCAAAAAACCTTCGTGCAATCAGTTTGTTACCAAATATAAGCAAGGTATATGAAGTTTGTATTAACAAAAATATATTAAAATTTTGCGAAACAAAAAATTTAATCAATGATAACCAATTCGGATTTAAATACAAACATTCAACTACTCATGCAATACACTGTTTAGTCTCAAATATCAATTGGAACTTGAATAAATCCCTTTGTACAGGTGCCTGTCTTATAGATTTTGAAAAAGCTTTCGATAGTGTCTGGATTCCAGGCTTGATTTATAAACTTTGGAAATATAAAGCTCCAATGCATTTATTAATACATAATATGCTAAACAACAAATCCTTTCAAGTTAGTAATAATAATCAAATAAGTACTAGAAAATTTATTATTGCAAATGGTTTGCAACAAGGTACTGTGAACTCCCCTGTATTATTTAATTTGTTCATACATGATCTCCTAAATAAAATTGATAACATCATAGGATTTGCTGATGACATCATTATCTATCATTCTGATAACAAAATCCAAAAAATTAACGAAAACTTACAAAATTATTTTAATTTAGTACAGAAATATGCCCTTGATTGGCAAATGAAAATTAATTTTAATAAATGCGAAACTATATTGTTCCGTCCTCCAGTAGGAAAGTGCAATTATAATATAAAAAAAAAATTGGAAAGAGTTTGGAATAGCGTCTAATAACAATATACATATCCCAAACAAAGATGAGGTTAAATATCTTGGAATTTATTTAGATAAATTTTTATACTTCAATAGTCATACTAATTTACAGCTAATAAAAGCAAGAAATGCATTTTTTATGTACAAAAAACTATTCTTTTCTAAATATATTAAACACAATGTAAAAACTTTGTTATATCAAGCATTAATCAGACCTATTTTAACATACGGTTGCCAAATATGGTTTAATATTTCACCATCTTATATGGAGAAAATGCGAGTTTTTGAACGAAAATGTTTGAGAGCATGCACATCACTATATAGGACTTCTAATAGTGACTATACAAAATTTGTATCAAATAAAATACTATATAAGGTAGCAAAAATAAGTAGAATTGATAATTTTATAATTCATTTAATTAGAAACCACATTATTAAATGCTTCGAATGTAAAGAAAATAACTTAATAATTGCTCCTTATTATGCCAACGAGGAATACTTGTATAGCACATTACATAATGGTTATATACCACCTGAAGCTTTCTTATATCTAGATAGTAAAGGATTTATCCAAAACGAATTTGCCGTTCCTATATTTTATCACATATATAGACGAGCCAATATAAAATCTATCAGTTGCAGGCAAATGACTTTTGAAAATCGTAGATTTGACACTAGCGTTTACTTAAGGGATAAAAATATGATCCCAAACTTAAATGTTAAAAAATTTTGGTGGCTCACTGAATGAGTTCCACTTCCTCTTTTTTATCCCTTGACTTAGTTTTTATCTTTTCAAATATGAAAGTAATGTTTTTTTTGATATTTTTCTTTACATTTATTTACATACATACATATATAAAATACTAATAAATATTGTATAAATTATTGTAATTATTTTTAAAAAAATTTTATTAATATTATATATACTATACTAGAGAGCTCGAATATGGCACTGTGTATTTTAAATTATTGTTCATACTATTTGTTTATTTATAGTTTAAGTTTACAAAATTGAATTAAATAAACGATTAAAACAAAAAAAAAAAATTTTGGTATAAAAATTTTTTATTGCTTTAAAATATAAATATTTTGTCATTTTGGTGTTAATTCTTTTAAAAACTTATATAATTAATTATAAAACAAGGTAAATAATTAAAATTATTTTATATCACAACTGTTATTTTATTGGTAATGAATTTACTGAAAAACTTGTTGAGTTTTTGTTTTGTTTTTTTAAAATTTTTAATTTTTTGTAAGTACATAACTTTTAGATAAACTTCTGTAAGTACACAAATTTTTTTTTGTCAAAAATAACCCCCAAAAAGGTTGAGTTAGATCCGCGCTTGATTTAATACAATACATTTTATTAGATTATACTGCGGACATTGGGATCGTTGCTACTTCATGATCTTCTTAATCTCTCAAATGTTAAGAGGAAAGGTAAATTAAAAAAATGACTGCCATAGTGTAAGGAATCTTTAACCATCTCTCTTAGTATATAATTATTGATTATTATAAGATATGATTTTCTGAAAATAAAATAATAATATATATAAAACAAGTAAGAAAATTATAGTCGGTCTAGACCGACTATACGATACCCTATACCATGCGTTTAGAAACTCTATCTCTTAGGCCCAACTAACTGGACATAGAAAATAAGCAAAAACCAAATTTGAGTGGGATTTTTATTAATTTTTTTTTAGCTGCAGATACGAAAAAGTTCATATCGGATGATATATCTATATGGGGACTAGGTTCAAAAATGGACCGATCCTGATCATGTTTGGTAAAGTCTCTTTTATTTTGCAAAAATATATACAAACAAAATTTGAGAAGAATCAGTGCAATATTTTTGTTTTTAATAGAATTAATTGAAGATCGGGAAGCAGCTCTATATGGGGCCAAAGGGATCATTTTTGGACTACTCATTAATGGATATAATGAACGCATACAAACCCAATTTGAGTAAGATGTATATGACAATTTGGATCTTATGCAATTTATGTCGATTTCATAGGGGTAATTTGTATGGGGGCTAGGTCTGAACATGAACCGATTCTCACCAATTTCAATAGCGTTCATCCCATGGCCAATAGAAGCTTACGTACCAAATTTCGTCAAAACATATTCATATTTGCGACCTGCAGTTTGATTACAAGCTTTACATGGACACACAGACGGACGGACGGATGGGCGGACGGACGGACATTGTTAAATCAACTCAGAAAGTGATTCTGATTCGATCGGTATAATTAAAGATGGGTCTAGGTCAAATATTTTTGGTTGTTACAAACAGCAGCACAAAGTCATTATACCCAAACCACATAGTGGTATAGGGTATAAAAAGGAAAGGTACTATTTTAAACTAAGGCATTTTTTTCAGCAAACGACTTTAGTAAAACAGAACTTTTTTAAGAAGATGAAATGTGCTTTTTTACGAGAAGGTAACTTTTTAATTTTTATAATTTTTGTAAAGTACCTATTTTTAAACAAAAGTATTATTTTAGGAAATGTGCGATTTTTAAAAAGATATCTTTTTAAGAAAATGTGCTTTATTTAAGAAAGTCTATTTTTAAAGAAAATTGGCATTTGAAGATAATATACTTTTTAAGAAAATGAGGTACTTTTTTAAGAAATATACTTTTAATGAAAATGTGCTTTTGTAACAAATGGTATTTTTTTAGAATTTTCTTTTTGAGCAAAAGTTGATTTCTGAAGTAAAGGTAATTTTTAAGAAAACTATATTTTTATGAAAATAATGCTTGTAAGAAAATGTACCTTTTTAACATAAAATGTTTTTAAAAATAAGCTTTTTTAAGATAAGTTACTTTTTCAAGAAAATGTACTTTTTTAAGACTAGGTAATTTTAAAGAAATACATTTTCGAAGAAAACGCAATTTTTTTCAAGATAAAGTAAGAAAATGTATTTTTTTTCTTTTTAAGAAAATGTACTTTTTTAAGAAAAAATACTTTCTGAAGCAAGCGTTATTTTTAGTAAACTAAAAGTTTTAAAAAAAGGTATTTTTTTAGGCAAAAGACATTTGGAACAAAATGGAGTTATTAATAAAATATATTTTTTTTAAGGAAGGACACTGTTTTAAGAAAAAATATTTTTTTAAGGAAACGTCCTTTTTAAGAAAAGATAAATTTTTAAGATTATGTACTTTTTTAAGAACAGGGTAATCTTTGAGAAAATGTAATCCTTAAGAAAGTAGGAAGATTTTTTATACCATCGACACTACTGTGCAGAGGGTATATAACAGTTTGTCAATCCGTTTGTAACTCATCGAAATAAATTCCGGAGACCCCATATACTATGTATATTCTTGATCCTTATAAAAGGAAATGTCGATCTAACGATGACCATCTGTCTGCATGTCTGTTGACAATGTTCGTCATAATCTGCAAAAATTCATTTATTATTTACCCATTTTTGAATAGTTTTCAAGCAAATCACGAACGACACCTTTGTAGTTCGGGCTCCTGATGTTTCCTAGAAAGTTAGAGACAATTTGTCGAAATGAATTCCATGCAGCTTTCTCATCTCTTTAAAAGTAGAGCTTAGAGCATTTTTCGAATTTGCAATTTTTGAAAATGAAAGATTTGGAAATATTGTTTTTAAATAAGCAAAGGCTCTACTCTCTTTGTCTCGAGTTTTAACAAAATTTTTAGCTCAGCCCAGCTCTACATGTGATGGTAGTATCAATGCAGAATACTTTACATTATGTTCCCCATACGACAAGAACTTCATATTGAAATGTCTCTCTTATTACCGTAAAGCGTACAAGACTGAACTGAAACTATCACATTTCGGCTTTGGTGGCGATCGCACCTTCTACGTCAATGAAAACTTGGCCACCACTAATCATAAAATACTTCGATCTGCCATTGAATATAAAAAGAAAGGGCTGATAAAAACAGCATACACTGCTAGAAGCTTAGTTTATATTAGATTCAATGGTAATGACGAACCAGTTAGAGTTGAGACTATTGAAGGACTAAACAATTTATTTCCTGATGGCAATAGTTTATCTTTCAGTTCCGAAGACGTAACTTATAATCTTATTCGTATTTTATGCAAACAGAGATCAGGTTTAAATATATGCCATATTAATGCGCAAAGTCTTAATAATAAGGTTGATGAATTTAGGTTTATCTTTGAGAACTGAGGTGTTGATATAATATGTGTTTCGGAGACATGGTTTTTTAGAACAAAATTTGGCACATGTTTTCCTTAAATCTGTACCTTTAAAAACAACAACATACAATAACAAAAATAAACCTTGGTTCAATCAACAGATTAAGGATAAAATCCGTGAAAGGGATAAAGCTTTTAAAAGTTGGAAATTGTTTAAAACAGATAATTTATATGAGGAATAGTTAGTTAGTTAAATGTTCTTTATTTAATTCATTTCTTTGTGATAACAATTTTTTTTTTTTTTTAATAATAAATAAAATAATAATAAAAAAAAAAAAAAAAATAAGAACATACGACTATGACTTAATGTCGTCAGTCGGAAAGAGATAAATATGATAATGTTTTTGTGTATTATATAATAAGGTTAATAGTTAAACTCATTTAAGAGCTCCTTCCTGTAACCTATCGCATGTGTAATGAATCCATATATTTCTTTAAAATTTTCTGTAGGGTTGTTTACAATAGTTATTAACTCATGTTCAGTCAAGTTAAACTTTTTAAAATGTTTATATCTGATATGACGCAAAATAGGACATATGGCTATGAAAATAAAATATTTTCAATCTGATTAAGATTGCATAACGAGCAATCATGGGATCTTTGAAACCTTGTTCCATTTAATTCAAGAAGGTCACTTCTAACTTTGAATATGTAGCTAATGGCTGTCGTGTTATTTGAAATTTCAAAATATAATTGAGGCCTCGTGTAATTGAGTTTAGAGTAAAACCGGTTTGCAGTAGCTGCTTTTTCTAAATGATTTTGTAGTTCTTTAAATTTCAATCCTGATAAAATATGAAATCTTAATTGTTCCCAGCTTTCTTTTGTAGAGCATTCTGAAAATCTGGAAGTATTTACTTCGTTAGCTAATGCATCTATTTGCTCATACCAATACACTTTTTTTTGCATTATAATTCTTGTAAGCTGGTTTGGTAAACGGTCGTTGTTGTATTCATGTAATGTACTAATAATATATCTTAGATGTAAATCCAATGTAAATATAAAATTATTCTCTACACCAGTTTCCAGCTTCAATATATATGTGGGTGTAAAAGGTGGCAGTCTTAATTTTTTTTTTAAAAAGAAACGTAGAAGTTTATCTACTTCTTCAAAAGAAGAAAATCCCCATATTTGGGCGGCATAAGACTGAATTCCACGGCATACCGATTTAAACAAATTCCATTTTGCTTTTAAGCATATCTCTTTTTTCGCCAAAAAATCATTCCATGTTGCATTAGTGCTGTTTTTTGCAGATAAATTTCTTTTTTCAACGTATTTTTTAAAAGACATTTTAGGTGATAAAGTAACTCCCAAATATGTATATTCATTTGTGATTCTTACAGGCTCACCATTAAAGGTCCATCTTTCCCGTCTTGCGATTCTTCCTCCTTTACTGAATATCATAATTTCTGATTTGCTTAAATTGACCTGCAGGTTCCACATCTCAAAATATCTTTCAAGTTGATTTATCATTTGTTGCATTGTTACAATATCATCAGCTAAAATTACGATGTTGTCAGCATACATTAGTAATCTTACATGTGTAGAACCTATATTTATTCCACCTCCTATATATTCGTGCAAATCATTTAGATATATTGAAAAAAGTGTTGGTGAAAGTAAACAGCCTTGTTTAACTCCAGAACCAGTTTCAAACTCATCTGAGACCTCCTCTCCATCCCATACCTTAAATTTAGTGTCACTATATATGGTTCCGATCATTTGGACCATTTTTGTTGATACACCAATTGTATTAAGTTTATAAACAAGAGATTTCCTTGAGATTTTATCAAAAGCTGCACTGAAATCAACGAAAAAAGCATACAATTTTTTGTTTTCTTTGAACTTAAGGTGAGCAATTGCGGATAAACTATATAAATTATCAACCGTTGAGTATCCCTCTCTGAATCCAGCTTGGTATTCGGAGAGTTTATTGTATTTAGTTAGCCACGAGTTAAGATGATTATTTAGAATGCCCATAAAAATTTTTGCAATTGTATTTATAAAAGATATACCACGATAATTACTCACAGTATTCCTTTCTCCCTTCTTATACATTGGAAAAAGTATACTTGTCGTAAATTTTTCATCCAAATTTGCTGTTTCATATATGATGTTGTATGTGTTTGCCAGCTCTTCCACAAAAATATCCGTTGAGTTCTTAAAGAATTCATAGCTGACGCGGTCCTCTCCAGGGGCTTTGTTTTTCTTGGCTTTGGCTAGTACGTGTTTTATTTCAAAAGTTGAAATAGGTTGATCTAGATCTTCATCCGTATATTTCATTGCAGCATACATTATATTATGCGAAATATCAGGCGTATTCAAAAGAGTAGAAAAATATTGTTTGAACACATTTGCCGGTATATCAGATTTTGACTGCATTTCTTTGTTTTTTATTTCTTTAATAAGATTCCACCAATCTTTACCAGTTTTTACTAAATTTATATGATTTCCTACCTTTCTATAATATTCGTATTTACTTCTTTCACAAATTTCTTTATATTTTTTATTTTCCATAACATATTTTTCTCTGTTGCTTGTTGTTGGGTTTTGACGAAATGTGGTAAGAGCTCTAAAAGACTTTTCCCTCATGTTATAGCACTTGAAATTAAACCATTTGTTTTCTGTTGTAATATGTACTTCATTTTTGTGTTTATAAGGGTTTGATATGTTGATAACGTTTATGAAATCTTGCAAATTTAATACATCCTTTTGTTGTTTATAAATATTTAACTGTTGATTAAGGTTTTCTTTATAAATCTCTATTTTACTTTCATCCCACTTTAGCTTTGGTAGTAACTTCATTGGCTCTTTTAAGTTTCTTCCTTTAATATTTATAGTTAAAACAATTGGCATATGGTTAGACCATCCCCTACTTTCTACCGAAAAACTTTCAATACATTCTAAATTTTCATGTGCTGAGGCGCATATATCGTTGACTGATTGCCCAACTCCGCTTATATAAGTTAGATTGCCATTTTCATCGCCTTTTGTACACCCATTTAATACATGTAAACCAAAGTCTTCGCATACCTCAATGAAAGATTTTCCCTTTTTATTTTCGGTTACGTCTCTAGATTTCCTTGTGTCCAAACCGATTTAAAAAAGTCATCTAATGGTTGCTGTATATTTCCTATTCTGATGTTTAGGTCGCCAATCAAAATCGGATTTTCTACGTTTTCGTTTATTAAAAAATGTTTTACTCTTTCAAAATCTGCCATCCAGTTAGCTTCTCTTAGATAAAGAGGAACTATATTTAAAGTTTTGTTGTTGTTTTTTATTATAATCGATACTATTTCTTCGGTTTTTTTGAAATTAAATTGTATATTATGTTTTGATAAGTCTTTTTTCACACCGTAGACAGATCCACCTATTCCTCTTCCGAATCTACTATTTTTAAATGCCGGATTCCAATACATATCATAGCCACAAAAAAATTTTTTAAAACGTTCTACCTTTTCCTCAAGTATATGAGTTTCTAACAGCACAAATACATCAAAACTTTTTATATATTGGAAAAAATCATTTAAAAAAATTTTATTTTCTAGACCGTTTATATTATATGATATAATTTTTAAACATATTGATTTATTAAAAATATGAGGAATATTCCAAAGCTAGAAAACAAGTAAATAAAATGATGAAAACTGCTAAATCTGCATACTACTCTAGCCTATTTATTTCTGCTGCACACTCTAAAAAAACGTGGAAACTTATACGAGAAATTGGTGTCGGAAAATCTAAGGAAATTGTCAATTACCCATAAACGATGGATGTTATTACCGCAATACTGATATAAGTTCAACTTTATCGGAAAATGCCTTTTGTTGATAACATACATCCCAGATTCCTAAAGAAAATTATCCCTCAACTGCTACCTCAAATTACCCATATTTTTAACACTATTATCACAAAAAGTGTATTTCCTCAAAGTTGGAAAAATGCTAAAATTTTACCTATTCCTAAATCAAGTAAAGAATATCGTCCCATTGCTATCCTACCATACTTGCCTAAAGTGGTTGAAAGGTTATTGCATCAGAAAATAGGCAAACATGTCAAGAATAAGGGCCTACCCTCAGACAGACAATCAGGATTTCTTCCTAAACATAGCTGCATAACTGCACTTATTGATGTGTCTGAAGATATTCGTGGGTATATTGATAGTGATAACATTGCATTTCTAGTGCTCTTAGATCATTCAAAGGCATTTGATACTGTGAATCATGAAATACTGTGCATGAAGCTAAGAACTTTTTTTGGTTTCTCTCCTACCGCAACTCGTCTTATATCTTCTTATTTAGAAAATCGACAACAATACGTTAACGCCAATAACAAAATATCAAATGTGCTTCCAGTAAAAAAGGGCGTTCCGCAAGGTTCGATTCTAGGACCACTTCTTTTCACTATATATGTATATAAATGAATTGCCTAGGCAACTTTCGTATTGTAAAGTTCATATGTATGCTGATGATGTGCAACTTTATGTTTGTAGTCGTTTCGATGAACTAAATAACTGTGTTGCGAACCTAAATGTGCATCTTAATCGTATTCACTTCTGGGCTCTGGCAAATGTGCTATGTCTCAATCCTTCAAAGTCTAAATGAATCGTTATTACTCGAAGATCAGTGCCTTCTCTTGCTATACCAGATATTATGCTTAACCGACAAATTATTGAAATTACACAAAAAAACCAAAAATCTTGGAATTATTTTCAATAAAACTCTCACCTGGTCTGATCATATAAATGTCGCTTCGGGAAAAACGTATTCAATACTTCGATCACTGTGGAAAACTCAACATCCTACACCAGTCCATGTACGAGTTCTACTTGCAAAAACCTATCTAATTCCAACTTTGTTGTACGGATGCGAACTATTTGCTAGCTGAGATTCAATTAGCTCTAGGAAATTAACAACTACGTTTTATTCTATATTAAGATACGTCTACAATTTGAAAATATCATCCCACATAACGCCGTATGCACGAACATTTTATGGTGTGAATTTTTGCGATCTCTTGAAGATACGATCATTGATACTGATGCATAAGATTATATTTACACGTGAGCCTACATATCTTTTTAATCGGATATCCTTTTCTAATTAAAGAAGAAATAATTCTATAATTCAAATAAGGCATAAAAGTTTGGTCTCTGAATGGCAGTTATATATACAATGCATACGTCTCTGGAACTTGCTACCGCCAACATTAAAATATTTAAGCAACGCAGGGCATTTTAGGAAACAAGTTTTCCAATTTTTCAATACCATTTAAATATTGTTTAAACTTTGCTTTGTTTTGAATATATGTATGTAAAATAATTTTTGTTATCTTATTTTTATACAAATTATAAACTAAGTTATATTTTCATTAAATACTGTATCACATTATACCGATCCTGTACTTTAATTATAAGACTCTTAGTCTGGTTGTGCAGGAAACCAAATAAATAAATAAATAAATGTAGGCCTACGGTGCTTTCGACTCTTGTATTCCAATCCTCTTTTATGTAGTGATTTTTCTGATCGCGGCTATCCCAGTTGCTAAAATAGCAACTTTTAAGGCGCAACACATTTTCCAAATTCTTAATAAAGTGTTAATAGCTTCATATGTTTCTTTCATATTCACGGTATGTGCAATGGATCTCGTTGCCAGTATGTAATAAAACGGCCTTAAAGCTTAATTTGGCAAATAATTTAGAAATTGAGTCATTTGGTTTTGGTCATTTGTTTGCCCCACACATAAAAAAAATATATTCGGCTCATTCTTGCACAAAAATTTTCTAAGTTTTTGCTCGTTTTTTATTTTTATATTTTAAATAAACACTTGTCTGGTTCACAATCACTTGTTGATTGTGCAAAGTAGTGCCTTTAATACGTTGTTAAAATCACATTTTTCCAATGAAAGGGAAAATAAAATAGTTGCAAATGAGACGCACATAAGTAAATTATATAGAGACAATACAACAAAAAAGGAATCATTGTGTAATAAATAGGGTAGTACCGTTAAATATATCGCAAAATTTTTGGCTCTACACAAATAAGCGATAAAAATGTCGAAACTTGTAGTGCGATTCTGTAAATTTTAACGATCCGACAATCGCAAAATATATCGACAGCTATTGTTGTTGGCACTAACGATTAAGTGATTCACTAACTACACCTTAACGATAGTCGACAACGCAATTTTTCTATTTATTTAAATTATAAATCAGTGGCATCTCTGCCAAAATATGCGTAAAGCACAAAGAAGAATAAAAAAAAAAAACAAATCAAATCATATTTGGCGGGTTGATTTTATCCATTGTTGCGCTATGTAAGTTAAGTAAAATGTTTATTTACTAACTTTGTTAATTTCTTATATATACATTTTTTTTAGAACGACGACCAACGCTGCTTCAAAGAGAAGTCGCGCCTCAGTAGCACAACTTAACCAAATGGTTGACTTCATGATTGGAAACGCCGGACTAGCAGGGGGGTAAATTCCAAAAGCTGCACGGAAATATCGAATGCGACAAGAAGTTGAGCGAATTGGCGGCACTGCTTAATAGTCGTGGCGGAGCAGTAAAGTCTGTGTATCAATGGCACACGGTAAGTAAACATTGTTTGGATATAAGACGTGTTACTAAATTGTTTGTATAAAAACGGTATGGAGGGACTTGAAAAGCCGCACAAGCATAAGAGTTCGGGACCGCAAAAGGCAACAAGCACTGACTGGAAATAGGCCGATTAGTCGAGCGCCAATCACGGAGCTGGAAAAGCGTGTGATTGCCATAATTGGGACCGATTACATCGAGGGAAATGAGTCGGTTGTGGAAAATGTGCCAATGGATGAGGTATGTTTTTTTTAGTGAAGTGAATTTTCCTAAATGTGTTTATCATAATTGGTTCCATTATTAGGAGCTTCAATTGCATCTTGAAGATGGAGGTGAAGACTTCATTTCAGAAATGCGGTCTTCATCATGTACACCTGTAAAAGCAAACGAGTTGCAGTGCGATACTGCCAAAACGCCGAAGAAGACGCCACAAAGGGGCTTAAAAAGAAAATGTGTAGACGATCAGGCCGATACCCAATCAAAATTTTTGGAAATTGCAAGAAAACAAGCAGATGCTTTAAAGGTATTTTTTTTTTCTCCAAATTTATCTAAAAGCTGAAAATGTTATTCTTTGTTTTTGTATTTATCTTTGCATATTTTTTAACAGATGCTGGCAGAATTAAATTCAGTAATTGCCGAAAGCAGTAAAATGATGGCGGAGGCTATAAAAACTATGGGGGAAGCGCTGAGTGCAGTCGATGAGGCATTTAATAATCTTGAAAATGCCATAAACGGAATGCAATAATTTATTTTTTGGTATGCTATGAAGTGCTCTCTGAATATAATCAAATTATACCCTATACCACTATGAGGTATTTGACCTAGACCCATCTTTTCTTTTATCATACCGATCGACACAGAATCACTTTCTGAGTTGATAGAGCCATGTCTGTCCGTTCGTCCGTCCGTCTGTGTAAACCTTGTAATAAAACTATAGGTCACAAGTATGAATATATTTAGATAAAATTTAGTATATAAGCTTCCATCAGCCATAGCATGAAGGCTATTGAAATTGGTGAAAATAACAATGCCTCTCAAATTGGGTTTATGCTTATTTTCTATATCTAAGTAGTTGGACCTATGATATAGAGTTTCTAAAATGCATGGTATAGAATATCGTATAGTCGGTCTACACCGACTATAATTTTCTTGTTTGTTACTAGTTTTTTTTTTTTTTTTTGTTCAAAAGTTTTTTTTTTTTTTTGTTTATTTCTTAAAACCAATTTTTCTTGTTATTTTTAGTTTTTATTTAAAGTGACGGACAATATAATAGTTTTTATAATGGTTTTTATATTTAAATACAAAAAGAAGTAAAATCGTAATTGTAACTATTACAATTTAACCATTATTTTTATATTTAAAAATAAAAGTCAAAAGCATAAAATTAGAAAAAAAAACTTAATTGATTCTATTGTATTGTCCGTAACTATATTTACAATGTAAATTTTTTTTTAATAACAAAGTGAATGTTGTTTTTGTTTCTTTTATATGTAAATATATTTAATTTGTTATTTTTATGAGTTTAAACTTTTTTATTGTTTTATTATAATTTTTGTTTATTTATTTAAAAATAAAGTAATGGATTGAATATGATGTTTAATTTTTTATCTATAATATTAATAGGCTAAGCGATTTCTTGTGACCGATGTTTGTTCTACCGTTTTATACCCATTATGACCAAACGTATATTAGTTGAAAAGTATTTCTTTTTCGTCATTTTGCAGATTTACAGATTTTTATATTTTTTCCTTTACTTTGAGTTAATTGCACTTAAAGTTGCTACTAACATATACATGAAATTATACATATGTACTATGTGTGTGTTTATTAAATTTGTTAATGTGTTTGTTAAAGATTTGTTATCTTCATTCACAATAATGATAAACCATAAGAGTGTTGGTTTGTGAATTGGCTAAGTTGAAAAATAAAGCTGCCTAGAAATTGCGCTCGAATTTCGAGCGCTGGAAGCTGCTAGTTTAAATAAAAAGTAAAAAAAAACTAAAATATTTTTATTATATTAAGATTTTTATTTATATAAAATAAATTGTGATGAGTCGTTCTTGGACACGTTTTGCTGTCGCGGATGGTGCTTATTGGGTTACCAAATTGCCACTTGTTTGAGGCTCTGATAACTCATCCTCATCCCCGTTTCTTTGTACGGTTTAATTTTTTTTATTTTTTGACTTAATATTATGTAATACAGATCCGGGATCATACAACAACGAGCATTGCTGCGATAAGCATCTCCAAATTGCTTTAAGGACACCAAAGAGTCGCTCGGCTCCAATGGATATCCAGAATCACCTGTAGATAAGATTTTGGTAGTAATTTTAAATGAAAAACTGTGCAATGGACAAATGTTTTTTGCTCTAAATGAAAATAATTTATTTTAGAAAAAACTTACTTGCTCCCGGATATTTAGCATTGATATTATATATTTTTTAATCTGGATCAGATATCTGCCAGTAAAACAAATTTTATCTTATTCTCGATTCTTTTATGATATTTAGCTTTTACCATTTGCACATACATACATATATTGAGTGGTAGCCATGGTGGTTGACATAGGTCTCCTGATGATTTTTCAGGCCCAAAATCGAGATATGTGTGCAGTCTATAGCCCCGATAGTGGCTCCTACAAATGCTGAGGGTGCTGAAACAAATATTATTTTTGCAGCTTGACGTTCCACTTGGGTCATTGGAAACCTCACCTTGGCACAAAACATTTGGGTGTTGATTGCAGCCGTCACATGATGTATGCAACGGCTTGTGGACGACTGGCTCATAGAAACTCCCCACTGTTCTCCTACAAGCCGTTGCACAGTGCTTTGATCCCATATAAGGAAGGGACAAAAATAGAAGGAGTTATCGTAAATGAATAAAAATTGGCATGCTGGTTTTATTTGTCAAAATTAGAAAAAAAAAACGAATTTTTGAAAAAATTGTTGCAAGGACACTCATACCTCCCATACATCCTGACCTTAAAATTTTGAATAAAATCTACAATTCGGCTTTTAACGACTTAGAAACTTGTTATAATTGTAGATATAACGTAATAACAATTTCTGTTAAATTTTGTTTAAATTGCTGCAAGGACTCGTTTTGCTGTCATACATCCTTTTTCTTAAAAGCCAAAATACGCTCTCAAAACCATCCAATTGTCAAAATTTTTATTTTTCTTCAGTCCAAATTAAAAAAAAACTCCACATCGGCACAAGGCCATTCACACCTGTCGTACATCCTGAATCTTAAATTTTGAAAAAAGCTTCTATTCTGATTACAATGTTGTAAAAAAATTTTTTCCTTTGTTGAAATAATAAAAAATGTACACAATTTTTACAGAAACAGCGCAAGGACACACATATATCCTGAATTTTAAATTAACTACTACCAAAAAAATAATAAAAGCATGATGGAAAAAGTTTTTATAAATAAATATTTTTTGTAATATAAAATAAATATTTATTAATATGTTTACGGAACAGCTTTTTAGAGTTTAACAAAAAGAAAAAACATTTTATTGATCGTCACTGGATTCTTCCGAAGAATACGATTCACTAGAAGAAGAACTAGCATGTATTTCAACATTTACACTTTCCTTTACAAGATATTTTTCTAACTCTTCGCCATTACTTTTATTTGTTTTTTTATTTAGCTTTCTGTTTGACGACAACACAGGATCTGAAGCCAACAACAAATGGGTCATTAAATCCTTGTTTGTATTTTCTCTGGATGATTTTCGTGTATGTGATAATCGGACCTTTCTAACGTTTTTGTGGTTAGCTTCAATAGCTTCTTCAGACAAACATCCTTAAAAAAAATTATAAAAGAATACTGTTTTATATAAAAAAAGTTAAGTGCTAACAAACCTATTGGAATATCAAAAAACTTAAGAACGTCACATCCGTGTATAAGAACTTTGTGTACACTACTGGGCATATAAAACAAACCAACTATAGTGGGATAAATATATGTTTCTTGTGGTTATTAAAAGTTCTTCGAATTTTTCATTATTTATTGGTATCCCACAAGACAGCACCCTTAATATTATATGGAAATTCTCAATTAAATCTTTATTTATTCCAGTAATTTCTGCTGATATAGCACTCTTTTCAAAAAATCGCCTAACCGTATTGCCGTCATTCGTTGTGCCAAATCCAGATTTGACTTGATCAATAACCAATCCCATTCTTGTTTTAAATTGATGTTGGATTGTTTTTTTTTTTTTTTAATTCTCCTCTGGTTTCTTCACTGACGTGCCATTTTTTGAATTCAAGTCGGTAGGCAATGTATAACACACATTCTAAGAAACGTATCCAGCAACGTAATGTGGAAAGACCAAATGTATAGTTGTCTACAATTGTTTCTCTTACGAAGTCGATTTTGTTCATTTGGGTTGGACTTGACTTACAAATAAAGCATCGACTTGATTAATTTGTATTACTGATTACATTTGCCACTGATCCGTCTATCATGGTACAATGCTCTTCATAACAAACTTCTAAAACACTACCGTTTCTTTTTATAATATCGGTTTCTAGACTTTCTATTGATTTTGTCATTGTCTTGTATTCTTCACGTACAAGTTCAGCATTTTCTTTCGATAAAATAAATTTAATTGGCCTACAGAATCGTGTCAAAGATGAAGCCTTGTTGATCCAAATTTCCTTCTGAGTTGTAATGTTTACCATTCTTAAATAATAGAAGAAGTGAAACGTTAACTGAGTGAAAATTTATATGGTACAAAAGTTGTTTAATTTGGTGGTATATAAAAAATTATATTAACACTTGTTTTAGTGGCCGAAAATTTTCATTATTTAATTGGGGATTTTTAAAAATTCATGGCTTTTTAAATAGAAAATGGCTCATTGAAAATTTTAAAAAAATTTCAGGAAACAGATTTCTTGTAACAACCAAATATATTGCCAACCTAAATTTTCGGTCTGATTTACACTTTACTTACTTAAGAGGTACAAATGTTATGAAGAACATAAACTCGTCTGTCTTGGTAGAATCTGCAACTTTTTGTTTATATTGGCTATGGCCAGAACTGCCATCCATGCCCCACTTACAAATTAAAGACAATTTAGATAAGACATTTTGCTCTTCACATAGCCCCAGTATTCCTTCTGCTGTTCTACGCATTAAATATTTTAACTTTACTTCTGCTGTTTCTGTAGCCGTAAAAAGCGGAACAGTTTGGATGTAAGATGTTAATTGTTTGACAAAGAACATTGTACTTTTTTTCTGAAAGGTCTAAGTCCATATACAGAGCCAAAGCTTCAGAAGGTAGTAAGTTTTTTTTGGTTATTCTTACTGATTTCGGATTTTTTTAATTTTTCGACAGCAAATTCCAATTCTGCTAGAGAATATCTGTCAATCAACTCAGCAGTTTTACGATGTTTTACTCTTAGTGACAATTCGTGAAATGGTTTTGCTGGTCTACCTTGTTTTTTTTTTCGTGTGTTGATGTTGTTGCTTGCATTGCTTCTGTTTCCACTGTCACTGCTTCAACTTGTTGTTCTTCTGCTTCTGCTTGTTGTTCCTCTGCTATTGGAGCTGTATTTCTGTTTTTTCCTTCATCAAAGTTTTTACGACATATTTCACTTGTACTAGGTTGCTAAAAAAATATTTTTTTTTACTCTTTTTATTATTATTAAAAATTTATTAAACTTACATTGTCTGTATTAAAAAAAAAAGCCAGTTTAACCATTTGGAATACTTCTTTTCAAACACACTTCGATTATATTTACTTGCTTTCCAATAAGTGCTCATATTAGAATTGAAAATATAAACTTTTTGATGTCTGTTTAATTTTTTTAAATTTCGTTTTCCAATTTTGCGTTCTACATATTTTTTTAATACAGATATTTTGTTATTTGGAGGTGCTGATAACCAGCACTCAACCAAATCAGAATTTTTTAATGAAGAACCCATTACAAAATTAATTTACACGATTTTCGTTCAATTTTAATTAAATATTGTTAAACACTGCACTTAAACAATTGACAAATTTAAATTGACTTTATTCTTTCACTTTTATTATTGTAAAAAGTAACGGTAATGACTGGTTTTAAGAATGTAAGGAATGACGATGAAAGTAATAGAAATTTAAAGAAATAAATAATAAAAAGTTATTGCTGTAAATCAAGATTTTTGTTTTGTAATTTCAGTGTTGTTGTAATTTATTTATTTTTTTAGCCTGTTGCCAATTTGCACAACATATAGTGTATAAAAGTGCATTACATAGGCGTTAACATTTATTTATTTTTTTTATAGTTGTCATCAAAATGGGCAACTACTTTTTCCCCCCCTAATAGGTGAAAGTCTAGGCACTTAAAAAAAAGTAAAAAAAAGAAAAACAATTAACACTATTTTTTTTTTTTAATTTTTTAAAACTTAAGAAATTTTTGTAATTTCAACAAAAAACTTATGTAATTCTCGACTTGTAAACAAAAAAGTGTTTTTAGCTAAAGTTTTTTTTTAATTTTTGAAGAATGCCTATCTATTTTCAAGTACTTCTGCATAAAAAAAAAACAAATTAAAGAAAAAACACGAAAGTTAGGGCCTTTTCCGCAAACCATTTAATTTAAAATTACCAAACCATGATTTTAGACATTTCTAAAAAAAATAAAAAAAATTGTTGTAGGTAAAACGGGCAAGTTCTGGTTAAAGATTCTAAAAGCAAAGGGTATAAGCTTCAAAATAAGAATATATTACGAAAATCCGTTAATACTATTTTTTTAGAACTCCACCAAACTTTTTGATTTTTAAGCTAACAACACAAATAAAACTAGTATTTCAAAGTTTTACAAAGTACATATCATCGAAATATTTAACCTCCATAATATTTTTTGCTTATTGGAAATGTTTCGAGTAATTAAACAAAATAAAAAAGTTATTGATATCTCAAAAAATGAATTTTTGACAACTATTTTTGTACACCTAAAACAATTTCTTTTTTATTAATTTTATTTATATTGAAAAATACTTGATTTTAGCGACCCCTAGTGACGAAGAAAGATGTTACATCAGCATGGTCATTCTTATACGAATGAGTTAACTAAGTACCTTAAAGAAAATACTAATTTCATTTACAATGCTGATAACTTTTTTTTTTTGATTTTTGTGTATTGGACAAAGTACTGTGCGTTGGTAGCACCCAGTTGCATAGAAACGCAAAGCAGCGAGTACCTAGCATAATGAATTTTTATAAATTCCATTGATGCTTAAAAACAACTCGATTTACCTTTTTTCAGTCGGTATTGCCGTTATTCTGGAACCTTTTAATTTATGATCAATCTCAAAAACAAGGTCTTCAACTAAGTCTGGAGTTAATCTATAAAGTTTTTGGAACTCCGTTGCAGTTAGATCAAACGGGTTGTTCAAATCTCGGAGAACATGGCGATTGACTATTGGAGCTCTTAAAACTGGCTCATCTTGCGACAAATTGTAGGCGATACGATATTTTCGCTTTTATTTAACTTTAACTTTTTAACGATTGAATAAACAACACACAAATTGTTGTCGTTTAGATAACAACAACAGCTGACTTTAACAATACCGAATATAGTTTAAAAATGTTAGTGAAAAGCAAAATCATTAAAATTGTTGTTTACTTATTTAAACGATTCGATTATCGTAAAAAAATTACTGAATCGCGCTATAGGTACTTTCGCTTCATCGGGAAAATACGAATCCATCTATGGATTTTCATGCAGTAAAATTTATTTTATTTCTATTACATGCGGCTTTAAAATTGAGTACTAAAATTGGTAATTGTTGCTTTTTATTTTTTATAATTTAAAAAAAAAACAAAGTTTTTCTACTTGTGCCTCAATAATTCCAAAACTGATGGCTGTATCAAAAAATGACTTTAAGAAAATTTAAAGCTGGCATAATTCAAAGTTTTTTGGAATCGAATAAGTCACTGCAAAGTTACGACAGGATGTATGGAGCAGCCTCTTCAAAAATCTCAAATTTTAGAAAAAAAAAAAAAAACTTTAAAAGAATATTACCATATAATTTGAAATAATTATGATTTTTGCAGTCAGGTGGCTATAGCGGATCAAAAAAAAAAATTATAGTGCTTATTTAAGGAAAATTTTTTTCCCCTATTTGTTGCATAGTGTAATTAGATAAAGACGAATTTAATACTCTTACGTGTTCTTCTTGAAGAACTACAATTACTCGTCTTATTACAACAACAACAAAAAAAAAATAATGTAAATATTAAATTTCTTTTAATTTAATACTTGTTGATCTCTTAGTAGTGATAACGCAAAATACATACAAATTGTTTACAAATGAGGACAACAATGCTTCAAAAATAAACGTTAAATATTTTTAAAAAAGTGTCCACTTAACTGAAACAGAAGATGCCGTAAAGTAAATAAATATAACGTTTTTTTTTCTAAAAAGAGTTGAAATAATAACAAAAACACAAAAAAAAAACATAGATTAAATCCAAAGATTATGTCAAATGTATTAAAACAAGAAACATACTCATACTTTACAGACTCCAACTACTCATACACATACATACAAACAATGACTAAGATAAAAAAATTTTTTTTTTTTACATATTTCTTAACATTCAAAAGAAGAAAAAAAAATGATTGAATGAATATAAAACTAATATGAGTGACTGAATGACGGCCTGACTGACTTGAATATAGCGATGAAAAACAAAAACCAAAAGATTTGATGGACAGACATCAGATAAAACAAGTGCATTTGCATCTTATGGTAAAGTTCACATACTTACGATTTCAAACATTAGTTTTAAGCCATAGAAAAAAAAAAATAAAATCATTTACAGGGAAATCTCTCAGCTCAAATCAACATTTCAATACCGTACACGATGAATTGTTGTAATTGAGTTCATTCATTCAAAATATTTTGAGTTTATAAACGGCTTTTTTATAATTTTTCTTTGGTTGATTTCGTCATAGAAAATATTGAATAACAATATACAGATGGTTTTCTTAAATAGTAAAGACAATTTTTAAACAAAAAACGATTTGTGTCGAAAATGAGATTTTATACTCTGCCTTTAACTCGAAGACAAGAGGGAAATTATGGAAAAGTTAACGATACAGTGATAGTAACACACATTCAGAGCTGGTAGGAATTTTTTTACCCTCCACTCCAGTGTGCAGAGGGTATATATAAGTTTGTCATTCCGTTTGTCATAATTAGAAAAAAAATTTTGGACCCCATAAAATATATATATTCGTGATCCTTATAACAACCGGAGTTGATATAACGATGTCCGTCTGTCCGTCTGTAGAAATCACGATGACGGCATCAATCGGGCAACTAGGGTACTCGTTGACATAAAAATGATTCTCTGACATCCTGAAAAGTTTGCTATTTAAAATCGTCCAAATCGGTCGATAAGGGCCCGAGATTTGAATGAAGAACTAAAAAAAAGTCTTGAAAAAATATAATTTTTCTATGTTGTTCTTGTCACGATCACGCCCTGAATCGTGCAGCTACATTGATCATTTTTAGTGAGAATGATTCACCAAATTCATGGGAAGATTTCTGATTCAAAAATCATTAAAATCGGTGGAACCGGTCCAGGGAAATCTCTGAAAAGTAAAAAAAAATAAAAATATGATGTTTCTATATTGTTCTTGTTGTTATTCTAAATGTTGTGTAGTTGTCATAGCTGGACTTGTTGTTTTTGTGGTCGTTGTGCTAATGATATAATAAAACTAACCCTTTGTACATTTTTTATTAACTCTGGTAGAAAAATTTAAAAGTTTCCATTGTTTTGGCATCACTCTAAACATTTGTTAGATCATTTCTGTTATTACCACGAGCCTGCCTGCAAAATTTCAGGTCGAATGGCTCACGGGAAATTAGTTAAAATCGATACAAAATTTTTTCGACAAGCAGACACTACGAGTTAATATAAAGGGAGTAAAAACTCACCAACATCTAAAGCAAATACTGCTAAAATAATAAAAAAAAACAATGTAAATATAGCAAAAAAAATTTATGTATAAATTTATTTATAAATTTATAAAAACATATTAAATAATACAAATAATATATATATATATTATATATGTATATCCATAACAACTGCATGTTAGAAATAAGTCGGTATATTATTTTATTTACATAAAATTCTGCAATATTTTGTTGTGGGGAAAATACATTTCTTTTGCATTAACAGAGTGTCACTTCATTTTGCTCAGCGTGACTATGCCACAGTAGATGCCGCCACAATTTTTGTTTGTTCTAATTAGCTTTGCAATAGTTATCTCTATTTTAACATGAATGTTAATATTTTCAACTGGATATCATACAGAATAATGTTAAGAGTAAATATGAACATAAGTTTGGCATATTAACTTTTTGTTGTCTTTAACAAAATAGAGTTACCGAGTTCATCAATGAGTTTTTTGCTTTCAAAACAGTTCTACATAGTTATATAGAATTATTATTCTGCTTTACCTATAAAATATCTGATTGCGATTACATCTAATTTTTAAAAATTGTTTATAATTACTAAAGCACTATTAATCACATAAATACAAAATTGCACTTTTTAAATTTTCCATTCAAATTTAAGAAAATATCAATTCTAAAAACTAGAATTAAAAATTTCCAATTATAAATTACAATTAATTGAATTTCAGAAAATCATATGAAAACGTCGGAAATTATAATTTTAAATTTAGAAGACATCAATTGCATCTTTAATATATAAATTTTATTCGTTAAACACAAACTGAAATTCCAAAAAAACAAGTAAGAAAATTATAGTCGGTCTAGACCGACTATACGATACCCTATACCATGCGTTTAGAGATCCTATCTCTCAGGCCCAACTAACTGGATATAGTAAATAAGCGTAAACCAAATTCGAGTGCGATTTTTATTAATTTTTTCGGTTGCAGGTATGAAAAAGTTCATATCGGATGCTATATCTATATGGGGACTAGGCCCAAAAATGGACCGATCCTGACCATGTTTGGTAAAGTCTCTTGTATTTTGCAAAAATATATACAAGCAAAATTTGAGGAGAATCAGTGCAATATTTTTGTTTTTTTATAGATTTAAGTCAAGATCCGAAGCATCTCTATGTGGGGCCTATGACTAAGAGTTGTCCAATAGGGATCATTTTTGGACTAATGATTAATGGATGTAATATATACATACAAATCCAATTTCACTAAGATTTGTATGATAATTTGGATCTTATGGTAATTTATGTTGATTTCATAGGGGTAATTTGTATGGGGGCTATGTCTGAACATGGACCGATTCTCACCAATTTCAATAGCGTTCTTCCCATGGCCGATAAAAGATTAAATACCAAATTTCATCAATATATATTTAAATTTTGCGACCTGCAGTTTGATTACAAGCTTTACATGGACACACAGACGGACGGACAGACGGACGGACGGACGTCGTTAAATCGAATCAGATGGTGATTCTGATTCGATCGGTATAATTAAAGATGGGTGTAGGTCAAATATTTTTGGTTGTTACAAACAGCAGCACAAAGTCATTATACCCAAACCACATAGTGGTATAGGGTACAAAAACACCAAATACCTATGTTTACATTTAAAAAAATTTTACATTTAAAAAAAATATTGACATTCAGGAGAAATTAATAGTTTTCAGTACCGCGATTCAGTAACTTCTTTTAACGATAGTTGAATCGTTAAAAAAAGAAAATTGCAAAATAATCAGTAAAATTTTTAAACGATATTCGCTATTGTTAGAGTCAGCTGTTGTGGTTATCTAAACGACAACCATTTTTGTGTTGTTTATTCAATCGATAAAAACTTAAATTTTTAGGTTGAAATGTCGTCATACATAAATAAAAATAATAAAATAGTGAAAATATTTTGCTTTAATTAAAAAACTTTTTTATATAAATAAAAAAATTAAATAGCATATTCAATTCATGATTTTATTTTCAAATAAATACACAGAAATATTAGTAAAAAAATGAAGATATTAAACATAAAAATAAAATCATCCTGTCAAACACGAAGTAATTTGTTTTTTTCTATTCTTCTTTGTGTTTTTCGCTTATTTTGACAGAGATGCCACTCGTTTACAATTTAAATAAATAGAAAAATAGATTTGTCGACTGTCGTTAAGATGTATGTACTTAGTGAATAACGTAATCCTTAGTGCAAACAACAATAGCTATATATCGATATATTTTGCGATTGTCGGATCGTTGAAATTTACAGAATCGCACTACAGAAAACATTAATTTAAATTCAATGAATTTTAGAAAACGTCAAATGATATTTAAGAATTGCGAACATAAAAACTGTTACATAACTAAACGCAATTTGATGAAAATGTTATTTTTTATATATAAATTTTCAAAATTTTTTTTTGGATGAAAATTTTAAGTTTTTCAGAAAATAAAGATAACAAATTATTTTATTTAACATGTTTGGGACATTTGGTTTTTTGCGTTTGGCATCCCTAATTTGAATATTTATTATTATATCTCTATGTTTTTCAAATATGGCAATATTTTAATAAAAAAAATTGAGAGAGTTTTTTTTTTTTTGGTTATTATTTTGTTACTCCATCCGACCTATATGGCCGCAATGAAGAAATATTTGGCCAGTTAAAAGAAATTATACAGCCATCTCCAATTTAATGCATATAGCCACCCTACACAACCATTACCTTTGCAATGGAGGTTAGGGCGAGCTATTTAATAAGTTTAACAAATTGTTTACTTTTTCATTTACATTTATTATCAAGACTCAAACCGAGGTGGAGGGTATCAAAGATTCGGCACAGCCGAATTTAACACTCTTAATTTTTAATTTTATTTGTAACCTTTTTTTTCTCTATTTGTCATGTGGCCATTGTTTTCGCTGTTACTGCAGTTTATGACATTCTAAAACAAAAATGACACTAAGCTGACTGCAAACAAAGTGTGAGAATATTTTGATGTGGTCAAATTAGAGACAAATGCTGTTCTTACTTTCAGCCATCGTTTAAGACGGAAACAAATCTCATTTATATTTATATTAGAAAGTTTAAATTTTATTTGCTGGGCTAGAAATTGCTCATAGTCATGTTGTATTATCCTATTTCCCAACAACGGAACATATTTTCGAGCATTATAGATTTCATCAAATGTAAGCAAAACTTTTTTTTATACTAACAGATTTCCCTTAGTAAGTTTTTGGAATAATGTATTACCACAAAATTTTGTTCTCAGTACGTTCGTTTAGTATGAAACAGAAAAAGTCACATACACATTTTAATTAAAAAAAAAAAAAAAATACAATTAGTTAAAATTCTAAACTTAATCATGCGTCTAATATTATTTCAGAGTTTCAAGCATTTTATGTAATTTGCAAAATTATTTAAAATTAGATTTTCGAACGTAACCACCATAAAACTTGATATCAGAAAAATCTAATAGTTTAAAATTAAACTTAATTTGTTAAATTATAGTCAATGCCACTGTCTGGGCAAAAATATGTTTATTAGCTGTGTTTTGTGACATTTATTTAGCATTGATATAGCACAATGTTTTTTTTTTTTTTTTTTAATTTGCCATCACTTTTAGTTGAGTACATTTCAAAATTGTTTTTGAACAATTTTGTAACACCCTCAAATTTCGAAGCTATTACCAATAAGCGTTTCTAACCATGATTTGTAATTTTCCAACGAATTTAGAATTAATTGAGATTTCTGACCATATATCTGCAACAAAACCATAAGTATATTTTACTTTAATTTTTGTTTTTTTTTTTTTTAATTTTTCAACTTTAACAACGCTTTTATTGCAACATTTCTTAAAATAACGATAATTTTTCTAAATAAAGAAATTCAGAAATTTATTGTTCGAATGACCCAAGAAATAATTAATCACTTCAACACATTGGGAAGCTTCTCTTATATTTCAAGAAGTGTTTTTTCGTTTTAAATATTATTAAATTTTTTGAAGGAGCCTCTCATTGGGAATAGTTTTGCGGATTTGTGGTACAGCAGGGCAACCTATAAATCAACAAAACCAAAAATATGTGCATATGTATATCAAATAAGCGCCGAACAGGGTAAAAACCTATGCAATAAAAGACACCGCCATATAAAAGGGGTCATATAATATTTTTATATGCGAAAACCATACTACGCCCTGAACATGAGGTATGCAAAGCTCATGAAATTTGTTCTGATTATGTGCAGATAATATATGTATATTCCGGTAATAGCCATTTTTTTTCGGAATTGTGGCACTTGATCTAAAACGTTAGTGCGCAAAATTTGAGGCAAATCGCACAATGCGTTCTGGACGCGCATTGAGTTCAAAGTTCAAATATGCATTTGTATGTAAAAATTATCAAAAAATATAATTTTTCACCATAATTCTGATATTAATAATTTCGTTTCAATTAAATTAATCAATAAACCATAATCTGGAGTAAATTATCTTTCTAATAAAACAAAATCAATTATCGGTTGAAAAACAACCAATTTATATTAAGTTCCCGAGGCAATAAATGTGCCGCAGACCACATGATTAAGCAAATCGAGCTCATATTTTTAAAGACATTGAAATAATTTACAACAATAACATTTTTGCATTCTCCTGATCCCGAAATGATCTTATGCATCTCGTCTATTGTTAAGCCATTCTAAATTAATGTCAAAACGGTATTTTTAGCACTATTTCTAAATCTCAAATTTTACTTTTTCAAAAATTTTGTTCAAGAATTTTTATTAACAAAATATATGTTATTTCGATATTTTGTTTAAAAAAAATTTAAATCTTAAATTTGACCTTTGACCTTAAATGGGGACAGTTTACAGTGTTTCTATTTCACCTTAATTTACAAGATTGAGAACTTATGGTAGCCTAAAAGTTGAAAAAGTATGAAAAATCACATTGTTCTTCAAATCCCCTGAAATAAAAACGCTGCCCTCGCCAAATTAAGAACAGGCTACCTACAATATTTGGTATTTTTAATCAAATGTATTTTGTTAATGAGACCTTAAAGTCGAGTCGTTGATTTCCGAAAATTTATTGAATTAAATTTTTCAAAAAGTAAAATTGGAAATAGCGCTAAAAAATACGTACCGTTTTGACATCAACTTAAAACGGCATGCCAAAAGACGAGATGCAAAATACTTTATGTAAGATCATTTTGGGATCAGAAGAATGCAAAAATATTGTTGTTGTAAATTATTTCAAAAATGTGAGCTCGATGTTCTTAATCAAGTGGTCGCGTCGCATTTATTGGCTGGGGCACTTGATATAACTTGGCTGTTTTTCAACCGATAATAGATTTTGTTTGTTTTACTAGAAAGATAATTTATCCCAGCTTATGGTTTATTAACTCATTTAATTGAAACGCAATTATTAATATCAAAATTTAAAAAATTTTTTGATAATTTTTATATATAAATGCATATTTGAACTTTCACCTCAATGTGCGACTTGGCTCAAATTTTTCGCACTATGGTTTTAGATCCAGTGTCACAATAATCCGACCCGCACACCTCAAAATTCGACCAAAAATTTTTTTCATACAAACTGCTGTCACCCTACTATATATACTAGTAGAAACCCGATGCGCTTCGCTACACCCATCGTAACGAAATAAAAAACCGAGGATACATTTTGTAGAAAACCGTTTTATATACTTTTTGCCAATTTTTGACTTTGTCGATTTTTGTTTCGCGATTTTAGACTTTGGTGATTTTTGATTTTGGCGATATTTGACTTTGGCGATTATTTTTGTTGCTATTTTCGGTTTTGACAATTTTGGATTTTGGCAATTTTTGTTATTGGCGATTCTCGCTTTGGCGAATTTTTTTTCTATTTTTAATTTTGCCGATTTTATTTTTTGCGATTTTTTATTTTGTCGTTTTTTATTTTAGCGATTTTTGAATTTTATCAATTAATGGCTTTAGCGATTTTGGTTTCTGTGATTTTTGATTATGGCAATTTTTGTTTTTTGCGATTCTTGATTTTGGCGATTTTTGATTTTGAAGATTTTTGGTATTCGCGATTTTCGGTTTTGGCGATTATTGATTTTGGTGATTACGCCATATTTTCCACGACTTCTGGTAATTAATGTTCTTGCCAAAAGTTTCAAGACTGTCATTTTCGTAGCAATTCATATTTTTTTTTTGTAGAGGAGGCGCCACGCCCATTGGTCCGATCCCGCTCATTTTTTGTCCAACTACTCACATTTATAACTTATAAAATCATGAATTTCCAAATAAGCAGTTACGTGCTGTAAAAATTTCAGGACAAGCGGTCAAGTTGTGTAGTCTCCTATAAACCACAAACAAACGTACAAACAAACAAAACTCCATTTTTATATGTAAGATATATATATGTATATATATATATATATATATATATATATATAAATGTTTTGCCGGGACTGAGTTGGTAATATTAAATTTAAACATACGCACTTCTGATCTACAATAAGTGGCTCATAAGCTAAAAATAATTGAACAGGGATGAAAAAAAACAAGTTAATCTAGACTGACTAAAGGACATCCTATACCATGCAAGAACATATATAAAACGAATTTGGGAAAAATCTGTGCTCTATCTTTATTTTTTGATAGATTTATGTGAAGATCGGGAAGCAATTTTATATTTGGACTATGTCTAAGAATTGTCATACAGGCTTTATTTTTGTATTACTGATAAATGGATATAATAAACGTATACAAACGCAATTTGGCCGATTTCTATATGATAATTCGAATCTTATGGCAATATAAGTCGATATCACAGTGATCATTTGTATGGGGACTAGGACATACATCGATATTCTCCAATTTCAATAGCATTCATCCTATGGTCTATAAAAGCTTATATATTAAATTTGATCTAAACATATACCTATTGGTGACCTGTAGTTTGATTACAGGGTTTACATGGAAATACACACAAACGGGCAGACAGATGGACGGACAGGCATCGCTTAGTAGACTCGGAAAATATTTTCGGTAACTACAAACATCATGATAAATTTAATATACCAACAGTTGTTTTAAAATTCAATGATAATAAATAGTGAGAACTTTTGAGTCGATTGGTATAACTAAAGTTGTGTTAAGGTCAAAGGTACATAGCATACTAACTCATGAAATTTTATCAACTAATACAAAATAACAATTCCTAAATTCACATTTTTTTTTAATTTGTTCTGATATTCTTTATAAACAAACCCTTTTGCTTGAAAGATATCATTCAGAATGGGAAAATACGGAAGCCTTCTAAGCCATTTGGAGCCTGTGTACATTGCCATACACATGCTTCGATAAGAGCAATTTTTTTCAGCAAAATTTTTTAAATGTGGCTTCAAATGAAGCTTGAAGTTCAGACGAAGCAAAAGGATGGCAAATAATGGGTTTATCGGCAACAAACTGATTTACTTAGCCTTCGGGTCGTTTTTCGTTTATTGTGCCGCCTTTCTCTTCCTATTCTCTATCACCCTTTTTCTCTCTCTTTCTCTGCCTCTCTTAGAGCGTGAGCTTCCATTAATTTATTTTACCTGTCCAACCGCTTCACCTTTCTATCATTACTTTCTTTGACTAGAATAAGTTTTTTTCTCTCGTGGACGTTATTCAACCGTTTAATCCTTTGACTTTGTGTTTCTTGGTGATATCAACAAAAACAAAAAACAATATATATAAAATTTTGTTAAAGTGGTTTAAAATTCACAAAAATTAAAGACACTAATAAATTTCTAATGTTTACGTGATGCCAACAATAGACAAAAATTTTAATATATTAAAAATTATAAAATTATTAATGAGTGCAAGAACAACAAACAAATTAATTTTTTTGAATTTAATTTTATGAAATAATTTTGGTTTTTTATTTATTTTACATGTGGTCAGCAATAAGTAAATAATTATAAAAATTGGTTTGTATTGGGAAAAAAGTTCAGGATATGAGAAAATTCTATTATTTACATAATATATCCAAAATGGGTAAGCAATTACAAAAATGGCATTAAATGGTTTTAAGTCTAAACACATTGAGGTATATTGAATGTATAACTATTTTTTACAAGATGTTAATAGTAGGTAAACAGTATGTAAAATATTTTATAGAATCCATAATCTTATATATATTTACGCTGATCCCTGACTCACTGACTGACTGACTGATTCTGTAACGCTGCAATAATACACATAGCACTCCCTACAAAGCTATGCGAAATACACAAACAAAATTTAATCTTTCTCATTTTATACAAACCCACACAAAATTTTCTCTCTTCTATGTTACCGACCAGTGCTGCTAATAAAATTTTCTGAAAATCGACAATTTTGAAACTAAATCGCCAAAATCGTCATTTTTAAAACAAGAAATTGTCAAGAAAATAAAAATAAAACTCGACAAAATATTAGAAAAGGAAACAATAAAATTTATTTAAATCATTCATATTACGAATATTATTACAGCATTGGTTATTTCTATATATAAAAATGTATTAGTGGTGAAATTTCAACGGAAAAAATTTAACACAGCAATCAACTAAATAATTTTATTGACATGTATCTATAGCTGAAACATATGATATAGGTTTAAAGTATCGCCGTAATTGAAACTTAGATCTTAAGTAGAGATGATATTAAAGGAATTTCCGTTTTGAAACGACTTGACCCAGAATTAAATCTATACATATTTTGTAATTTCCATTTACACTGAACAAAAACTATCAAATTTCTATAAACAACCCATTAATTGTTAACCCTTGAAATCGTAATTTTTATACTACTGAAAATTTTAAATCTTCAATCATCATTTTAACAAATTTAACAAATCATTTTAACAAATTGAAAAATCGTCGAAATTACAATAAGTTGTCAAAATTGGCAACACTGCTAACGACAATAACACTACATATGCAGATTTCGTGTTACATAAGGAATAAGTTGAGCGCAAAAAAATTCATCAAAAAAAAAAATAATATCTATTCAAATTCTCCTTTAAATTTCCATTGTTGGTCAATGAAAAAATTGTGCAAAAAAAGTAATGAATGAAATTTTAAACATTTTTATTTTTCTCATTTAACGTCGTCCGATATGCATACATTCTTCTTTTATCAAACTAAAATTATCCGTTTGTCTGTTATGTTTTTCATTTCAAAATTGTTTTGTATTGTTAAGAGTGCTTTCGCTCAGGTTCTCTGATGGCCAGCACTTACCAAAGAGTATGCTTTTTTTGATAAATATTTGAGAAAAAAGAGATCTTCAATTTGGACTTTGTTGTTGTCCAACATATGATTTCGTTTATAGCTCAGTATTGAAAAGCCCTTGAAAAAATAGTGCAATATTAAGTTTAAGATTTAAATTATTGTAACTTTGCATAATTAAATTGCATTGTAATTTCAGAGAGAGGTTTTTTTTCACTCATAATATTAATTTTTGCATAATTTGCTTTTAAAAAAATTCAGACAAACATAAATTACGTAAATAGCTATATTTAAGATTTTAATTTGAATGATTTATTGAAATTATCATGGGAGAATTAAAGGCGATTTTTTTTAAGTAGAACTAATACGCGTTTATTTTTTATTTTTTTCTTTTTTGGATTTATAGATAACTTTGCTTAAAATGTAGTTCTCTTTCTTCAGTTTACACGTATGATGAAATATGAAATATTTTTTTGTGTAGGTGTATTGGTGTTTACATTTCCTTAAGGGGTGGTAGGTTTTAAAACCTTTTTTTGCATTTCTCTTCCTCAATGCACAACATATCGAGAGTGTTGTGTCAAAATTTTAAGTAAATCAGAGCAAAACTTAAGAATATACAGCGTTTCCAGCGACCGGCCTCATACGGTATATAGTATATAAATCAGTTTTTAGAAAACTTTAATCCGATTTTCTCGCAAATAAATGTTCGAAGTCCGTGAACATCATAACTCAAAATCTTCTTGACCGATTCTTTTGAAATTTTGGACACTATATCTACACATAAATCATTAGGTAACCATGAAGGTTTTTTTTAATTCCATTTTCTTTCCCCTTTTTTAACAACAAATTCCCGAAATTGTATAGCAAAAATCGTTCTTCACTTCAAAATGCTGCAAAAAGAAATGTAAAAACTCTTCGTCTCTACTTCAGGAAACATGTCACCTTTTAAACGCACTTCGATTTTTTTATTTCGCATGGTCCGGTAACGAGTTATGATATTCACCGCAAAACAACAACGCCTCCGGATATTGGCTGTCACGGACTTATTTATTAAAAGTTTTAGTTGAAAATGTTTTCAAAGATTCTTCAAATGTTATGCTATAACGTGTATTCATGTCTTCAAAAAAGAATTATGCAAAATATGACTTTTATTAATCTTTTAGGAACCTTGCTCTAAAACTTTTGTTTTCTATGCTATTCTATTTTTCTACAATAAAATGGAGTTCGGTTATAACGAACTCGGAGGGACCGGTCAAATTAATTCGTTATAGACTAAGTTAATTATAACCGTAGTATTTTTTTGCTTTGTCCGAAAGGTTTAAAAGCTTTTTTTAGTTGAATAAGTTTATTTATTTTGATGCATTTTAAAAAGTTATAAAACATAAATTAAATTATTAAAGATATACATATTAATAGTTTGTCTTAATTAGACTAAAATTTCCGAATTTCTATCAAAACAAAATATTTTTTTAAAATCATATAATATTAAAAACTCCTTATGTATAGAAGCAGAAAGTATAAAGCAAAGGTTGGCTACTTATGCGAAAATATACATAAAAGGACCTTTTACAAAACTTCATTTGAAAATCGAAGTTTTTGATTTGTATTTTTTAAAACTGTTTTTCGATTTTTTTTTTTTAAAGAAATTTTAAAAACATTAAAATTAATTTTTTTAAATATATAAAATATAAGAAAATTCTGAAATGGAAAAAAAATTTTTTTTGTTAAAGTCCAAATAAACGGGCGCCTAGGCGCCACACAATCCACTAGTAATTAAAATATTTATATTCTTAAGAAACTTGAATGTTTTTTCGACCTTTTTGTTGTAATTTTTAGACAGAAATGGCTTCAAGCTTAACTATTTTTATCTATTTCTATTCTTTATAGGCTATCAAAAATAGTAAATTAATGTGGAAATATTAGTGTAAGAACAATAAACATTTTATTTGATGTGAACGATAGGTAAACCGTGTTAAACTCTTAGAAATTATTGAATTGAATATAAGAGTAGTTACACCAAAGACACTTACCTCTTTTATATGAGGTCGGCAATATGTGTGTAATTTTAAAAATATAATACAAGAAATTTAAAAATTTTAAAAATTTCTATTATTTACAATGTTTCAATTGCTGAATTTTTATACCCTATACCACTATGTGGTTTGGGTATAATGACTTTGTGCTGCTGTTTGTAACTACCAAAAATATTTGACCTAGCACCAACTTTTATTATACCGATCGAATCAGGATCACTACCTGATTCGATTTAACGATGTCCGTCCGTCCGTCCGTCTGTGTGTCCATGTAAAGCTTGTAATCAAACTGCAGGTCGCAAATATGAATATATTTCGATTAAATTTTGTATATAAGCCTTTAGTGGCCATGGAATGAACACTATTGAAATTGGTGAGAATCGGTCCATGTTCAAACCTAGCCCCCATACAAATGACCCCTATGAAATCAACATAAATTGCCATAACATACAAATTATCTTATAAATCTTAGTGAAATTGGGTTTTTATGTGTTTATTACATCCATTAATCAGTAGTACAAAAATGATCCCTATGGGACAACTCTTAAACATAGGCCCCATATAGAGCTGCTTCCCGATCTTCACTTAAATCTATCAAAAAACAAAAATATTGCACGGATTCTTTTCAAATTTTGTTTGTATATATTTTGCAAAATACAAGAGACTTAACCAAACATGGTCAGGATCGGTCCATTTTTGGGCCAAGTCCCCATATAGATATAGCATCCGATATGAACTTTTTCTTATATGCAGCCAAAAAAATTAATAAAAATCCCACTAAAATTTGGTTAATGCTTATTTTCTATATCCAGTTAGTTGGGCCTGAGAGATAGGGTCTCTAAACGCATGGTATAGGGTATCGTATAGTCGGTCTAGACCGACTATAATTTTCTTACTTGTTTTAAAGTGTATAACCAAAAAATAGTAAATATAATAATAAAATTGGTTTTAATCGGTTTAAACCGCATAAAAATTAAGAAAGATTTTAAAATTTCATGATCTATTGAAATTTTTTTATTTTTTATGAATTTTTAGAAAAATTTGAACGGCATAAGAAAATGCTGCTAAAAATACAATATTCCTTGCAGCTTTATATTTGGATCCGCTTCTTCAGTACATCAAGGAGCTTTTAATCTTAAAGAATCTTAAAAAAGTGGTCGTTCAAGTTTTGCAGTTGGAGAAGCAAGTCAGTTTTAAAAAATAATTTTTTAATCTTTCTCTGAAAATGTGTTTTATTGGTTTTTCTCTTTGCAGATAAATATTCACCAATGCGAGAATCGAGCAAGGCCCTTATTGATTGAACCTCTTTTTGAGTTGTGGGAGGGAAAAAAATTTATTATCCGTACATATATAAATTGGCAAAAACTGATAGACGCAATAAAAAAAGAGACTGTAAATAATCTAACTCATAAAAATAATCTAACTCATAAACCAAGTTTTAGATCACTCTGTGACCGTGGCCATGCGTGACTGTGCGTGACTAAGTCAAAGTTAATCTTTTTTCACAGCAAGTGTATGGACCAAGTTTCAGATCTATCGGATGAGGGGAAATTTCATTTAGATCACTCCGTGACTGTGCGTGACCATGCGTGACTGCCCGTGACTAAGTCAAAGTTAATCTTTTTTTCACAGCAAGTGTATGGACTAAGTTTGAGATCGATCGCATGAGGGGAATTGACATTTAGATCACTCCGTGACTGTGCGTGACCACGCGTGACTTGCGTGACTAAGTCATAGTTAATATTTTTTTCACGTCAAGTGTATGGACCAAGTTTGAGATCGATCGGATGAGGGGAGTTGACATTTAGATCACTCCGTAACTGTGCGTGACCACGCGTGACTGTGCGTGACTACCCAAAAATTAATCTGTAGTCACAGCAAGACTATGGGCCAAGTTTCAGATCAATGGGATAAGGGGGTATGGGGTCCACCCATGGCAGACAGACTGACAGACAGACATAGGGAGAGTACGAGTTAAAAGAAAGAGTTTAAAAAAGAAAATATGCAAAAAGGAGTTTTATTTTAGATGGAAAAAATAAACTTCCTTAAAAGAGTTTAACTCTATGACGGCGAAATAAAACTCACTATTTTAAGAATTTCATCCGATCTTTATTTTTTTCATTCTTAACCCTTACGTGAATACTAGGTCATAGCCAGGCATTTTTGATCTTTTTCTTAATTTTTTACCTAGAGAACATCGACAGACACTGCTAATGTGTTATGAATTCCCCAATAAAGGTATTTTGTATAGAAAAGTTGGGAAAAAAAATTAAATATTTTTGTCTGTGGGCGTGGCAATAATTCTCAAAGAATTCTTTTTCATATTTGTACCACCAGGGCCTAGCCAGGCCCTGCAGTATTACATATAGACTGTACTAATTAAAATCGAAACAAAACTTTTGTATAAAAAGCAGAAAGAATCTTTTTGTTTGCAACATCTCATCAACGCTCAACGGTCTTATTAGAAACAGTTTCCAAATCTGATCCTAATTATTTTGAAAGATTGGTTAGAGAAAATGAATCAAGCCCATTGAAATATGGATAATAATATAGAAGATGAAGCTTCGGAAAATGAAGCAGAATTACAAGTTGACAACGAAATTGAAGATTCATCCGAAAGTGAAGAAGATAATGAAAACGATGTCGAAAATCAGGAAACTTCCAACTCTAATGGTTTTTACTACGGAAAGGGTAGAACAAAGTGGTCTAAGTTCTCTTCAGTTTCCAGAAGATTGATGGCTCACAACGTATTGAAGTGCAGTGGTGGGCATACAATATGCCTGACATAATGGCTTTAGTTTCTAACATAATATACATATAATGAAAATAGGTCTGTAAAGAACAAAGAAAGTGCCAGAAGAAAATTTTTATTTCGTCTTTCTGAACAGCTGGCCTGCCGTTACGTTCAAGAATGTAGTAAGTACAAAAAAATTTCAACAAATTTTTGTAGTAGATCAGGAATAGAAGCTTCATTAAATAAAAACATTCAGGTAATGCTAATCAAAGGAAAATTATTTAGAATATGTAATTATTTTTCACCTTTTACAGGAACCAAAAAACATTTTGGGTCATGAAAAAAAGTCCTGTTTACTTTCAATATTCCAAATGTGATTATATTTGCTTTAAATCTAATCATGGCTAAATGTTACTTTATAAGATGCCTTTAATTTTAAAAATTAAATTGAATTTATTTTTTTATTTACTTTTTTTTAATATTTCGTTGTGTTTTTATATGAACCTATAACTTCTTGTGAATATTAATATATACTAGCAGATTCCAGCGTTCGAAATTCGAGTGCAATTTCTAGGTAGCTTTATATTTCAACTTAGCGCATTCACAAACTAACATTATTTTTGGTTTATTATTATTGTGAATGAAGATAACAAACTCATTAACAAACACATTAACAAATTTAATAAAACACACATAGCATATGTGTAATTTTATGTATGTGTTAGTAGCAACTTTAAATGCAATTTACTCAAAATAGAGCAAAAAATTTAAAAAGCTGTAAATCTGCAAAACGGCTAAAAAGAAATACCTTTCAAATAATATACGTTTGGACAAAATCGGGATAAAATGGTAGAACAAAACATCGGTAACAAAAAATCGCCTAGCCTATTAATATTATAGATAATTTATTAAAAAAATACTAGTATATGGGGGATTTCATGTCAAGTGCACCAACTTTTGAAACGGATGTCTTCCGATCGGGATGAAATTTGCACCAAGGTTAGTCCTATTGGATAGTAGTTTAGACACAATTTTTCAACAAGATCGGTCTAGATCTCTCTGAGTTAGAGGGGATCAAAATTTGACATTTTGGCCAAACAGGTGTTTTTTCTCATCCATGTAACTTATTACCTATTGTTCTTAGAAAATTTTCTCCTAAAGAGTTTAGATAGCTATTTCTTCAATATTTCGGAAAAAAATACTTTAAAAAAAAAATTTTTTTTTGACTTTTTTTTTGCTAAATTAAAGCATTTTTTGCCTCTATTTTCAAAAAGGGCATTTTTTTTTTCCATAAGAAAGCTTAGGATTTTTCCTTTAAGAGCTTTTTGGTCGCTTAGTGGGATGGGAGTGGTATATCTATCAAAATAAATGTTTTGTAACTCAAGACAACGGTTTTTCAATTTTTCACAAATGCACTATTTTGAATTTTTTCCTATTTATGTCTAAAATCTTACAAATAAAACTTATACTGAGAAACTAGACAAACTAAACTTTCCGAAGCTACATAACATACCTAACTAAAATTTTATACCATCGATACTGTAATACCCAGAATATGTTAACCTCATGAAAAAAATCGCTTTTTTTCTATAGAAATGTTGAAAAATTATTATTTTTTATTTATTTTTAATAATAATTAAATTAATGTATAATAATAATAATATTAAAAATAAAAAGATAAATAATTTATTAAAATTTAATCTTAATTGCATTAGATCCATTTATATCATAACTATTTTTATACTTAATTTATTGTAGCTGATGAAGTATTTAAGATTTGTAAATTTTTAAATACCCAGTCTTTCATCCAGCTTTTTTGTCGCCTTTATTTACTGCGTGTTTTTTGTCAATCCTTTCTTGACGTTACTAGGTTCAGCTGTTGATTTCGCTGCTGGTTTATTTGTTGTCTTTGGAAAGAAATCGCATTGAAAAGAGACAGAAAACTTTTTCAACTTGAGTCTTCCATCGACAAGCGGTATAAAAGCATGGTATTCAGCGGTGCCATCGATTGTTACCGCAGCATCGAATCTGCTCTTCAGTGTTTTCAATGTTTCCTGATGATCCTCTTTGCTACTAAAAACTATTTTAGTTTCTTTACAATAACTCTTTGCCCAATGGAATAAAGCAGTCGCATCTAAGATGCGATCTTGATGAGAGCACTGGAGGCTATACTTCGCTGCATTTCTTTTAAAGTTGGCTGCAATACCATCAGATGCTCCTTTACCATGAGCAGTAGGATGAAAATGCCACTCAGCTGGCATTCCAAAATCTTTTTCATGGGCCATAAGATTTGCCAAGCTACTTTTGTTTTTAAAATGTTGACGAGCTTCGTCCGAAACGTAGTATACCTTCTTTACTGTAAATTTAGATTTTAGATATTTTAGTATTATCTTCTGGTAAACTCGTCGGATATGATTGCCATACTTTTGTGTTTTTCATCTTTCATCTTTCATGTAGTAAATAACTACTGTGAATATAGTTGCTTGGTCGCTATTGAAGTGGAATGCTTGTATGGCATCCTGAAGAACATATTTATAGTTTTCTGCGAAATCATATGAAATAACGAATTCACCAGACTTCAAATATATCTTCAAATCCTTGAAGAATGACCATTGCTCTTTGACTAAAAAGTCATGGTTTCTCAAGTTTAGCAATCCTGTACACATTTCTTCCACAAAATCATCCACATTTAAAGTGATTGTTTTCAATGTGCATCTGTCAGTCTGAATCCAAGAATCAAATTTGACATCCTCTATATATTCTCGATCTAAAAAGTTGATTAAATTTTCTTTGATGAATGTGGTTTTCGGGCAATTGGTACATTCACCTAAGTGGCAAGAAGTTGTTGCATTACGACACATAGTCAATTTAAGGCAATCGCGGTAATCGTGTAAATCTTCTGCCAAATCATCTGTTAAATACTTTAGGTTGATTTCCTTCAACATCAGTTTAACATTTTTATGGTAAATGCAAACGCATACTGTGTGAGTTCCACTGCTTTCTGCCAAAACGCAATTTTTTGGCCTCATTTGGGTTAATTTCGTGAAGCCAATTCTAACATCCTCGTGTTCAGATTGAAATGTTGCAAATAACTCTTTCAGGTTACAGATAACCATTCTCTTCTGTAATGTTATGAAGGTATGTTACATACCTTCGGAAAGGTTAATTTGTCTAGTTTCTCAGTATAAGTTTTATTTGTAAGGTTTTTCACACAAATAGGAAAAAATTCAAAATAGTGCATTTGTGAAAAATTTAAAAACCGTTGTCTTGAGTTACAAACCATTTATTTTATAGATATCCCACTCCCATCCCACTAAGCGACCAAAAAGCTCTTAAAGGAAAAATCCTAAGCTTACTTATGAAAAAAAAAAAAAAAAAAAAAAAATGCCCTTTTTGAAAATAAAGGCAAAAAATGCTTTAATTTAGCAAAAAAAAAGTCTAAAATTTTTTTTTTTTTTTTTAAGTATTTTTTTTCCGAAATATTGAAGAAATAGCTATCTAAACTTTTTGGGAGGAAATTTTCTAAGAACAATAGGTAATAAGTTACATCGATGAGAAAAAACACCTGTTTGGCCAAAATGTCAAATTTTGATCCCCTCTAACTCAGAGAGATCTGGACCGATCTTATTGAAAAATTGTGTCTAAACTACCATCCAATAGGACTAACCTTGGTGCAAATTTCATCCCGATCGGAAGACATCGGTTTCAAAAGTTGGTGCACTTGACATGAAACCCCCCATATATATTATTGATTTTCTTGCGGTAGCCATAAAACTCCATATAAGATACAAATAGTCCTAGCCAGGCCCGGGGCTTCGTTTGTGTGAGTACACTTTGGTGTTTGCTTAAGGGTTAATTGTGGCTTGGGATCATTTTTATAAGATTGGTATATGACAGTACCGGTCTCCATTGACTCTAACATGGAAAGCTTTTGAGTTTAAATTTTCTGGATAACTGTTATTTACAACTTCTGAAAAAAATCCCTATAGAACGGTGTAATTGATACTAAATTAGGAATAAATGCAACTGAGTTAGTAATAAGTTTAATTCGGAAAAAATCAAAATACATATTGAAAATAAATGTTTAAATTATTAAAAAGAAAAGAAGTTCCAAGAATATCTTATAAAAATTATTCTAAAAATAGCTATTATCTGGGAGAGATTTATAGTGACATGCTAAGCATAAGACAAAATGTATTTTAAAAGTTCCATAAAGTACAAATTTCATTCTATGACAACCCCATATGAAATGCATTAGTGATTATCCAACATTTCATTTTTTATTTGTATACAAACAAATTATAATCGTCTTACGTCAGCCTGATTTCAGAAAAAAAAAAAACATTTTCAATTCTAAATAAACAGTCATTCTAAATTAAGCCACAAAACACAGCTATTGTTAAATATTTTCATAATTTGATAGTAATTAAATTTTTGTCATTTATTTACTAAAAAATCTCGATAACATTTCAACACTTTAGTATTTTAGTATTTAATAAACTAATAGCTGAAAATGTTGTGTTTCCTTAAATATATTTTTATATTGCATATTCTACATTTAGTTAATTCTAAAAGGGTAAAGAAATATTTTTTAATTTAATACATCTCTATCATCAATTTCATTAACTATTTTGTTTATAGGCATATGCTTCCTATAAGGGTGTTGACTGCTACATACATGATGCCAGCTTTTTTGAGCATTTGGAATGTTGGATGTCAAGAGATGCTAAAGCTCAAAATTTCATGAATGCAGTTTTGATTTTCAAAAGAGATCTAACGAATTTTAATGTTCGTTATAGTCTCCTGATCGATCGTCAGGGCAGAAATGAAACATATTTATCTACGAATCATGATGTATGTCAAGCTTTGGGGGAATATCATGCGAATTTTATAGAACGAATTATATTTGAGGAAATTCATCGTGTAAGCAATTTCCCTTTGGGGTGTCCGATAAAAAAGGTATTAAAATTTTAAATATGAAATTATAAAATGATGTATGTCTGTCTTCTCTGATTTCCAGGGCATTAGATATGCGATCAATAATTTTACAATTAATTCTAAATATATACCTGCATTCGTACCGGCCCTGAAGTGGTATTCAAACGCAGTTTTCTTTGTTGCTAAGAATAAATTATTCACCTTTGATACACACGGTACAGTGGATCTCAAGAAAACGTAAATTCTTCGATAATTTTTTTTTAATTGAGGTTCCCTATAATGCTGTTCTTTTCAACTAACCCATGTTTCAGATATTTAAGATATTTTTTGTCAAAATAAAATGAATATTTTTTAAAGAAAAATTATAGAATCTTATATATATTTACGCTGATCCCTGACTCACTGACTGACTGACTGATTCTGTAACGCTGAAATAATACACATAGCACTCCCTACAAAGCTATGCGAAATACACAAACAAAATTTAATCTTTCTCATTTTATACAAACCCACACACAATTTTCTCTCTTCTATGTTACCGACCAGTGCTGCTAATAAAATTTTCTGAATATTGACAATTTTGAAACTAAATCGCCAAAATCGTCATTTTTAAAACAAGAAATTGTCAAGAAAATAAAAATAAAACTCGACAAAATATTACAAAAGGAAACAATAAAATTTATTTAAATCATTCATATTACGAATATTATTACAGCATTGGTTATTTCTATATATAAAAATGTATTAGTGGTGAAATTTCAACGAAAAAAATTTAACACAGCAATCAACTAAATAATTTTATTGACATGTATCTACAGCTGAAACATATGATATAGATTTAAAGTATCGCCGTAATTGAAACTTAAATCTTAAGTAGAGATGATATTCAAGGAATTTCCGTTTTGAAACGACTTGACCCAGAATTAAATCTATACATATTTTGTAATTTCCATTTACACTGAACAAAAACTATCAAATTTCTATAAACAACCCATTAATTGTTAACCCTTGAAATCGTAATTTTTATACTACTGAAAATTTTAAATCTTCAATCATCATTTTAACAAATTTAACAAATCATTTTAACAAATTGAAAAATCGTCGAAATTACAATAAGTTGTCAAAATTGGCAACACTGCTAACGACAATAACACTACATATGCAGATTTCGTGTTACATAAGGAATAAGTTGAGCGCAAAAAAATTCATCAAAAAAAAAATAATATCTATTCAAATCCTCCTTTAAATTCCCATTGTTGGTCAATGAAAAAATTCTGCAAAAAAGTAATGAATGAAATTTTAAACATTTTTATTTTTCTCATTTAACGTCGTCCGATATGCATACATTCTTCTTTTATCAAACTAAAATTATCCGTTTGTCTGTTTTGTTTTTCATCTCAAAATTGTTTTGTATTGTTAAGAGTGCTTTCGCTCAGGTTCTCTGATGGCCAGCACTTACCAAAGAGTATGTTTTTTTTGATAAATATTTGAGAAAAAAGAGATCTTCAATTTGGACTTTGTTGTTGTCCAACATATGATTTCGTTTATAGCTCAGTATTGAAAAGCCCTTGAAAAAATAGTGCAATATTAAGTTTAAGATTTAAATTATTGTAACTTTGCATAATTAAATTGTATTGTAATTTTAGAGAGAGGATTTTTTTTCACTCATAATATTAATTTTTGCATAATTTGCTTTTAAAAAAATTCAGACAAACATAAATTACGTAAATAGCTATATTTAAGATTTTAATTTGAATAATTTATTGAAATTATCATGGGAGAATTAAAGGCGATTTTTTTAAGTAGAACTAATACGCGCTTATTTTTTAATTTTTCTTTTTTGGATTTATAGATAACTTTGCTTAAAATGTAGTTCTCTTTCTTCAGTTTACACGTATGATGAAATATGAAATATTTTTTTGTTTTTTGTGTAGGTGTATTGGTGTTTACATTTCCTTAAGGGGTGGTAGGTTTTAAAACCTTTTTTGCATTTCTCTTCCTCAATGCACAACATATCGAGAGTGTTGTATCAAAATTTTAAGTAAATCAGAGCAAAACTTAAGAAGATACAGCGTTTCCAGCGACCGGCCTCATACCGTATATAGTATATAAATCAGTTTTTAGAAAACTTTAATCCGATTTTCTCGCAAATAAATGTTCGAAGTCCGTGAACATCATAACTCAAAATCTTCTTGACCGATTCTTTTGAAATTTTAGACACTATATCTACACATAAATCATTAGGAAACCATGAAGGTTTTTTTAATTCCATTTTCTTTCCCCTTTTTTAACAACAAATTCCCGAAATTGTATAGCAAAAATCGTTTTTCACTTCAAAATGCTGCAAAAAGATATGTAAAAACTTTTCGTCTCTACTTCAGGAAACATGTCACCTTTTAAACGCACTTCGATTTTTTTATTTCACATGGTCCGGTAACGAGTTATGATGTTCACCGCAAAACAACAACGCCTCCGGATATTGGCTGTCACGGACTTATTTATTAAAAGTTTTAGTTGAAAATGTTTTCAAAGATTCTTCAAATGTTATGCTATAACGTGTATTCATGTCTTCAAAAAAGAATTATGCAAAATATGACTTTTATTAATCTTTTAGGAACCTTGCTCTAAAACTTTTGTTTTCTATGCTATTCTATTTTTCTACAATAAAATGGAGTTAGTTCGGTTATAACGGACTCGGAGGGACCGGTCAAATTAATTCGTTATAGACTAAGTTAGTTATAACCGTAGTATTTTTTTGCTTTGTCCGAAAGGTTTAAAAGCTTTTTTTAGTTGAATAAGTTTATTTATTTTGATGCATTTTAAAAAGTTATAAAACATAAATTAAATTAATAAAGAGATACATATTAATAGTTTGTCTTAATAAGACTAAAATTTCCGAATTTCTATCAAAACAAAATATTTTTTTAAAATCATATAATATTAAAAACTCCTTATGTATAGAAGCAGAAAGTATAAAGCAAAGGTTGGCTACTTATGCGAAAATATACATAGAAGGACCTTTTACAAAACTTCATTTGAAAATCGAAGTTTTTGGTTTGTATTTTTTAAAACTGTTTTTCGATTTTTTTTTTTAAAGAAATTTTAAAAACATTAAAATTAATTTTTTTTAAATATATAAAATATAAGAAAATTCTGAAATGGAAAAAAAAATTTTTTTGTTAAAGTCCAAATAAACGGGCGCCTAGGCGCCACACAATCCACTAGTTTAAGATATTGAAAGTTTTAGTGGTCGAAGCAGTGCTGTGTCGCTTTTTTCCGTCGACTCCGCCTCCGACTCCTAAATATAATATTTTTTTTTATATTTTTATCTACACTAATAAAGAGGTAAGTTTGTAGGAGATAATCTCCGTGACTACTTATTTATCTTAAAAATGTTGGTTCCAATATTTAAAATGGTCCTTAAGGATGAACATAGGCTATAATTTTTTTTTTGATATTGTTACTGGGCGTGACACCTCCCATATAAAGTGAACTTTTAGTATCATATACATATATTGAGTACTACGGTAGATAGATCTTTGCATATTTGTGCGGTGTCACCTATTATTTATGTTAGTAGCCATGCCGAGAATGGGCAGGATTGCTTAAGTGGGCGTGATAGCAGTGGGCATGAAACCGACCATAAAAAGTTAATATATATTATCATATAACCGACACTTTGCACGAGCCCATTGCATATAAATATGAGTAGTCAGACAAAAAGTTGGCAGGATCACACCAATGGGCGTGGCATTTCCCATACAAAGTAATTATAAAATGTCATATATCTGGAGTACTGTAAAAGTGAGAGCATTGTGACTTTGCGTGAGCCTATAACTTGTTTATGTGATTAGTTGAACAAAAATGGGCTAATCGGGGCAGTGGGCGTAGCACCGTCTACACAAAGTAAATATATAATATAATATAACTGGTGTACCATAAAAGATAAACCCCTGACACATTGTGCGAGTCCATCAGATACTAATGTGAGTAGTCCAATAAAAATTGGGTTGGATTGGATTAGTGGGCGTGGCATCTCCTATACAAATAAATATGAAATAATACGAAAGCGACAGTCTTGAAACTTTTGACAAGTATATTATCAATGTGAGTAGCCGTGGAAAATATGGGCAGAAGCGAAAAATTCAAAAATACCCAAATTCAGAAATCGCCCAAGCCGAAAAAAGCGAGAAAAAATCGCCAAAAATAAAAATCTTCAAAATCAAAAATGGGCAAAATCAAAAATCGCCAAAATGAAAAATTGCCAAATGACATTCTAAATTCAAGTTCAATAGTTGCCAGATTTAATTTGCAAAATCCATGTTCTTCCAATGGGCAGCTACATGTACCATGCTCCAGATTTGGAACGCCAGAAAATGTGATAATTGTTGCACCGAATGAAAAAACAGAAAATATTGTATGTCAGCAAGAATTGAAATATAAAAAATAAAAAATAAATAAAATAAAATATTTTAATTTCACAATACACACAACGTAGGAAAAATTGATTATGAAATAAAACATGAGAACAAGTCTCTGTCGTAGCGAAGCGTGACAGGGCATCCTAGTTATGTATATATTGGCTTTAACACAACTTATTTATCTACCCAATAGCAATACAACACTCTTCATTTAGTATCGTACGATATAGGAAATCTCTTGAGCCTAATTGTTTTTGGAAATTTTATAAAATACTAGCAGTAACCCGATGCGCTTCGCTACACGCTTCGTAACGAAATATAAAAATGGAAACACATTTTTAGAAAACCATTTTATTTATTTTTTGGCGATTTTTGGTTTTGTTGATTTTTGTTTTTGCGGTTTTAGATTTTGACGATTTTTGACTGTGGCGATTATTGTTTTTGGCAATTTTTGGTTTTGGCAATTTTTGATTTTAGCGATTTTTGTTATTTGCGATCCTCGATTTTGGCGATTTTCGACTTTGGCGATTTGAGATTTTTTTTGTTGCAATGATTGAGTTTGAAATTATTTGTTACTATTTTTTATATTTGTTTTCTGCTATTTTTTTTTTTTTTGGCGAATTTTGATTTTAGCGATTTTTGTATTTTATCCATTTTGGATTTTGGTGATTTCTTATATTGGCGATTTTTTTATTTGCCATTTTCCGTTTTGGTGATTTTTTATTTAGCGATTTTTGAGTTTTGCGATTTTGTTATTCGCAGTTTTCGGATTTGGCAATGTTTGTTTTGGCGCTTTTTGTTTTTTGTGATTTTTGATTTGGGCGCTTTTTGTTTTTTTTTGGGAGTTTTGATTTTAACGATCTTTTATATATGCGATTTAGGGTTTTGCGATGTTTAATTTTGATGATACCGCCCATATTTTCGACTCCGACAAAGTTCCAAGGCTTTAATTGTTACAGTTCTTCAGTTATATGACATAAATATTTACTTTGTATGGGGTGCCATGCCGACCGATGTGATCCCTCCCATTTTTTTTCCGAGTACTGACGGTGATAACTTATGACCTCATACAAAGCCAGAAGGCTTTCCCTATTATAGTACTCCATTTATATGATATTATATATTTATGTAAATTTGATAGTTTCTTCCTTTTTCAAACTTATGTCTCTAGCAAACAAACAAATTCACTTCGCATCATACTTTCAAAATTACTGTTTACAACGGATAACAATAATGTCGGTCGTGCTATTGGTGGATGTCTGTACGATTTCAAGAAGGAAATGTTAAACTTCAAATTTTCAACTCATGTTAATAATACTGTCTTACTAATAGCAAATATAGATGGCAATTTGATTTGGTTCATTCCACGTTATTTAAACTGTACAAATTGAAAGCAGATATAGAATCACTTAAAGGTCTTGTAATAGAACTTTCTCCTTAAAATTTTGGTATAGTGGATGAATGAAAAGCTCATCTTGGCGAAGAACAAGTATTAGAAACATTTTTACTTCAAGAAGTACCAACCATCAATGAAACAAGATGATCGATGGACAAAATATTTAATTCAAAAGGCAAACAACTCTTGTCATTAATTTATAACTTAGGTAGAATAATTCTTAATGGCTGAATGATTGGTGATATAAATGGCAATTACAGTTCTTGCGGCGGTGTTGGTAGTTCAGTTATAGACTATTGTATTTTCTCTTAGAGTCTCTTAAAATATGTTTATGTTTTTAGTATATCCTCCAAATCATATTCTAATTATATGCCGCTTGAGCTAACAATTAGTTGTCCAATACCGAATAAAAGAATAACTTTATCAGCTGCAGGCTATCAAAACCTTCACTGCAATAATAAATTTGATTACCAGTCATTCCCAGTGCTACGAGGAGTGAGTCCGAAATATCTTTCACCAGCAGTGGTAGTTTCTATGAGGCTGATGATGAACGCCATTTAGTGACTCAAGCTGAGCTGAATGATCTAATTCGGGGTTTATATTTAACGAAGCAAGACGCAGAATTACTAGCTTCACGCATGCAGCAATGGAAAAATCTTGCAGTTGGGACAAAAGTAACAATCTATAGAGATATGAGCTTAGAAGTGGCTGCATATTTTGAAAAAAAAACACTCTATTCTATACTGTACCGATGTTGATAATTTATTTCAAAAAATGAACCAGCCATATGACAAAACTGAATGGAGATTATTTATTAATGGCTCTAAGTACAGTTTAAAGAGTCCGCATTTACACAATGGGAAATTTACAAATCAATGACTGAAATTTTGACATTACCCAAATACTACGATCATAAATGGAAGATCTGTGGTGACCTTAAGTTGTGTGATTTAAATTTCTTAGTATATATAGTATAGACCATAGTAAATAACTGTAAATTAATCTGTTAGGTCATTGGTTTGTATGCAAGGAGGTTTCTCAAAATACTGTTGTTTCCTTTATCTATGGGATAGTCGCGCTACATCTCATCATTATGTCAGAACAGAGTTGCCAAAGATAACTGAGTATTCACCAGAAAACAAAAAAATTCAAATAAACCACTAATTGATCCAAATGACGTTCTTCTTTCCCCGCTGCACACAAAATTGGGCCTTTTTAAGAACTTTGTCAAGGCTCTGGACAAAGATGGTGCAGCATTTAAATAATTGTTAGCGGCTTTTCCTAAAATTTCATATGCTAAAATCAAAGAAGGCATGTTTGTTGGGGCTCAGATCAGGAAGCTATTGGATGATGACAATTTTTCACAATGTGTATTGGAGAGAGAATATGCAGCCAGGAAATCTTTTAAAAGCATCGTGAACAGTTTTCTTGGAAACAATAAGAGCGAAAACTACAGACAATTTGTTGCTGAATTATTGAAAAATTATTACGAATTAGGTGAACGAATGTCACTCAAAATGCATTTTCTTCATTCGCATTTAGATTTTTTTTACACAAAACGTAGGTGCAGTGAGCGACGAACAAAGAAATTATCAAGGATTTTGGGACAAAGCATGCTGGGAGACTATTGCTGGGCTCTAGTACGTGAAACCGATCTAACAAAATACAAACGACGTTCAAATAACGACATTCACTTTTGTAAATTCATGATTTTTTATGTAATGAATTGTCCTGAATTTTGGCGTTACTTAGTCTTGGGAAGTTATCGACCTTTCTGATGATGATGACGATGACCAAGATATTAGAGGGAGCAGTGATGTTGATCCACAGCCGCCTGCTAAACGGCAACTGGCCAAATCATTAATTTAATTTATTTAATTTTTTTACTTAAAACTTTTCATAACTAACATTTCAAAAATATATTTTTTTTTCCATATTTTTTTAATTTCTTTCTCAATGTTTCTTCAAAACCAACACTGAACAAAATTGGTACATAAAAAATGAGAAGTAAATTAATATTAAGCTGGAAAACGGAAGTTTTGTATTATGAGTGTTTTATTTTCAAATGAAATTTATTGAAGAAACTGAGAAGCATATTATAGATCAAACAGAAAGCAAAAAAGGCTTAGTTTTATGGAAAATATTTTCAAAAATCATGAAAAAAAGATTATTTTTTCAACATTTTGCTTCATAAGCACCACAAAAATTTTCTAAATCAATTTTAAAAAAAAAATTAATTGTTGCACTGGTCTCTAGCAATAATTTTGCTTTTATAGAATGAAAAAATATCAATTAGTTGACGAGTTATAGACCAAAAACCATATAAACAATATGCTGAAAATCGGCATTTGACTACAAAGTTCGAAGGTCGATTAAAAAAAAAGTTGAAGTAACATAAACAAACGCCGCGATACGGGTTTCTAATTTAGCCTCTGTTTTCACCCCTCACTCTCAGAATCGACCTAACTTTTGCTAACCTGAATTTGTTCCATAGTGTAATTGTGTTGAATTGAAAAATTATTTTAGTCATAGCATAGCTTTAGGGTCAATAATTTATTAAATGAAAAAATAAAATCCTAGAATTTGCACTCACATTTCGAGGACTGGAATCTGCTAAAAACTATTATTATATGATCTCAATTATTATAATGTACACTTTTGTCAATACCTATTAAATAAATAAATAATATTAAATATAAAATTTTTAATATTTTCATATTCTCATACTCGATATTATAAATATTTTCTCATTCATTTTAATTAATTTACAAGCTAATATATTCGTATATAGATAGTAATTTAAAATGATATCATTACGTAATTTACTAAACAAATTAATTTAATCAAGTTTGTTCCTTAAGCCTTTTGTTTGTAACAGCAATCAATATTATCAATAAATTTTAAAATGTAATTATAACAATTCAATAATATCTTATCTCGTTTATAACAGTATTGTTATTTTTCCCACATCCAACTCATAATCAAAATATCCTCTCAAGAAAATGCAAAATAAAAAAAAAAATTGTTAACTAGAAGTAAAATACCTCGAAGCTTTTTATGAACTCATTTTGAAGTCAATCAAATCAAATAAGTTATATCGAATGTACAATTGTTGGCCAAACAGCAGACATACAAACATTTAATACTAAACATAAACTAAGGTCAAATATGCGGCTAGCTAGCCGGCCCGGTATCCAGCCAATAAGCCAGCATAAGCATATGAGCCACTACAAGTACATGTCTATGAAATCATATGCATGGAATGGCAAAATGTGTTTTATTTTTTTTTTTTAACATTTTTGTTCTAAAATAATATCTGTAAGAGATACCGGCTAGATATCTTAGTTAAAAGATATATCAAAAGTTTTTTTTTTAAATTTTTTTTATTGCTAACATCAATGAATGAAATAAATATACAAACAAAAAATATATGAATGTTTTATTTATGATTAAGCAGTTTAGGAGCGTTAAAAGTTTTCATATAAATGCCTTAAAGGGTTGTTATTAGGTGAAGGTTAAAATTGCTTTATTAAGCAGATAATAAAAAAAATTACAACAAGTAAAAGGCATATGTGATTATTTAATCATCTTTAGTAAATAAAATTCGATAACAAAATTTTAAATTCATATATAGTTTCTTTTTATGGAGCTTTTGTTCCAAATTTGCAGTTTTAGTTTTGAAGTAAAGTTTCATAATCCAGTTTTTGTTTAATAAGAAAAAAAAAAAATTGATCGTTACCATGATAGAACGCTTCATAAATTGCTTTTGCTTTTAATTAATAATTTATAAACAACAGCGCTACACGGCATTGGCACGAGATTTGAAATTCTATGATTTAATAAAAACATAATTTTCCGCTAAATCCTGCAAACATTTTAATTGTGATTTATAGTCAATATCTTTTGTGGTCCTCAAGAAAGTATAAAAGTCCTGAGCCTTAAATTTAGAGACGTGATTAAATAGTTGCTTTGATAACAAAAACTAATGTGGCAAAAGAAAACGTTAAAAAATAGCAACCAATGGCATGTTATTGACATATAACAATTCAATTCAATTCAATTCTATTAAATTCAATTTTTATTTACATAACTTGAGGAAAGTATTTGCATTAAACAAAATATAGTATCCTTAAGAGTTCAGCCAAAAATAGACCATTTCTACTTAAAATATTTACAATTGATAAAATTATTAATACTGCATAGTTAATATTTATATATTGCTAGGCCAAAAGTAACAAAAACCTATATAAAGCTTCAAGTTACGACTGCGTTAACACCGTCAGGTGGTTAATCATAGCTATGTGCGAGGGTCAAAATTCTGTCTGTAACCATAGCAATGTCGATAAGGGAATGCAATCGACGAGTTGAGTAGTGGCGTGGTAGGTTGCATATAATTTTTAGTAACTTATTCTGTCTTGTTTTTCAGTTTTTGACTATGACAATTAGCTACATCATGCCAAACTGGGGGCCATAAAGCTACAAAAATAATGATTTTGTTAATGAGACTTAGGGTTGACTTTCCACTTTTTCCAAACGAGTACATTAGCTTTGTTACTTTATTTATTTTGTCAATATCATGGTTACCATGATGACTGAAAATGATAATATCAAGGAATTTGACTTTGTAATACCACCCAATATTTGTGTCATTAATGCAAAGATTTATTTGTGTGACGAAACACGACTTTTGATTCCGTGTAAAATATATTGCTTGTATTTTTTGATGTGTAAACATCTATATGTGCTGGGGGGCAAATTTCTATTTCACAATACAATCACAAAACAAGTAAGAAAATTACAGTCGGTCTAGTTCTCTCTCAGGCCCAACTAACTGGATATAAAAAAATAAGCATAAGCCAAATTTGAGTGGTATTTTTATTATTTTTTTTTTTGGCTGCAGATATGAAAAAGTTCATATCGGATCCTATATCTATATGGGGACTAGGCCCAAAAATGGACCAATACTGACCATGTTTGGTAAGGTCTCTTGTATTTTGCAAAAATATATACAAACAAAATTTGAGAAGAATCAGTGCAATATTTTTGTTTTTTGATAGATTTAAGTGAAGATCGGGAAGCAGCTCTATATGGGGCCTATGACTAAGAGTTGTCACACAGGGATCATTTTTGGACTACTGCTTAATGGATGTAATAAACACATAAAAACCCAATTTGATTAAGATTTATATGATAATTTGGATTTTATCGCAATTTAAGTCGATTTCATAGGGGTCATTTGTATGGGGGCTAGGTCTGAACATGGACCGATTCTCACGAATTTCGTTCATCCCATGGCCGATAAAAGCTTATATATCAAATTTCGTCAAAATATATTCATATTTGCTACCTGCAGTTTGATTACAAGCTTTACATGGACACACAGACGGACGGACGGACAGATGGACGGACGGATGGACGGACATCGTTAAATCGAATCAAATAGGGATTCTGATTCGATCGGTATAATAAAAGATGGGTCTAGGTCAAATATTTTTGGTAGTTACAAACAGCAGCACAAAGTCATTATACCCAAACCATATAGTGGTATAGGGTATAAACTGCGTAACGTGTAACACAAAACAGTGTAACACAAAATTGGTGTGACTTATGATCGTATTGGTGAAAAAAGTATGATATGTAATAACCTCTTTGATAAAGAAAATTTAAAAATTAAAAATAAAAAAAGAAAAATGAAAAATGAGAAATGAAAAATAAAAACCTAAGAATTAAAAAATAAAAATTAAAAATACAAAAGGAAAAATAAAAAATTAAAAATGAAAAGTTATAAATGACAAACGAAAAATTAAAAATGAAAAATAAAAAATGAAAAATAAAAAATCTATATATATAAAATTCATTTTCTGTTTGTTTGTTTGTTTGTTTGTTTGACCGCTATACAAATTTTTATTTTTCAACGGATTTCCCTGAGATTTTGTACACACGATCTCTATACCCCATTAAAGGTCGCCATATACCCCTTTACCGGCCACGCCTACTTTTACGCCCACTTTTTATATACAATTCATTTTCTGCTTTTTGGTATATTTGTTCGCTATACAAATTTTTATTTTTTAACGATTTTCTCTGAAATTTGGTACACACGATCCCTGTACTCCAGCTTAGGTCACCATATGCTTCTTATCGACCACGCCTACTTTTACGCCCACTTTTTATATACAATTCATTTTCTGCTTTTTTGTATATTTGTTCGCTATACAAATTTTTAATTGTTAACGATTTCCTTTGAAATTTGGTACACACGATCTCTGTACCACAGGGAAAGTCACCATATGTTTTTATCGGCCTCGCCTACTTTTGCGACCACTTTTTTATTTTTTAAGGGTTTCGCTCGAATTTACTGCACATTATTCTCAAATCCCAGGTAAGGTCGTCATATACTTTTATCGGCCACGCCCCCTTTTTTTAATTTTCTATATATGCTTTTGTATTTGTTCATATTTTAATTTTTCAATGGACTTCCCAAAAATTTTGTACATAAATCTCTTTACTTACTACTCTTGAGTTTACACCATTATGAAATGAAGATTTTAAATCAACCTATTACAAATTTTCCCGTCTTATCTTTTTTACTATATGAGTTGCAACACCCCAAAATTAGTGCAGATTTATTTCATAGGTTGACTACCGCTGCAGGATTATTCCGATTATAAATATTTGCATCTCGCTTTTTTAAATACAATGGAAAACAAAATATTACATTTATTTCCATCTTGCCTTTTGGCTACATTGGAAAGCAACCTATTACAAATATTTCCATTTCATCTTTTTCACTATATAAATGAGTTGTAAAGGTGGAAAAAGAACTATTTGCAATTGTAACTTACACATGAAAGCATAGCATATAGGCCGTACTACCTCAAATGCAAAAAGGCTTAAACAAAACAAAACTCTAGAGAATCTGATCAGATCCAAATTCGTATCGAGTCTCAACGAGTTAGACAATCTGAGTCGAGAAATGCCGAAACACCTAAGCAAACCCAATAACGTCTTGAAGCCCCAATATCAAAACAAGCTTCGTAAGAGAAGCGGAAATGCCTGAATCTACTCCAGTGCGTCTAGAAATCCAGCAGCTAAGCCAAGCTTAGTCGAGGGAATCTGAAACTCCGGAAACGACTCAATAATGTCTTCAGGCCCAACGGATAAAACAACTAACTCCAGGGAATGTGAAACTCTTGAAACGACTGTAATATCCCTACCAGAAGACTTTTGTAAGTTGGTTTTTCATTGCAAGAGATGGTACAAAAAGTTGTTCCTAACATAACGTACATAAGAGGCCCATCTCTTACGGTAGCAGGTATCAACTTAGTATCTCCCTGTTTTTCTCATAGACAATTATTTGTCGCCTGCTCCAGAGTTGGGAGCCAGCACAAGCTTTTCGTATATGCACCAGAAGGAAAAACCAGAATTGCTGTATATCCCCAAGCTCTAGAGTAACTAAAATTCGTAACTTTTAGACATAATACACTCAAAATAATCCATGCTAAGTTGCGGTGGTAAGCATGCGCTCAGCACTTAGCCCCCAATGCACAAAATCCCCAAAAAAATAAACAAATTCCCCAAATTTTTAAATAAAGGTCCCCAAAAGAAATGAACAAAGTCTCCATACTGCTCTCAATAAACGTATTTAAAATCTGTATTCTTTTCAATACCATAATTTTGATACGCGAAAACGGCGCGCGGACGCGACGCGATGCGCTCGCGGAACACAGCTGCGCTCAAATATCGGATGATCTGAAAAATAAAATTTGGCAATTAAAATAGGTTGACAACAACTGCGCGGCAGCACTGGTGTGGCTGCCAAACGCGCGGACGCGGACGCGACGCGCTCGCGAACACAGCTCAGCTAAATAGTGCAATGATCCGAAAAATATATTTTGGCGGTTAAAATAAGTTGACGACAACTGCGCTGCAGCACGGGTGTAGCTGCCAAAATCGTGGAAGCGGCGCGCGGACGCGGACGTGACGCGCCCACGGAACACAGCTCAGCTAAAATATAGGAATGTTCTGAAAAATATATTTTGGGATTCAAATAAATTGACGACAACTGCGCGGCAGCACGGGTGTAGCTGCCAAACGCGCGGATGCGGACGCGACTCGCTCGCGGGACACAGCTCAGTGAAAAGTCTTATGATAAATTTTATCTACGTATGTGCAATAATTACTATGCATATACTATAAGCAGTTGCTTAAAGCAACATTGCGGCACAATTTTAAATGTCGCATTTATTTTCCGTTTTTCTTTGACGTCTCTGCTCAACGATGATCACTTATTGAATAAAGTAATTCAATTTTAAAAAGTTCTGATTCTTTTAATTTGCAAACGGTTCCGTTATATTTGATGTTTACAAAATAAGTCAAATTAAAAAAAAAAACTTAAGGCGGTTTCGCAGCTTATTTTTGAAGTATTTTTGCTGCAGCGTCTTATAAAAAAAAGTTCTTAATTAAAAAATCACAAAATTTTAAATTGAAATAAAACATGAATTTGTTCCCCCAAAAAACGTGAACATAGGGAATTTTTTCACCATGAACAAATTCCCCAATCCCATACAAATTTTTTGGGGAGTAAGTTAATTTTTTTGAGGAATGTTTCATCGGAGACTTAGTACTCAGCGCCTGGTAAGCATAGTGAATCATTTTTCAAGTCAAAGCCCTTTGGATCCCGGGCATGAAAAAAAAATAAAAAAAATTAAAAATAAAAAACTAAAAATAAAAAATGAATAATGAAAATTGAAAAACGAAAAATAAAAAATGTGAAATTAAAAACGAAAAATTTAAATTAACCGGTTGAAATAATAAATAATAATAAACATTTTTTTATTAACAGAGCTCCTGCAGTTGATTGCTACAAGTGATATATAGATGACGCTTTCTGTTTGATTTTCAAAAAGTGTCATAAAAAAAGCTTTAATTACTAGATGTTTACGCATCTCTCCTGTGCTCGGACTCACATGATTTTTGTGGGATAATAGCATTTTTTATTTTTTGAAATCTGTTTCAATATGCACTTGAAGACAGGTTACAGCTAAAAACCATGGCTAAATACTGCTGTGTCGTCTCCAAAAAAATGATGAAGAACAGTCGACCAACAAAGCAAAATTTTATGTATATACGATGTACAAGTTTGATTGTGGACAAGATCCCTGGGGATATCAATCGGGGATTATAATTTCTGAAGAGAAATTTTTGCCTATAAATAAATTGTATGTTCTTTTTTTGAAGAAGCTTTGAATCAATTTTACTATCTAAGTTAAAGTTGATCATTTCAAAAATTACTCCATCGCGCCATACTGAGGCTGATTTTATTTTAAGTAACGAGCACGGATTCATCACTCAAGTTCACGCAGATAATGGACAAACACTTTGAAAAGTTAATCGAACAATTTCAATCGACAATACAAAATATGTTTCGCGAATATAAAGATCGCCTATTGAGTTAGATAGACAAAAGATTACATATAATAATGAGTAATTTAAATAATATTAAAGAGAGAATTATGAAGTTAGAAGTAATTACGACTGATGTTAAAAATACAGCTATAAGCGAAATAGAAGCACCAAAAAGTGAATATGAAACTTTAAGAATTGATATCGCATACTTAAAAAATTGTGCTAGAAAACAAGATAATTCGATAGTAGCATATGATATTCGAATCAATGGTGTCCCCTCTAAACCAAATGAAAATCTTTATTACATTTATTTAATGTTATGCGAAGCTGTTAATATCTCTGCACCAAACACCAAATCTATCTTTCGTGTTGAAATAAATAGAAGTTACATCGGAGAGCTTGGAGAAAACAATCTTATTTAAATTTATATAGAAAATGACAACAACGACATTTCAATAACAAACACCAATATGAAGAGCTACTTTCAACATATATCACTTAAATACAACAACGAAACAAGCAGAACCATGAAAGAATATTGCAACGAAACGAAAAGATTAGCACAACAACAACAACGACTTAAATTTATACTAGCATGTAGAAGTTATGGTATTATACCAAACCACACAAAAAACACAACAACACAGGTATCAAAACTTTTTAAATGTAACAATATTAAGGGAAAACTGGAGAAAATTGAGCATAATTTTCACAAAAAAATTCTTAACTTAGAAGTTTCACAAACAAACACAAATATTAAAATAATTAAACAAAAACTTCATCATCAAAAAACTGGAATTAGAGGCATGCTGACGGAAATTGATTTTAACACTTTCTTTAACAAACAAATTGACAGAACAACACACATAACAGAAACCATAAACAATGTACAAATAGCAAAATTGGGTACACTTAAAGAAAAGCATTTCAAATTACACGGACTGGTGTTTAATGAAAATTGGGTTGAAAACAAAACCTCTTTAGAAATTCCAATAGAATGCAAATGGATGCTCTCCCTGGGTAAAAAGTTTGCATTACCAATTCAAAAACAGAATTTTTCGCCACTTCACGTCATTGCAGATGTGGAGCAATGCATTCAGGATATGAGAACTAATATGGATAAGGAAAAAGAAACAGCCAGGACAAAATTAGCCAATGTAATCACTAATTTTAAAAGAAAATTAAAAAACACACCGAAAGAGAAATTCATACTAACGATTTTTGAAAAAACCAAGAAATTTATAAAAAAAACACGAAGACATTCTCATTATTCAAGCGGACAAAGGCAACAAGACCGTTATTATGTACAAACATGAATACAAGGAAAAAATGGAAAAATTATTAGAGGATAAGGCAACCTACCGTACATTAAGAACAGACCCTACAAGAAAACTTCAAAAAGAAAACAACAATATTATATTGGATTTATTCAAAAATAATCACATTGATTCGTGGAAAAAACACCAATTGCTATGCTCCGCCTCAACGGCACCAAGAATATACGGATTGCCCAAAACCCATAAGCAAGATATTCCCCTTAGTCCAATAGTTTCATCGGTACAAGTCCCTTGTTACGAATTATCAAAATATGTTGGCCAGATACTGAAAATTCTTATATCCAAAAAATACAATGTAAAAAACTCAATTCAGGTGAAAGATAGTTTGAAAAATGTGAAACTTGATGAAAATGAAATATTAGTGTCATTTGACGTAGTTTCTCTCTTCACGAATATACCAGTTCACACAGCAATACGTAATATTATGGGACAATGGAGCAAAGTTAAGGAATTGACGAGTATACCGAAAAACATCTTTTTGAAAATTCTTAACTTTTGTTTGATAGACAACAACTATTTCATATATGATGATAAATTATATAATCAGATTTTCGGAATGCCGATGGGAAACCCACTCTCCCCGACTATAGCAGATATTGTTTTAGACAACCTACTTGACGATGCACTTACAGAATTAGAAAATAAAAGTATTCACATAAAATACATATCGAAATATGTAGATGATATTCTAGCCGTAATCAGATTAGACGAAAAAGATGAAATCTTAAAAACTTTAAACCTTCAACATCCAAAAATGCAATTTACTGTTGAAATTGAATCAAAAGGGGAAATCGCATATTTGGACATGAAACTTCGACGAACTACCGACAATATTTCTTTTGATTGGTACACCAAAGAAACGTGTTCAGGCAGAATAATGAATTATAATGCAACTCAGCCGAAAAATCAAATAACAAACACCCCAAAAAACCTTATTTATAGAGTACTAAATATTAGCGACAAAAAATATCACACAAATAATATACAAAAAATCACCCAAATATTAATAAATAACAGCTTCCCGAGGAAAATTACAAATACTATTTTAAATGATACACAAAAATTATTAAACCACAACTCTAATCTTGAACATCAAAACATTAAAGAAAAAGACACAAAGAGTTTTTACAGTGTACAATTTATCCTGGGTTTGACAGATAATAAAAGTATTAGAACAACAATGGAAACAAAAAACATCAGATTTGCATACAAACCACACACAACAATAAATACAATTTTTTCAAAAACAAAAACTCCAATAGAAAAGCTACAAAAAAGTAATGTTGTATACGAAGTCAAGTGTGAGGGTGATCAAAACAACAGCTGTGATCTTATTTATATAGGAACAACTAAAAGAACATTAGAAAAGAGATTAGGAGAACATCAAATGGACATCATAAAAGAGAGAGAAAGCACAGCGTTGTCAAAACATGTAATTACAACCGGACACAAAATAAATTTCAACAACACGAAAATACTGGATGTAGAAAAAATAGAAAAAAAGCGGTACACAATTGAAAGCTTACGAATTCAAAAGAATATAAATACAACCATGAACCACAAAGAGGACACCCAAAATATTAATACTAGTTACAGAGTCGCAATAGTTTAGAAACATTCTGTGATATTAATTTTAAGCTAAATGTAATTATACAAATTTGTGTTTTATGTTTGTAATTATACAATTTTGTGTTTTTATACCCTATACCACTATGTGGTTTGGCTATAATGACTTTGTGCTGCTGTTTGTAACAACCAAAAATATTTGACCTAGACCCATCTTTAATTATACCGATCGAATCAGAATCACTTTCTCAGTTGATTTAACAATGTCCGTCCGTCCGTCCGTCTGTGTGTCCATGTAAAGCTTGTAATCAAATTGCAGGTCGCAAATATGAATATATTTTGATGAAATTTGGTATATAAGCTTTTATCGGCAATGGGATGAACTCTATTGAAATTGGTGAGAATCGGTCCATGTTCAGACCTAGCCCCCATACAAATTACCCCTATGAAATCGACATAAATTGCCATAAGATCCAAATTTCATATAGATCCTACTTACATTGGGTTTTATATGCATTCATTACGTCCATTTATGAGTAGTCCAAAAATGATCCCTTTGGCCCCATATAGAGCTGCTTCCCGATCTTCACTTAAATCTATTGAAAAACAAAAATATTGCACTGATTCTTCTCAGATTTTGTTTGTATATATTTTTGCAAAATACAAGAGACTTTACCAAACATGATCAGGATCGGTCCATTTTTGGACCTAGTTCCCATATAGATATAGCAACCGATATGAACTTTTTCATATCTGCAGCCAAAAAAATTAATAAAAATCAGACTCAAATTTGGTTTTTGCTTTTTTTCTATGTCCAGTTAGTTGGGCCTGAGAGATAGGGTCTCTAAACGCATGGTATAGGGTATCATATAGTCGGTCTAGACCGACTATAATTTTCTTACTTGTTTTTGTTTTATTCTATTTAAATAGACGACCCTTGAAAAAGTAACCAAAAAAGTTACGAAACGTCGGGGAAATATGTGATAAAACTGAGTTTTATTTTACATTTACGAAGTTAGGCCCAATTAGCTTAAAATAATAAATTATTAAAAAAGAATTAATACTTGGCCAAAAAATAAATAAATACGAGTAGAAGTTCGCAAATTCACGCCCAAAATATTAACAATAATAAAGCTAATGATGCCGCAATAATTGTGAAATTTAAATGCCCATATGAAAGAAAGTTTCTTTTAAAATCAATTACCACTTTCATTAAGACCTGTAAAGATGTCCTACGTTTAAATCTGATAGGACTTAGTAGTACGGCCCCATTTTATGCCTGAAAGCCACCAAATATTCCTACAAGCTTATAAACCGAGGTCTAGTTTATATAAAACATGTTGGAAGCGATGACCCGTACTCGAGGATGCGGTGACGAAAATATACCTGTTCGTAATGAAAGTACCAACCAAATTAAACTGCTTTTTTATGTCACTATATTTTAAATACTCATATATTATGTTTTATTTTTTTATTAAATAGTACTTATACATATATTACACCAAACCAATTTTATATTTCTGCTTGCATTGCTAAAATGCAATAAAATGGTATTGCAATTTAATAATAGGAGGGTTGGTTCTAAAGAAAATCTCTACAATATGATCAGAATACTCTCCAAGAGAACTTCTGGTTTCCATATCTGCCATATAAATGCCCAGAGCTTAAACAACAAAATGGATAATTTCAACTGATCTTCGAAGAATCAAATGTGGATATAGTGTGCATCTCAGAATCATGGTTTAATATTGATGTTCACAATAGTATATACTGTGTGAGTGGCTTTCGTCTTTTTCAAACTTTCAAATTCTTGTAAATTTAAATGCAAAATCCTTAAGGATGATATAATCGAATACTTATTTCTGGAAATTTTTAATAATAACGAAAAGCTCTTACGGAACCTATATACAGACCAAATAAACGTACTGAAATAGAATCAATGCTAGACAAGCTGAGTACTAGAGCGGTCCTTCAAAAATAAAAAAACGATTTTGGGAATAGGCGGGGTCCAATCTGTCACCTTTCCATATAAAACTGATAAATGTGAAGTTTGGGCACAATAGGATAAAGAAAAGCCGCGCCGGAAATCGATTGAAGAGTTCAAGTGTGTTTATATTCAGAAAATTTGACTTTTTTGAGATTTTACGTTCTATAGCTCAATTTTTCCGCCAAGTTGTTGTTAGAATCGGGATAGTTTTTACACATAAAAAATAATTTTATAACAAAATTTGTTAAAAGTTTTTTTAATTTATATACGCAGGTAATAAGCAGATAATTGCACCAAAAATATATCACAATGGATTATTTTGATCACAGGAGCACTGAAGGGTTAAATAAGTAAAAATTGCCCGAATTACTTTTCTTAAATTCTAAATAGTGGTTTAATCGAGTTGAATAGAAAAACTCGTTTTCGGTAATTTTTATTTAAAAATATCTTAAAATCCAAAGCTGGCCCTGGCAAATAATGGGTTAACGTTCTCGGATTTATCCCAAATTTTACCAGTGGAAGTCCTGCACATTTGGTTATTATATTTTAAGCGTCGCATCTAAAAATTCAACAGCACTTACAAAATATTTGAATTTTTTGAATAAATTGGCTTTTATTAGCTTGGGGTCATATGTGACCCCAATTCCAAAAGGGTTAATGGGGTCATATTCTTTTTTTCCGAAACCCTAGGCTACTAAGATAAAATATAATGTTTGAAAGTAGAAAAGTGATGAATTTTTGATACAAAGTACTTAGAAAGAGTACATTTACCGAATATTTTACGAAAATCCCATTTTTCTCGAAATCCGTAAAAATAAAATATTTGTCAAAAAAATTCTGGTACAGGGATTTACCTAAAGATTCACAAAGTTATTATCTACCATGTATTTAATAAAACCTTAAAGTGCCAGATCCATTTTTTAAAATTTTGTTTAAGAAAATTTTTTAAAACTTGAAAAGGATTTTTCAAAATTCTATCAAAAAAATTTCCCATTTTCGGTCTCAATGCGCAATATGTTAACCCTCCGATGAGTGAGAAGGTCCCTAGGGACCTTTTTGCCTTTTCAAACTGAAATTACTCCTACTTCGGCCACTACAACCCCCCCCAAAGTTACTCTGTATTCCAAGAGTATTTTGTTGCGCATGTTTTGGAGAAAAAAAATCAAGCCGATCGGATCATTACTTTAGGAGTTATTGAGGTTTTAGGGAGAATAGTACGCGGACGTGTGAATAGGTCCGTATGGATTTCACTAATAAATGCATGTTTTTGGGCATCATTATAATTTTTTTATTGTTTCAACACATAATTTACTTGTTGTGAACACAAAGACCTAAACTCAAAGACATTAGGGATGATGATAAAAACAAAAAATTCTAAGAAAAATTCGAAGACATGAACTTTATTGCTTTCAAGGAAAGGCACAATATTCTAATTTTATACTACTAGCAATAAACCAGTTCTTAGAATATTTTGTTCTTAGTATTTTGTTCTTCGAATTTTTTTGTTCTTAATATTTTGTTTGGCAAATGTTGCAACATAACTTGGCAGCAGCTTACACTCCTCATGAAGCACTAACAGTTGATGAGCAGTTGTTCCCTTACAGAGGCCGGACCCGCTTCACACAATACATTCCGTCAAAGCCAGCTAAGTATGGTGGTTATGCGACTCACAGAGTTATTATCCTGTGAAGGGAATGATATATTCTGGAAAACTGCCAAACCAACAACGGGAGATAAACCAAGGGCAGAACGTAGTGCTGGATCTTGTGGAAAAATATTTAGATGCTGGACGTACTATATACGCGGATAATTTCTTTACCACTCTTGACTTGGCGCGTATTTTGTTGAGGAGGAAGACCGCATATGTTGGTACAGTGCGCTACAACAAAACATTCATCCCACAGGAGTTCAGGAAGAACCCGAAGCGCGTCATCAATAGTACATTATTTGGGTTCAACGAAGGGGATATAGCGTTATGCTCATACGTGCCGAAAAAAAATAAAGTGGTGAACGTGCTCTCCACAATGCACTACACCTGCCTCGTTGACGAGCAAACCGAGAAGCGGAAGCCCTATGCCATATTAGATTACAACGCCAACAAATGCGGCGTTGATACCATGGATCAAATGCTAGGCACTTACAGCTGCAAAAGAGCAACACATCGATGGCCGTTGGCCATGTTTTATAATATGCTGGACGTCGCTGCATTGGCTGCTTTTACGATTTACAACGAAATGAAGCCTATAAAAAGGAGTGACAGACGGCGGTCGTTCTTGTTACTGCTAACGAAACAATTGGCCACACTAAATATCGAAGAACGTGCCCTGAACAACCATATAACTTCATATCCAAGGATACGCAATACGATGGAAGCAGTCGATGTCAGGGTAAGAAAAACATCTTCAAATTCAAGAATAGAATATACATTTATTTGTTTTTTATTTTTCTTTTCATTTCAGATATTACCAAGACCGATGGAAGGCAATGCACCGTCGTTTGCGGCTAGTTCAAGTAGACCGTCATGTCGCCTTTGCCGTTCTGAGTACGGGCGGCAGCGGAAAACGCGGGCATACTGCTTCGGCTGCGGCAACGCTGTTTGCGGAGAACATAGCACGCTTTTACATTGCTGCAACACTTGCGCACAGGGCGGGGGACAATAAGTACACGATCAACAACAATAATTTTTAAACTTTTTTATAATAGTCTTAAGAAAATTCAAGCAAAAAAAAAAAAAAAAATTAAAAAAATTGAAAAAATTATTTTTGTATGTAGAATTTAGTTATAAACAATAAAAACAAAAAAAAAAAAAAATCAAAAAAAAATTTTTATATGAAAAAAACATGATTTACAAAAACGGTTCGTAGGGACCTTTTCACACGGCCGTGAAGTTCAGAACTGTCACTCATCGGAGGGTTAACAACGCGGTAATAAAACAATACTTCAAATCCGATTACTTATAAATATAGAGACAAAAAAAGTTATGGCTTTAATCAATTTAAAGTTGAAAAAAATGCTATCAAATTTCATGACCTATTCTTTTTTTGGCACAAAAGTGGTCTCGGGCATTTGCTGTTTCTTGGCGAACTTTTGTTCGATTTCGAGTTTTTATAGCTTCTTGAGTAGATAATGTAATAGTGATCTCGACTCTTGCAACAACTTGTCGGAAAAATTAAGCTATAGAACGAAATTTTCGTAAAATCTCAAAAAAAGTCATATATTTCACATATTTTCCAAATATAAATTTAATTAATTGAAATTTTCAATTAATTTCCGGCGCGACTTTTCTTTATGCGATTGACCCAAACTTCATATTTATTAGTTTCATAAGGAAAGGTAATAAACTGGACCCCGCCTATTCCCAAAATCGCATTTTTAAATTTTAAGGACCACTCTACTGAGTACCCTTACTTTGAGCTACACTGATGTTATTATAACTGGAGACTTCAATGCGAATATATTGGAAGACAACAGTTTGATGGAATATATAAGCGCTATATGCTTAATATGATGTTCACATTACGATATTTTGAGGTGTTTTAGCTCATGTTTTGCAAAACAAAACACAGTCGTTCACACTTGATTTAGTGTGTTTAAGTTAAACATTTCAGCAAATTGAACAGCTGTTTCCAAAATAAAAAACAATTGAAAAGTTATAAAATTTTGAAAATTGATAAAAAAATAATATCATTAAATTGGCGGCCAACTACTTAAATTATATTAATGATGAAATTATCAATATAGATGCGTTATTTTCATTTTTGTATTGTATTTTGTATTGTATTTTTTTGATTGTAATGCCACTTTAATAGTAATGTTAAAAAAACAAGGATGCCAACTTGGCAAACATGAGTAATATTGCACTGAACATGCGCAAAGTTAAATACAACTCTGTCATATTTTCGTTTTTTGAGGTGTTTAACATTTAAACATCTCAATTGAGATGTTTAGCCAACGAAAAAATGTATAGGAAAACATCTCAATTTGACTTGTTTATCACATAAACACTAAACACTTCGCTAAACACTTAAGTATGAACGCCATATAAGTCTAGTAATTTACTCAATGCCAACCCATTTCACGTAAGCATCAAGCACTCTACTTGATCTTTGCCATACCAGTAATGATTCTCGACTATTCTTATTTGAACAGCTTTCTGCTTTAATGTTCTTTCTCAAGACATGATTTATTCTTTCTGTCTTATGATTTAAACCCCATATTAAAAAAAAAACAATCACAAACCTTAACTTTCAGATATTTTTAGAATATAGATTATCAGTCCCTGGAAACTGAATTATCATTAATACCATGTGCCAATGTTTTCTATATGCCTATTATGGGTGAATAGCTTACTTTTATAAAGGGTCCGCCATCTAACGTTTTTTTTTTTCAACTAGTGCTTATTTCGTGAATGGTAACACTTAGCTGATATCTGATTGGACAGATAATTAGCTTGAACAACGCTGGGAAATACTGCGACATTACTTTTAAAATCATGGTAATGTTGCAGAATGTGTGCGAAAATTGCGTACGGATTTTGAAAGAAGAGAAGTAACGTCAGCTCCGTATGTTCGTTATCTTGTGAAAAAAGTGAAAGAAACTGGCATCCTCATCGATAAACCAAAGCGTGAAAAGCCAAAAACAGTGCGCACACCCGAGAATATTGATGCTGTGGCAGAAAGTGTGCATGAAGCGCCATCAACATCAATTCACCGTCGTTCTCAAGAATTGAACATTTCGGAGGCATCATTGAGACGAATTTTGCATAAAGACCTTGGTATGACGCCATACAAAGTCCAATTGGTTCAGGAGTTGAAGCCAACTGACCATCCAATGCGTTTTCGCTTCGCTAAGTGGGCCTGCGATCGACTTACAGAAGATGCCGATTTTGCCAAAAAAAAAATCATCTTTTCAGATAAAGCTCATTCTGATCTTGGCGGGTATGTAAACAAGCAAAATTGTCGCATTTGGGGCACAGAAAACCCGCACGCATACATTGAAAAGCCGATACACCCAAAATGAGTCACTGTTTGGTGCGGATTTTGGTCCAGAGGCATAATTGGGCCATTTTTCTTCGAAAATGAGCAAGGAGTGGCCGTTACAGTCAATGGCGATTGTTATCGGGCCATGTTGAACGAATTTTTGTTCACAAAATTTGAAGAGGAGGATATTGGCAAAATAATTTTAAGTACAACCCAAAATCTTTCTATGATTTTGTCAACTGTAAACGAAAATCTGTGGGTTTTCCAGCCGAAATAAAATTTCTGGACCGAAAGTCTAGTGATATTTATGAAATTGCTGATATTTTTGCTGATTTTTTTTGCCGCCACATACTCTGATGCCGAGTCTAGTTTCTCAAACTATCCTTTTCCACTGGATTCAACTTTACCATTCTCTTTTCCGCCTATCTTAATTTCTGACATAATTTCAAGCTCTAGAAAACTAAAATTCACTTACAAGAATGGACCTGATGGAATAACTTCCTGCATCTTAATTCGCTGCGCGTACGGATTATCCTTGCCATTAAATATGCTTTTTAGCACCTCTATTAAATATGGCTATTTTCCAAAATCCTGGAAAGAATCGTTCATCATCCCATTACATAAATCTGGTAGCAAAGCCGATGTAAAAAACTACAGAGGTATTGCCAAATTAAGTCCAATCCCGAAACTATTCGAAAAATTTATTACTGATGCTATCTGCTTTCACACTTCATCTATTTTATCAACTTTTCAACATGGTTTTCGCAAGGGCTGCTCAACAATTACTAATATTTTGAATTTTACAACTCTCATCAATCGTGGATTTTTACAAAATAAAATTACAGATGCCGTGTACACTGACTTTAGCAAGGCTTTTGACAAAGTCAATCACAAACTTTTAGTTAAAAAACTGGATTTAATGGGCTTTTCGCACATTTGTTTAAGCTGGATCAAATCATATTTAACGGGCAGAACGCAGAAAGTGATGTTTAACAACGCAATTTCGAAATATATAAATGTTTTATCTGGTGTGCCACAAGGCAGCCACCTTGGTCCTATATTGTTTTCACTGTTCATTAACGACTTGCCTCATGTTATTAAATATTCGAATATTTTGCTGTACGCCGACGACGTTAAAATTTTCCTTACATATAATACCATCTCCGATTCTATTTACCTCCAACATGATTTAAACAGTTTTTGTACTTGGTGTACTGTCAACGCAATGGAACTCAATTTAAAAAAATGTAAGCATATGCGATTTGCCAGAAAGAATGCTGCAATTGCTGAATTTTTTCTAAATGGATTCCAACTGGAGTTGGTTGCTTCATTTGTGGATCTTGGCATTTTACTCGATACCAAATTGGATTTCAAATCACATATTAATGCCACTGTAAATAAAGCCAGAGGGGTGCTAGCTTTCATAAAAAGATGGGCTAAAGAATTTTCTGATCCTTACGTAACTAAACAACTCTACATCTCACTCGTTCGACCTATTCTAGAATATGGTTCTCTTATCTGGGACCCTTCGTATAATGTTCACCCAGATCACGTTGAATCTGTTCAAAAACAATTCCTTCTTTTTTGTCTAAGGGAGTTAAACTGGAATTCAGGATTTAATCTTCCTCCTTATACAAGCCGTCTCGCTCTTATAAAACTTCCGACTCTTAAGAGTAGGCGAACTATGTTGAACATTTCATTTATATTGAACCTCATTAACGGCGATGTCAAATCAGAATTTCTTTTACACAACATTACTTTCAAAGTTCCTTTCCGCCCTTTACGACACTATGAACCTTTACACATCCAGTTTTTCCAATCAAATCACGCAAATGCCGATCCATTCAGGAGAATGTGCTCCAACTTTAACGAATTATATGAACTCATTGATTTCTCCTCCAGCATCAATTTAATTAAACATAATATCATTAACTTTTTAAATCAACAATATAAATACTGTTACTTGTTTAATATGTTGTTATTATTTATTTTGTAATAGCCTATAAGTTTTTAATCAGTCAGAATTGGCTCGGTCCATAGACTTAAATAAATAAATAAGAATAAAAAAAAAAAAAAATAAATTTGGTTTCAACAGGACGGCGCTACGTGCCACACAGCCGAAGCTACACTCGATGTTTTGCGCCCTGTTTTTGAAGATCGCGTTATCAGCCGCAGAGCTGATGTCGTTTGGCCACCTCGGAGCTGCGATTTGACACCGTTGGACTATTATTTGTGGGGTGCCCTCAAAGATAAGTGTTACGCCAACAAGCCAGAGACAATTGACGCTTTAAAGGACAATATTCGTAAAGCCATTGGTGAAATACAGCTGCACACAATCGATAATGTGCTTAAAAATTGAACGGATCGTGTAGGCTACTGCATGGCCAGCCGAGGCAGCCATTTGAATGAAATTATTTTCAATTATTAACCGGAAGGATTGTACTTTCAAATAAAAAAGAAATTTGAGATAATATTCAGTAGTTTTTTTTATAGCATTTTCAAAAAAAAAAGTTATTTGGCGGACCCTTTACATTGTAATATAAATTGTCTATACGAAAAATATATCTCAGTTAAATCTAAGAAAACTCGAAATGATAAGCCATGGTTTACAAATAACATTAGATCTCTAATCGAAGAGAAAGATTGAAACGATGAAAACGATTTAGGACAACTGAGCTCCATAACGCCTTCAGACTTTCGCGATGAATAGTAAATACAAAAATTAGAACTGCTAAGTCATTATATTTTAAGGACAAAATTAAATCTGCTGTTTGTTCGAAAAAGAAATGGAGAGAAATTCGCAAAATGGGCATTGTTAATAATGACATGAAAGCTGAGAACACAATAGATATCAATCAGTTAAATTTCGATTTTGTCAATATTTCAATGCCTGCAGCTGATATAAACTTTTACAATAATATTTCAAAAAAATTAGCTTTGCTTTAACTTTATACATTTCACTCAAGAAGATGTTTTGGAATCATTTCTCAGCATTAAATCGGATTCTATAGGACACGATGGGGTTCATCCGAAATTCATAAAACTGATTTTGACTTATATCTTACCGCATATAATACATATGTTTAATACTATAATCACAACATCTACTTATCCATCTATGTGGAAACACGCAAAGGTTATACCCATACCAAAAGCTTATAAGACATATAGACCAATTGCAATATTGCCTTATATATCCAAGGTTTTTGAGCATTTAATTCACATTCAAATGAGTCATTATTTATATACAAATAGTTTGCTTACTGATAGACAATCTGGTTAATCTTTCAGAGAAGCTACGGAGCCAGATAGATAATAATATGATATCATTTCTAATATTACTCGATCACTCAAAAGCATTTAACACTGCAGGTCATTCTATTCTCCGCCTGAAACTGAGAGACTTATTTCATTTTGCAACAACAGCTGTAAAGTTAATTTACTCTTATCTTTGCGATAGAAGTCAGTCTTTATACAATGGCTCGAATAACTCTAACAGCTGTTTAATGCCTAGATCAGTGCCACAAGGATCGATACTTGGTCCACTATTGTATGCTATATATGCAAATGACCTGCCTTTACAAATTCATTTTTGTGGACTACAAAGGTACGCAGATGATGTCCAGCTCTACATTACTTGTAAACCATCAAGTGTTACAGAATGCATTGGGGAGACAAACGGTGGTCTATATTTATGAAGGGGCATCAGCAAATGGTCTTTGCATAAATGCTAAAAAATTTATTGGTATGATCATTGGTAAAGCAGAGACTTTACCAACAAATCTACCGCCTATACTGATTAGCAACACAAAAATTGGTCTAGCTGAAACTGCGAAAAACCTTGGCGTTATATTCAAAAAAAAAAAAAAAAAAAACGTGATTGGTCGGATCACATTAAAATTGTCTGCGGTAAAACTTTTGCTGTGCTGATGAATCCATGTTATATACGCCCTGGCATATTCGGATGTTACTTGCTAAGACCTACTTATTATCAACACTAATGTATGGATGTGAGGTTTTCTCCTGTTGTGATTCATTAAGCAAACGAAGGCTTAATGTAACTTATAATAATATTGCCAGATACATACATGATGAATTTCATGTAAAAATCGAGATGCATTGAACCCGACCCCCTCAGATATCGATGAAATTTTGTTCATAGCTAAATTTGATCAATACAAACAAACCCTCATTTTTAGAAATGACTGTTTTGCGATTTTTTAGGCGTGGCACAGTGGGAAAGTTTTCGAAAAAACGCGAAAATGGTCGAAAAGTGCTCCATTTAAAATGCAATAACTCAGAATCGGCTGAACCGATTTCCATGATCTTGGTATCATTAAAAAGATATTTTAACAGGCTTTATGACACGTTTTATAACAAAAAGAAAATTTTAAATAACGAAAAAACCAAAAAGATCAAGGGTTTTTTTACAGTGTATTATTTTCTTAGAAAGGTCTATCCTTCACCTATACCATATCCAAAAAGTAAAGTGGGTTCTTTTTTAGTTTTTTTTATATAATTTTTTAAGTAGTGTCACTTCTAGTAATACGTACCGAAAGTTTTTGAAATATATCGAATAACAGCGAAATATCAGGTCACATTCTTACACATTTACAAAATAGTTCAACAATTCTAACATTTTTTAAATGTTTACAAATAAAAAACCATCAACAATTGTTTATATTATTTGCCAAGTTTTTATTAATTTGTGTTTTATTTTATTTACATTTTTTTTAAGTTAATTATTTGTAAGAAATTTTGCGCTGCTCAAATTTGGTACAGTCAGAATATCTGCGCACATGTACAAAAGTTTCATTTATTGGAATGAATGAATGAAAGCCTTGAGTTCCTGTTATAGTTTGAGCTTCTTTATATCTTGAAAATAGCTTTTCTTTAACGTTTTTGTATTCGTTAACATCTGCGTAAGCAACTTGTATGGTGGTCTTCTATGTTTCTGATGCCCAGTGATAAGAGTTGCCTCGTTGTCTGGATTTCATTTTTATTTGCAATACTATAATTTCGAGCACCTCTCTTCAATGTTCCTCCGATTCCATCACATGCAGATTTTCCATGACTGGTAGCATAAAAGTGCCATTCAGCGTCAATACCAAAATCGTAAATGATTTGATACGTAAATGATTTTATTAATATTGTTGGTTATATTGGCCTTCACGAACTGTATCATTTTTGAAATATATAGATGAACTGCTATACTATCATAGGTATTGCAATCAGATATTATGGCGAAGCTTTTATGAAATAATTTATCGTTGTCTAAAAATAAACAAACAAAGGAAAAAAACAAATAAATAAAAAATATTAAATATTTTGATGAGTGTGGATGGATGTGTTTACTAATACCAAAATATTAAAATAATTACCTTTGTAATAAATAACGAACGGATGTATTGTAGCCTGATCTTTATTCCAATGGTATCCTTGCACGGCATCTTGTACAAGAAATGCATAATTTTCAGCAAAGTCCATTTGAATTAACATTTCTCCTGATAACAGCGCCGCTCTTTTATTGCTGATAAATTCAGATTGTCGCTTTGCTATGAAATGATGCGGAATCAGAACTTTGATGTGTTCAGTAAAATCGCTGACAAATTATTCTCGGTTGGTGGTTAACGTTTCCAGAACACATCCAATCGTTGTATTCCACTTTTTGTATATTATTTCTTCAGTTTGGTTATTTTCAAAATGTTTAGCATATGCGTTTTTAGATTATTTAAATTTTTGAAGCAGTGACCACACATTGAAACGCAACACTCGCTTTTTTGTGTCACCATTACAAACAAAGAATTTGAGAACATCTATGTAGTCGGTAAATGTGCATTCTCCTTCAAAACAAAATGATTTTAAGCGACTTTTTTCAAACATCAATTTCATATTCTGATGCAATGTGCATACACAGATATTTTGCTGGTTTCCAACTCCAAGTTTCATACAATTTTTTGGCCTTAACATTGAAAATTTTGTAAAACCAACTTTGGCCAAGGGATGTTTTTTTTTAAATTCGTAGTAAGATACGCGTAGTGAAGATAACATCAGTATTTTTTGAACTTTTTCACGAAAGTTTCCTTGTTTAATAGTAATTGAATCTTGTGATCCTGGCATCATTCGGCTAATTTCATCATCTTTGACTGTGCTTAGAGTTTCGGTTGGTAAACTACGTCTGCTCATTTTTAAAAGATTGATATCTGCAAACTTCGTTTTATTCCTTTGGATATCTTTACTTTTTTTGATACAATCGTGAGATATATCATCCCCAAAACGATCTTTAATTTCTGCGTCACTCATATTGATTGGTAAGAGAGATAAAAGTTTTTGCTTTTCCAAAAGATTTGAGCTGTTCTCTATTTGATATTTGATGTTTTGCAAAATTTCTTCGTAAATGGCTTTGACGTTTTCAAGTTGCGCTGACAAATCAGATAATGGATCAGCTCCAAGTGAATCTGCTATATTTTCCAAAATTTGCACTGATTTTCTATTTCTGTATGCATCTCGTTTGATATATTTCCTTTTAAGAGGCGTCATTTGGTTTGGTAGATGAGGAATAATGTGATCATTTATATTTTCAATGAGTTCGTTGCTTTCGATGTTTGCATTACGGCTGGTACAAGTTGGAAGTTCATTCAATTCTTCGCTAATTTCATCGCTGGACGTTATTGGTAAATAATTTGAGACTTCAATCTGCTCCACGTTGGATTCATTACGACTGCGCGCTTTTCTCAGTGTATTCCGGCAAGTTTCGCAAATACGGCTACAATGAATGTTGGCGACAGCTGGAAAATATTCAATTATATTTGCAGCCTCGTTCTCACTTATTTTACGAAGCGAAGCGCAACACTTATTAGATATTTTTATGCATCTGTACTTATTGTTTGAATTCATATTCACTCAAATTTTTAAAATATATGCGTAAAAATTGTAATGGGATATCTTGGCTTCTCGAAACTGTTTATAATTATGAATTTCGGTACGTTGCACTTTTAAAATATGGACTTGTAATTTTCGCGTTCATCGACACTTGTTGAATGAGTAAAATCGATCAATGCACTCCTATTTATACTGTGTATTGTTCACTAGTTTACTGACAGGTACTTATAAATGGGTGCATATTTTTTACGGTGGCTATATACCTTATTCACCATATGTGAGTTTTAAATTTTCCGAATAATGACCACCCTTAAATGTGGGTTGAATTTCTGTAAAAAAGTCATACAGGTAGCCAACTGAAAAACCCAAATAATTAAAAATTACTTTGCTTACGCAATCATAAAAATTAAATAACCCTTTGTTTATTCCGTTTTGTTAATTCTGAGAATCATAAAAAATATGATCGAGGGTTTTTCCGAAGAATGTTGTGCACATGTAGAGCAAATTTTTGAAATTCATACCTTTACTCAATTGCGAATAAAAGCAAATTGAGTTGGCAAATCATGTGTTGTACTGTGTTATTTTACCTGTAAATATAAAATATAAGGGCAATTACTAGAAGTGACACTACTTAAAAAATTATATAAAAAAAACTAAAAAAGAACCCATTTTACTTTTTGGATATGGTATAGGTGAAGGATAAACCTTTCTAAAAAAATAATACACTGTAAAAAAAACCCTTGATTTTTTCGTTTTTTCGTTATTTAAAATTTTCTTTTTGTTATAAAATTTTTTACAGTGTATTTTTTTTTCAAACGTGTCATTAAGCCTGTTAAAATATCTTTTTAATGATACCAAGATCATGGAAATCCGTTCAGCCGATTCTGAGTTATTGCATTTTAAATGGAGCACTTTTCGACCATTTTCGCGTTTTTTCGAAAACTTTCCCACTGTGCCACGCCCAAAAAATCGCAAAACAGTAATTTCTAAAAATGAGGGTTTGTTTGTATTGATCAAATTTAGCTATGAACAAAATTTCATCGATATCTGAGGTGGTCGGGTTCAAAATTTCAGTTTTATCTTGATTTTTAAATGAAATTCATCATATATGGCCGCAAAAGACACAGCAGCATCTCACTATACTCGCAACCAGTCTATTATATATCTTTCGAAAACTTACTAAAATGTCGAATGTTGTTGTATTTACATAAAATAATTTATACAGGTCAACCTGAATACCTCTTTAACCGAATAAGTTTTTCGAGGTCAATGCGAGGTAAAAAAAATTATTACGGTACAACAAAAAAAGCAAATATCTGAACGCTATTTCTTCCTGAATTCTATTCGCCTTTGGAACCAGCTAACCCCCAACATTCAAAATATTGGCAATATAAAGCTCTGCAAAGCAGCTATATTTAGCAACTTAACTTAATTAAAAATATTTTATAATAGCTGTTACACTTATTTTACTTATAGTTAAATAATTATTAAGATAAACTACTTATTGTTTTAAATATTTAAAATAGTATTAATTTTATTTTATTTTGTTTAACAATGTTCTGTATTTGCCTTAATCTACCCAGTACTGTTGTATTGTATTTATCCTCAATAAATAAATAAAATAAATAAATAAATAAATAAATAAATAAATAAATAAATAAATAAATAAATAAATAAATAAATAAATAAAATAAAATAAATCAATTTCGTTACTAGCTCGAAATTCAAACAATTTTTCATTTTTATGTCGGATGCCTCTTGCATTCCACGTTATTATTATACTAGTGGATTGTGTGGCGCCTAGGCGCCCGTTTATTTGGACTTTAACAAAACAAATTTTTTTTCCATTTCAGAATTTTCTTATATTTTATATATTTGAAAAAAATTAATTTTAATGTTTTTAAAATTTCTTTAAAAAAAATCGAAAAACAGTTTTAAAAAATACAAACCAAAAACTTCGATTTTCAAATGAAGTTCTTTAAAAGGTCCTTTTATGTATATTTTCGCATAAGTAGCCAACCTCTGCTTTATACTTTCTGCTTCTATACATAAGGAGTTTTTAATATTATATGATTTTAAAAAAATATTTTGTTTTGATAGAAATTCGGAAATTTTAGTCTTATTAAGACAAACTATTAATATGTATCTCTTTAATAATTTAATTTATGTTTTATAACTTTTTAAAATGCATCAAAATAAATAAACTTATTCAACTAAAAAAAGCTTTTAAACCTTTCGGACAAAGCAAAAAAATACTACGGTTATAATTAACTTAGTCTATAACGAATTAATTTGACCGGTCCCTCCGAGTTCGTTATAACCGAACTCCATTTTATTGTAGAAAAATAGAATAGCATAGAAAACAAAAGTTTTAGAGCAAGGTTCCTAAAAGATTAATAAAAGTCATATTTTGCATAATTCTTTCTTGAAGACATGAATACACGTTATAGCATAACATTTGAAGAATCTTTGAAAACATTTTCAACTAAAACTTTTAATAAATAAGTCCGTGACAGCCAATATCCGGAGGCGTTGTTGTTTTGCGGTGAACATCATAACTCGTTACCGGACCATGTGAAATAAAAAAATCGAAGTGCGTTTAAAAGGTGACATGTTTCCTGAAGTAGAGACGAAAAGTTTTTACATATCTTTTTGCAGCATTTTGAAGTGAAAAACGATTTTTGCTATACAATTTCGGGAATTTGTTGTTGAAAAAGGGGAAAGAAAATGGAATTAAAAAAAACCTTCATGGTTACCTAATGATTTATGTGTTGATATAGTGTCTAAAATTTCAGAATCGGTTAAGAAGATTTTGAGTTATGATGTTCACGGACTTCGAACATTTATTTGCGAGAAAATCGGATTAAAGTTTTCTAAAAACTGATTTATATACTATATACCGTATGAGGCCGGTCGCTGGAAACGCTGTATCTTCTTAAGTTTTGCTCTGATTTACTTAAAATTTTGATACAACACTCTCGATATGTTGTGCATTGAGGAAGAGAAATGCAAAAAAGGTTTTAAAACCTACCACCCCTTAAGGAAATGTAAACACCAATACACCTACACAAAAAACAAAAAAATATTTCATATTTCATCGTACGTGTAAACTGAAGGAAGAGAACTACATTTTAAGCAAAGTTATCTATAAATCCAAAAAAGAAAAATTAAAAAATAAGCGCGTATTAGTTCTACTTAAAAAAATCGCCTTTAATTCTCCCATGATAATTTCAATAAATTATTTAAATTAAAATCTTAAATATAGCTATTTACGTAATTTATGTTTGTCTGAATTTTTTTAAAAGCAAATTATGCAAAAATTAATATTATGAGTGAAAAAAAATCCTCTCTCTAAAATTACAATACAATTTAATTATGCAAAGTTACAATAATTTAAATCTTAAACTTAATATTGCACTATTTTTTCAAGGGCTTTTCAATACTAAGCTATAAAAGAAATCATATGTTGGACAACAACAAAGTCCAAATTGAAGATCTCTTTTTTCTCAAATATTTATCAAAAAAAGCATACTCTTTGGTAAGTGCTGGCCATCAGAGAACCTGAGCGAAAGCACTCTTAACAATACAAAACAATTTTGAGATGAAAAACAAAACAGACAAACGGATAATTTTAGTTTGATAAAAGAAGAATGTATGCATATCGGACGACGTTAAATGAGAAAAATAAAAATGTTTAAAATTTCATTCATTACTTTTTTGCACAATTTTTTCATTGACCAACAATGGGAATTTAAAGGAGGATTTGAATAGATATTATTTTTTTTTTGATGAATTTTTTTGCGCTCAACTTATTCCTTATGTAACACGAAATCTGCATATGTAGTGTTATTGTCGTTAGCAGTGTTGCCAATTTTGACAACTTATTGTAATTTCGACGATTTTTCAATTTGTTAAAATGATTTGTTAAATTTGTTAAAATGATGATTGAAGATTTAAAATTTTCAGTAGTATAAAAATTACGATTTCAAGGGTTAACAATTAATGGGTTGTTTATAGAAATTTGATAGTTTTTGTTCAGTGTAAATGGAAATTACAAAATATGTATAGATTTAATTCTGGGTCAAGTCGTTTCAAAACGGAAATTCCTTGAATATCATCTCTACTTAAGATTTAAGTTTCAATTACGGCGATACTTTAAATCTATGTATATCATATGTTTCAGCTATAGATACATGTCAATAAAATTATTTAGTTGATTGCTGTGTTAAATTTTTTTCGTTGAAATTTCACCACTAATACATTTTTATATATAGAAATAACCAATGCTGTAATAATATTCGTAATATGAATGATTTAAATAAATTTTATTGTTTCCTTTTGTAATATTTTGTCGAGTTTTATTTTTATTTTCTTGACAATTTCTTGTTTTAAAAATGACGATTTTGGCGATTTAGTTTCAAAATTGTCGATTTTCAGAAAATTTTATTAGCAGCACTGGTCGGTAACATAGAAGAGAGAAAAATTGTGTGTGGGTTTGTATAAAATGAGAAAGATTAAATTTTGTTTGTGTATTTCGCATAGCTTTGTAGGGAGTGCTATGTGTATTATTTCAGCGTTACAGAATCAGTCAGTCAGTCAGTGAGTCAGGGATCAGCGTAAATATATATAAGATTGCTGTTGACTGTGGCACTATGAAAGGAATTTAGCAGCAATACTTGAAAAAACTTCTAATTGGTCAAGTTTTGTTGTAACATCTGACAATTGTAACATTGTTTTATTTCGTTTCTTCTATTTCTATAGAACTGCCATTTAACTTTCGAATGTTCGATGCAAGAGAAGCTTTGTCTAATATGGCGTTCATACTTAAGTATTTAGCGAAGTGTTTAGTGTTTATGTGATAAACAAGTCAAATTGAGATGTTTTCCCATACATTTTTTCGTTGGCTAAACATCTCAATTGAGATGTTTAAATCTTAAACACCTCAAAAAACGAAAATATGACAGAGTTGTATTTAACTTTGCGCATGTTCAGTGCAATATTACTCATGTTTGCCAAGTTGGCATCCTTGCTTTTTTAACATTACTATTAAAGTGGCATTACAATCAAAAAAATACAATACAAAAATGAAAATAACGCATCTATATTGATAATTTCATCATTAATATAATTTAAGTAGTTGGCCGCCAATTTAATGATATTATTTTTTTTATCAATTTTCAAAATTTTATAACTTTTCAATTGTTTTTTATTTTGGAAACAGCTGTTCAATTTGCTGAAATGTTTAACTTAAACACACTAAATCAGGTGTGAACGACTGTGTTTTGTTTTGCAAAACATGAGCTAAAACACCTCAAAATATCGTAGTGTGAACACCATATAAGAGTAATCGATTGTCTTTTGAAATATACTACATAAAATATATGTTCAACATTTGCTTGGTTTGACTTCTGTATTATTTTGACAACTAGACCTATACTTGTAAATTTAGGTTTAAGATCAGTGACATTAGTTTTATCAAACCTAAAAAGCAATATTTTATAAGCGCTATAGTTTTTGCATAAATATGTAAAGAACTCATAATTTTTAGGCAATTTATTGTGAATCTTATCAAAATCCTCTTGAGTTTGACAAGATAGTTTCAAATCAATTGATGTTTTTCTAATTGAATAGTCAACAACAATTTCAATAATTCCTGCAGTTTTTTAATTATACTCTCAAGAATGGAAGAGGGGAATAAGTTTTTTATTTGTTTTTGTAACTAGTACTTCATTTTCATCAACATCTAGTGCTTGTAGAGGCTGATAGTAGTTGTTTGTAGCGATGCTACCGCTAGTATTATTGTATTTTGTTTTTTCCCTTTAGTTTGCAAATTGACAGTAGTAGTATCATTTTCGGATCTACGCTTAATTGTTGGTTTTTTTGTGTTTTTATTATTATTTCTTTATTTGTTTGTTTTTTTTTTTTTTTAGACAGCGCGCTAATACGTCTTTATTACACGAAACCACAGCATGAACGGAAATATAGCAATTATTTGCCTTTTTTTGATAATTCATTAAAATTATTTTCGGGAAAAAGTGCCGTTTTTTAAAGAAAACGAACCCTTTTATAACAAAAAAAAAATTTTTTTTAAATAGTAATCTTTTTGTAAAAGTACCCTTTTTGAAAAGTACCCTTTTAAAAGTATCCTTTTTTAAAAAGTGACCATTTATTTTCAGAAAAGTATATTTTATTTAAAAGCACCTCAATTCAATTCAATTCTTTATTTACTATTTAATATAACATACATACAGTGTTGGAAAAAATAATAGGGACGCAAACCTTAAACTTATTTATTTTGTCTTATGTTACACATGAAAGATTTATTTGATTGGTAAACACTGTAAAATGATAGAGAGTCTAACGGTATTTTATTGTGTGTTCTGTTTTTGACGTTTGTCCTCATAAATAAAAGTAGATCTTCATAAGAATATTCGAAAGTAAGAAGAAGTCTGGAAAAAATAATAGGAACGTAGTACAAATTTTTTTTTGTAAACAATATGACTGACCTTGAACTTTAAAATTGTACTAAAAATGAAAGTAATTGATGAAATATAACGGTAAAAATTAATTTCTTGTAATTTGATTTTACTTTTGAAACAAAATAATTTAAATAAGTGTTTAAAAATGGGTCGAGGTGTTCACACTACTCAAGCTGAAAAAAATTTTATCTTAAGCTTACAAAAAGACGGAAAATCTATTCGTGAGATTGCTATATTATTAAAGTGCTCAAAAAATAAAGTTTTTAATGCAATTCACTCTGAAAAAAAACATGAACCTCGAGGCAGAAAGCGAAAAACATTCGAACGTTTGGACCAGCTCATTGTTAGAACTTCCAAAAAACACCCTTTTATGTCATCGAATGAAATAAAAAATGATTTATGTTTACCAGTAACCAGTCGTACAATTCGAAACAGACTTCTAGAAGCAGGATTAATGGCTCGAAGTCCAAGAAAAGTACCGTTAATGAGTACAAAAAACCTAAAAAAAATGTTAGTATTCGGCCGTCGACACCTCAGTCGCGAAAATTGGAAAAACGTCCTGTGGTCGGATGAAACAAAAATAAATTTGTTCGGCTCTGACGATAAAATGTACGTTCCAAGACCAAAAACAAAGCGTTTGACTCTAATTACACCAAAAAGACCGTCAAACACGGTGGAGGCTCCATTATGATTTGGGGTTGTTTTGCGTCATCTGGCGTGGGTCCAATATTTTGGATAAAAGACAAAATGTGCGCAGTAGATTACGTGGAGATACTCCAAACTCAAATGCTACCATTTGCTGAAGTTCTGGGAGTTCATGCAGGATAACGATCCGAAACATTCCTCTAGACTTGTGAAATCCTGGTTTCAGGAGAAAAATGTGCGCGTTCTAGATTGGCCCTCCCAGTCTCCGGACTTAAATCCTATTGAGCACTTGTGGGGGGCCTTAAAAACAAATTAGGGGCACATAAGTCAAAAAATAAAGATGATATGTGGCAGAAAATTCAGAACGCGTGGTATTCTATACCCCCGGAAACGTGTGCAAACCTAGTTGGATCCATGCAACGCAGATGCAAGGAGGTAATAAATATGAAGGGAGCATCAACCAAATATTAATATAATATTGAGATATGAAGGTAAGATATGCAATAAAATTTAAAATAATAAAAAACTAAATCGTCCCTATTTTTTTTCCAGGCTGTTATTTTGGAATTTAAGTTTTTTTTTTTATAAATTAATGGAATTTAAATTTTATTTTGTATTTTGTTAATCCTATTGAAGTACCTTATGTTTATGAATAAACTTAATTTTATTTATATGTATGTAAATAAAACTTGAAAATAATTGTCGTCCCCATTATTTTTTCCAACACTGTATACCATCTTAAACATAATTTATCTCAAGAGTTTAGGAATATTAAATCCTTTTCTGCTTTGTTCTAACTATACATAAGCTATTTTTAATATGGACATAAGCTATTTATAATATCACTTGGTATGAAGGAAAAATTAGCAAAAAGAAAAAAACCTTTCTGATTTTTGTTAGTAAAGATAAAAATAAAAGCTATAAGATAAAAGGCTTAAAATTACGTTGAGATCAACTCATTAATATGTGCATATTCTGATGTGAGACATCGGGTGTTAAAACTTGAAGTCAATCTTTCAATTTTATCTCGAACTAGATCGATATTTGCGAGCGCATGGAGTCGATTTGTTGAGTAGTGCCATGGTAAATTGTAAATAATTTTCATAGTGTATGAGGGTGTACAAAAGGACACTAAGATTGGGTGAGAACCGGACCAATCTCAGGAGGAATTTTGTCAAGTGCTTTCCTCAAAGCAGTTCCCGCGTGCACGCTAGATGCACTTTTTTATTGTTTTACAGGGATAGCACGTAGGCAGATTATGCCAATGTTTGAACCCTTTGGCAGAATATGCCAGTAAAAAGAGAAAATTTCTGTTTGGTTTTAATTATTACCCTTTCAAATCAGAATTATAATTGATTTATTTATTTTAAAATGCTGGTCTTTTATATCATTATAATTTAATATATTTTTACTTAATTTAAATAATAGTCTTCTCTTTTCTTTACATTCGCATATTACAAATTCATTGATTTTTGAACGTTGGACTCAATAGCCAATCAGAAAACGTTCAATAATCAATTTAAATTTTTCCCCTCAAAATTTGAGTGACATTCCTATTTGTCATGGGTTATTGACACAATTTGAATTTTCACAAATTTGTCATTCTGCATTCCAGTGATATTTAATTACACAATAATTTATTGTTTTGTAATTCAACCCTTTAACCAAGGTTAGTGTACTTTGTGGTATGTGTTGAATGAAAAGAAAAGATATGCAAAAAAAAATAAATAAATGTAAACAAATAATTACAAATAAATATGTGCATGTGCATATAGTAAACAAAAATAAACAAAAAAAATATAAACAAATAAAGATGAATAAATGAAATAAATAAAGATAAATGAAGATGTGTGTAACATCATCACAATGTGACACTGAGCAGATGATGACCATACTGGAGCAGCGTAGAACATAATTGCATGAAAAACTGATTTTAATATTAACTTTTTATTCCCAATACTCAGTTTGGAATTTCGATTTATAAGAGAGTATAATATTCTTGTAAGCTTATTGATTTTGTCAATGATATATGGGATGTGGTTTTTAAATTTAAGTTTCTGGTCGAGTATGACTCCTAAATATTTTGCACTACTTTCCCAAATTATTGTGTTGATGTTGAAATTTATTGAATTTTGTGGTAAATAACATGATTTTGCTTGTGTCTTTTAGTATTGACCATTATTTTCCATTTCGTGAAAAAATCATAAGTTTCTTTTAATGCAGCTTCCAATTTTGAGATGACGTCAGTGGCAAGTACATCTGAGCACAGTAAAGCTGTATCGTCAGCGAAGATTGAAGTTTTGCAATAATTTAATGCTGGAAAATCCGCTGTGAAAATATTATATAAAATTGGAAACAAGCAAGAGTCCTGTGGGCATCCTGCTGGTATGCTTTTTTGCTGAGAGTGGGTGGAGCTTATGTAAACATAGAATGATCTGTTTTAATTTTAATTCTTTCTATTGAAAAGTTGAAGTTTGACATCTTAAAGATTAGTCCGTTATGCCACACTGAATCAAAAGCAGCCTTAATATCGAGTAGTACCATTCCCGTTGATTTTCCATGTTCAAAATTTGAATGGACCATGTTTCTGATTCTTAATAGAGGTTGAACCGTGTTATGTTGTTTTCTGAATCCGAATTGATATGATGGTAAAATATTATTAACGTTAATAAATTCGGTTAGTTTGTCTTTTATAACCTTTTCTAGGATTTTGCTTACAGATGAAAGTAATGACATAGGACTGTCGCACACTGCTTCGAAGGTGGACAAAAATCGATATTTTCCAAATTTTTGAACTCTTGTCCCTTTTTAGTATATTTGTTAATCAAACAAACCAACTAAAAGAAATAACATAAAAGTGACCGAGTTTACCGCCTTTTGTATCCGCTAGGGGCGCCGAAGTCAATGGGTTTTTGCTTAAAGTACACGAATTGAAAAACTTATATTTGGTAGAAGTACGGAAATGATTGCAGGGAGCTCATTTTAAAAGGGAATTGAGGCAATTTTTTTTTAAATGCTTTTAAACAATATTTAAAAAAATACAAAATTTATACTTTTACAAAATTCTGCAATTTTATTTTAAAAAATTTAGTACAAATGTTGTGTTTTTGGATGAAAAACATAAAAATGTTCAAAGTTTCGTGGAAAATAAAATGTTTTTTTTTAAAGCTCCCTAAAATTTTAGTTTTTCCAAACAAAGTTTGAAGCCATAGCTGCAAAATAAAAAAAAAAAAAACCAAAAAAAAAGTGCACAAATGTGGAAAAGCAAATTCTGTAAAAATGTCTAAAATGGATTTTTTCATTTTGGCCTTTTTGGTGCAATGCGAAAAAATTCCTAAAAAATTGATTTTTTCAGATAATTGCAAAATATTTTCTGTTTTTAAAATGTTTTATTACTGTTCAAAACATCTATTATTTTATTTTTAAATATCGTGAAAATAACTATTTAAAAGTTGGCTGTAATATTGAGTATTTTTCTTTTAAAAAACCGAAAAATTCAAAAAGTTTAGACGTCCGCCAAAATTTTTTTTCAAGAGCTCCCTAAAATTTTATTGATGAAAAAGAAATAAGAAGACGTTATCTTTACAATAAAAAAAAAACCAAAGGAAAAAAAAAGTGCACAAACTTGAAAAAAAAAAATTTTTTTTAAAGCCCAAAACATCGTTTTTTTCAAATTCTTTTCTATTTCTTCATTCGTATGCTGCATGTTATATTCATGTCCCAGCAAACATATTTAAATATTAAATATATATATTATTAATTATGATTTATTATATATTTTATTAGTACATACTATTGTATGTTTTTATTGTTGTTATCGTTATTAGTATTACTTTTATTCTTATTACATACATTAGTTTTGTAAACAAACTACATATCAAATAATATATTTTTTGCACATAATTTTGTTTATCATCAACCTATTGTAAAATGTTATTATGGGTTAGATATGTTTACATTTTGACGTCACGTTATTATTTCAATGCAAAGTAGGTCAGTGCAAGTGAATTTTTGTAAAAATGTTATTAAAAAATTGCAATTTAATTGTTTGCTGGATGTCAGCACCGAAAAATAAGCAAGTGTCTACTTTACATTCATTTATTGAGCAGAAAGTGGGTAAAGTTTCTATTGAAAAAGACAGGCTGCTACTTAAAATACAGCGCTTTCATTGTAAAATGGATAAATACTGGAATGAGTGCAAGAGAAATAAAGTGTATTTTGAACAAAAATATTCCAATTGGTTGAATGAGACATTTTTGGATTTGGATCATGTAAGTTGACATGAACGTTTAAAGCTGAGTTAATATTTAAAATTAATACTTATTCAATAGCAACCTGCCAACCATGGCACTAGTAAGGTTAATTCACAACCAATGGATATATCCCCAGAAGGCTTAGTCGAACCAACAAACAGTTGTGCAGAAAATACTGACATGACACCTTCACCAACAAAAAGAACCCCAATAACTAAACGCGGCAGGCCAAGAAAAAATTTTGCGAAGTCGTCAAAAAAATCCAAGAATCGTAGAGCTTCCGAGTTAATTGCCAAATATTCTTTAGAGGAGCTGGAATATGCCATTCAAAAACTAAAGCGAGGATGTAGAAAAGAAGAGGAGAATTGCTTAACGCCACCCAAAGCACTCGCCTTATGTTTGGACTTAGATCTCTCTGAGAGAAAGTACAATGTTTTACGAAATACAATTAACGACTTGCACCCAAACTGCTTTCCTTCCCTATATACATTGCGAATGTTAAAACAAAATTTAGTGCCGACCATAAACGCATCCGAAACTTCTGCTGAGGTCGATGTGAAGACGATAATGTGCAAAACTGTAGAGGGAATTTTGGATCAGTGCGATATACCGCAAGGCCTAAATACACTTCAGTTAATTAGAAAGTGGGGAATGGATGGAAGTTCTGGTCATAGCCGCTTTAAACAAAAATTTTGTAACGTTGAAAACTCTGATGAATTTATGTTTGTTATTGCTTTTGTTCCGATCAAGTAAGTTTATTAAATAAATATTTGTTTTTATACATATACATATTCAAAATATTTTGTTATATATGTGAAGGTTGTTGAATATGATATCGGGAGAAGTTGTTTGGTCTAATGCAACACCATCATCAACCAGATACTGCAGACCTATAAAATTTTGCTGTGCGAAAGAAAATCCTCAACTCATTCGTGATGAATACAAAATAATAACAGAAAAATTTGAAAAACTCGAGTGCGCCGTTGTTGAAAGAAAGTCTATGGTTTTTGAAGTTTTCTTTCAAATGCATTGCACTATGATAGATGGTGCAGTCGCTAATGTACTCACAAATACGAATTCGTGCAGTAGGTGTTTTATTTGTAATGCGAAACCAACCGAAATGAACAACCTAAATACGAAATATATTCCAAATGTTGATGCGTACAAATTTGGCCTTTCTTCCCTTCACTGTTGGATACGATTTCTAGAATGCATTTTACATATTGCATATCGGCTTCCCTTCAAAAAATGGCGTGTAGGAAAAGACAATAAAGAAGAATATCTTGACACCAAAACCAGAATTCAAAGACAGTTTAGGGAAAACACTGGTCTGTTAATAGACATGGTTAAGTCGGGTTGTGGTACTACCAACGATGGAAATACTGCTCGTCGATTTTTTTCTGATAGCCAATTGACGGCAGATATAACTGGTGTCGATAAAGAACTGATTGAATACTTTGGGGTAATACTGAGAGTCCTATCCTGTGGCATGGAAATTAATAAGGATACTTTTAAGGAACTCCTTAGAATAACAAGGAATAAGTATTTGATCCTGTACGGATGGTACTACATGCCGAGTAGTGTGCACAAAGTACTAATCCACGGTTCTGATGTAATTAATTATTTTGAATTACCAATAGGTACTTTAAATATTAATTATTTTTTCCGAAAACCTATTGCATGGGAGGTACCAGAAGCCTTGGTTCGATTTCTTCTAAATATTCCACAAAGCTTTGCAAAGGTGGTACATAAATATGCTCTTCAAGCAATTTTCATGAAATTCGTGGCAATAGTTCAATTTTTACAGCTCAAAATAATTTCGGTTTGTATGGGCGGTGGGCGATGGGCGTGGTCAATGTTGATGAAATTTTTTTTTTTTTTAAGGTGTTGCATAAATATGCACTTCAAGCAATTTTCATGAAAATCGTGGCAATAGTTCAATTTTTACAGCTCAAAATAATTTCGGTTTGTATGGGCGGTGGGCGATGGGCGTGGTCAATGTTGATGAAATTTTTTTTTTTTAAGGTGTTGCATAAATATGCACTTCAAGCAATTTTCATGAAATTCGTGGCAATAGTTCAATTTTTACAGCTCAAAATAATTTCGGTTTGTATGGGCGGTGGGCGATGGGCGTGGTCAATGTTGATGAAATTTTTTTTTTTTTTAAGGTGTTGCATAAATATGCACTTCAAGCAATTTTCATGAAAATCGTGGCAATAGTTCAATTTTTACAGCTCAAAATAATTTCGGTTTGTATGGGCGGTGGGCGATGGGCGTGGTCAATGTTGATGAAATTTTTTTTTTTTAAGGTGTTGCATAAATATGCACTTCAAGCAATTTTCATGAAATTCGTGGCAATAGTTCAATTTTTACAGCTCAAAATAATTTCGGTTTGTATGGGCGGTGGGCGATGGGCGTGGTCAATTTTGTCGATACTTTGAAATTTTCTTAATTCTATTATATTAGGGACTCGTGCCAAATTTTATTAACCTAGGACGACTCCTTCTATTTTTGTCCCATCGATGTACTGGGACAAAGCACTGTGTGTCGGCTGGCTTACTCGGCTTTAATATTGGAATTATTTTGGACTCCTTCCATATTTGGGGAAAGTAGCAAAGCCGAAGACATGCATTTACCAGTAATGTAATGAATTTTATACCTTTTTTAGGTAAAGCTTTAAGACATTTATTATTTATGCCATCAATACCTGGAGATTTTTTAGCTTTAAGTCTTTTTATATGGTTGTGTATATTATCTAAAGATACTGCAGGATATCCCTCTGATTAGGATTTATTACATTGAGACGGGCTATTTCATTCTCTACAGCCGTAGCAGTAGCAGGATCACCGAGGTTTATGGAAAAAGTATGATTCAAGATAAATTGTTGAGCCAATATTTCGCATTTTTGTTGTTTTGTGGTGTATACCGAAGTGTTATCTTTTAACATTGGTATGTTTTTCGACCTCTTCTTTAAAATTTTTGACACATTCCAAAAAGGAGAAGAGCCTTTATCCAAAGTCGATAACATTGTATTCCATGATTTATTTCTAAAATTTTGTATTTCTACTTTAATAGATTTATTAAGAAGTTTAAGCTGTATTTGGTCTGCATTGTCTCTGTAACGTACCCAATTTCGTCTAAAAAAATTTCTCATTTGGATTAGGTGAGTAATTCTCGTGGGAAAAGATTTTATTGTCGTTGTATACTCTATTTTAGGTACACTTTGATTAATAGCGGTATTTATACATTCATTGAATGTTTCAACTAATGTATCAATTTGGTTAGTTTCTGTTACTGTGTCTAACTCTACTACATCAATACTTCTATTTATACAATGTTGAAACAGTGTCCAATTTGCTTTATTGAAATTATAAGATAAATTGTGAATTACGTTAAAATTAGCATTTACAACCGTTTTTATGGGCAAATGAGAGGAGAGGTCAGAGGAAAGGTCATTAATAACTTGAATTGGTGACATATTCTGGGTAATGTTTGTTAAGAACAAATCTAATGTTGAAGATTGCCTGCTCGGATTTGAAGGTATGTATGTGTGGTCATGTGGATACAAAATTTGTATAAAATCTGTTTCTAGTTGTTCATGCAGCAGGTTACCCCAACAGTTTGCCCTCTGGCAACCCCATAAATTATGACGAGGATAAATTTATCATTGCAGCGAGCCAGTTTTCGAAGGTCTGAAACGAAATTTTGTTTCTTACGGTTATCTTGACCAGGATTACCTCCGGCAAAATAGCAAGAATAAATATAAATATTGTCGTTATTATTTAACGTTATTTTTATTCCAATGTTTTCTATTATTGTTGTGTTTAAAATGGGTAACAGTGTGTGAGATAAATTCTTTCTGATGAGAATAGCGACCCCTCCTCCTTTCCTACCATCTCTATCACATCTGTAGCAGTAAAATTCTTGATGTCGAATTGAAAAATTTTGATTGAGCCATGTCTCTGACAATAGGCAAACATAAATGTTATTAATTATTAAAAAATTGAAAAGTTCGTCCTTTTCATGGCGTATGCCTCTGGCGTTCCATGATACGATATTGATATTAACCATTAGTATAGAAATTTACCAGCGAGGTTAGTTATTACCTCAAATTGATCCGCATGAGATTTACATTTTTTTAAATTTTAAATTAACTCCATAGTGAGAGTTTTTATCTCCTGTATTGAAAACAGTTTATTATCAATATTATTGGTTTGTTGTTGAGTATTCCAATTGCTAACACCAGGCTGTGTATTTTGATTTAAAGTATTAGGGAAACTTACATTATATTGAGCATTGTTGCTTTGAAAGTTGTTTTTTTGCGCGTTATTTTTACGATGATTATGATTTCTTGGAAGAGTACGTTGCCTAATTTGCAAATAGCTGGCTCTGTTCGGACAATCGGGAGACATCGCTTTGTGGTTCCCCATGCAGTTTGCACATTTTTCGACTGTTTCAGTACACTCAGTAGACTTGTGGTTTCCAGCGCAGTTGACACAGAATGTTTTCACTTTGCAGCGACTGGAACCATGGCCAAACATTAGGCAGTTGTAACACTGCGTTATTTTTGATCTTGTCGGTGGTTGAAATTCCCACTTTACTTTAACAAAATCGAAAACCGAAAAGTTTTTTCTCAATTCGTTGACAGTGATTGTTTTCCTTTGAAAATACACAACATAGATTATTTGTTCGTTGTTAGTATTTCTAACTTTAGTTACTAACTTAACGTCTAGGTATTGTAGCCCTTTACTAATAAGACTATTCTTAATTTTGACTGGATCTTCCTTATCAAGTCCCAATAAGATAGCTTTGTATGGCTTGTCACTTTTTGTGCCATATGTAAAATGCTCATAGTTTTTTGCCACAAGATTATTGCAAATAGTATCAAAATCAGTTTTGTTGTTGCAAAACAGTTTTAATCCGATAGAGATTTTCCTTATTGGATAATCACTTATTTTTAGTGATTGACAAAGATCGTGGATTTTTTTAATAGAACATTTGATAACAGTTATAGGTGGAATGTAAAGTTTGGGACTTTGTTCCACAAGAAACTCATCCTGATTTTCGTCATCCAATGTTTGAAGAGGATGAAAGTAGTTCTGGCTTGCAGCTCCATTTGTGGAGCTATCCAATTTTTTTCTCTTATTTTTCATTGCGTCTAAGTTATGCCCTGTTTGGGCTGTAACATTGTTCGCACGTGTACGTTTTATCTTGTTTTTGTTTTTTTTTTTTTTTTTTGTTTTTTTTGTTTATCGTTAGCAAGTATAAATTGCCTAACGGTAGTATTGTTGTTTTGTTTTGTTTTTATACTCGCGAAAAAATAATCAATAGCTTAATACGTCTGATCACAATGAGTAGTAATAAGCAACTGATGATTTAAAAGCACCTCATTATTTAAAAGTACCCTTTTTTAAAAAAGCAACCTTTTTTAAAAAAGCACCCTTTTTTAAAAAAGCACCCTTTTTTAAAAAAGTACCCTTTATTTAAAAAGAACCTTTTTTTTATGTATCCTTTTTTAAAAGTACCCTTTTTTCAAGAAGTACTCTTTTTTTTAAAGTCCCTTTTTTTAAAAATACTTTTTTTTTTAAATTTCACTTTTTTAAAAAGGCCACTTTAAAAAAATACACATTTTTGTAGAAAAAGTACAATTTCTTTAAAGAGGCAACCCTTTTTTTAAGAAAGTATGTTTAAAAGTACATTTAAAGAAGTATGTTTTTTTAAAAAGTACATTCCTTAAAAGAAAAAGTACATTCTTAAAAAGTGCAATGTCTTAAAAAGTACTTTTCTTTCAAAAAAGTACCTTTAATTAAAAAAATACTCTTTCCTACCTTTTTTTAAATTGCCTTTTTTAAGCACCCTTTTTCAAAACTGCACTTTTTCTTAAAACTACTTTTATTTAATGAACCCATTTTTATACCCTATACCACTATGTGGTTTGGGTATAATGACTTTGTGCTGCTGTTTGTAACTACCAAAAATATTTGACCAAGACCCATCTTTTATTATACCGATCGAATCAGAATCACTTTTTGATTCGATTTAACGATGTCCGTCCGTCCGTCCGTGAAATCAACATAAATTGTCATAAGATCCAAATTATCACATAAATCTTAGTCAAATTGGGTTTGTGTATGTATATTGCATCCATTAATCAGTAGTCCAAAAATGATCGCTATGGGACAACTCTTAGTCATAGGCCCCGTATAGAGCTGCTTCCCGATCTTGACTTAGATCTATCAAAAAACAAAAATATTGCACGGCTTCCTTTCAAATTTTGTTTGTATATATTTTTACAAAATACAAGAGACTTTACCAAACATGGTCAGGATCGGTCCATTTATGGGACTAGTCCCCATATAGATATAGCATCCGATATGAACTTTTTCATATCTGCAGCCAAAAAATTAATAAAAATCCCACTCAAATTTGGTTTATGCTTATTTTCTATATCCAGTTTGTTGGGCCTGAGAGATAGGGTCTCTAAGCGCATGGAATAGGGTATCGTATAGTCGGTCTAGACCGACTATAATTTTTTACTTGTTTAACATATTACCCTTTTTAAAAAGCATCTTTTTTGAAAAATTAAATTAGAAATCTTCAATGGTTCTTCAGTTATATCTGAACTACTAAGCAAACAAACATCAAGATAGGGAAATATATAATAGGTCGTAAAATAAGTTTGACCTGAGAACGCCAAACCCTTTGGAGATTTTACTATACCAGCCTAGTACTTTCACCATGAGTTGGAGCTTCTCACGCCCCAGAATGGCTGATGTACAGTGTAATTCGTGTTAGTAATCTTGCTCTATAAGTAAAATAATATATAAGAAAATTAATATCTGCTTGATCTCAAATTATAATTCTTAAATTGTTTCACGAACTTTTCTAAAGAAAAGTAATGAAAAGTTTTGAACAAACAAGAGACTTAAGGCACAAACGTGAAATACAAATAAAATTTATTAATATTTAAAATTTTTTTAAATTAAATATAGTTAAATTTTGGAGCAAAACAAACATAAAATACTCATTATAATTAATATAATTAATAAAATATATAAAACTAATTATGTAACAAAAAATCACATATCAGACATTCCACAAAATTTGCTCCATACAAAAAAAAAAAAAAAAAAACCCCGTATGTCGGGCTAATTATAACCATGCATTACATAATAACACACAAAAGTCGAAATAAATTAAATCAGCAACTTTTCAAAACGGTTTATTTTTTAACACATAGGATAAACCTTACTGTAATTTTATTTTAAATTCAATATAACCTTTAACAACTCTGGACAACTGATGTGGAATAAATCGTATACATAATACAACTTCCATTTAGAGTAGTTATTTGCGTTTTTATTATCTCGAAAGTTTAAAATTCCAATCGAATTTATCAATTAAGTGTACAATTTTTTGTAATTTTTCTTACAATTGTTGTTGTTGTTGTTGTTGTTGTTTTTGCTGCTGTTATTATTATTACTAAAAGCGGTATATTTACAACATCAGATGAAATCATAGATAGCGAAAGAAATAACAACATTAAATGCAGCAACAGTAACAGCTACTGTGCTGTACAGAAATGAGCGGATGAGCGACAAGTTATTTATAGGGAAGGGCTAACCAGAGCAGCAAGTGGTTTGTCCCTGTACAATGCTTTTAGAGAGAAATTAGTAATGAAAGCTTAAATATAAATTGCATGGAGTGGTATCTATAAAAAACAAGTATGCCCTGTTGTGCTTCGTTAGGACATACCGGGACTTATTGATGCGTATAGTTTCATAATCAATTTTTCCTACGAAGTTTGTTTTGTGCAATTAAAGCATTTTTTTTATTTATTTTATATTTTTCTTATTTTAATGCTTGCTAATTGATATACAATATTTTTTGTTTTTTCATTCGGTGCAAAAATTAATAAAATTTTCGAAGAAAACCATGGATTTTCCAAAATAAATCTGGCAACGCTTATCGATTGACCTTGAATTAAGAATATCACTTGGCAATTTTTTATAATAGCGATTTTTGAATTTGGCGATTTTTGATTCCGAAGAATTTTGTTTTTGGCGATTTCTTTTTTTTTTTTTTTGGCGAGTTTTGTTTTTCATGATCTTCGGTTTTGGGGATTTTTGATTTTCGCAACTTTTGATTTTGGCGATTTCGGCCACTTTTTCCCTGATTACTTTCATAGTCTCAAGGATTTACCTTTTATAGTACTTAAGTTATATGATATTATATATTTACTTTTCTATAGGCGGTCCACGGCCATTAACCCTATCCTGTCCATTTTTCGTTCGATTACTCACAAGTTTGCAAAGCTGTATCTGGCTTAGTACTCTAAATATACGATATTAAAAATTCAATTTGTATGGGTTTAAGAGCAATACCTCCTTTCAGATATGCAATAAGACCCTGTAAAAATTTCAAGAAGGCCGGTTTTTGGCGATTTTTGATTTTGACGATTTTTGACTTTTTTTATTATTCGCGATTTTTGATTTTGGCATATTTTGTTTTCTGCGCTTTTGGTTATTCGCGATTTTCGCTATTGCCAATATTTGATTCGGGCGAATTTTGATATTGGCGATTTTTGATATTGGCGATTTTTGTTATTCGGGATTTTTGGCTTTGGCTATTTTTGTTTTAATGCTATTTTTTTATTTTAGCGATTTTTTGTTATTCGCGATTTTTGATTTTGGCGATTTTTGGTTTTAGGGGTTTTTGATTTTGGAGATTTTTGGCCTTAGAGGTTTTTGTTTTTTGCGATTTTCGTTTTGGCGATTTTTGTTTTTTCGATTTTTATTTTACGGATTTCTCTCATTCGCGATTTTCGGTTTTGGCCCACGTCCACTGCTCTGATCCCGCCCATTTTTTCCAAGTAACTTATGAACTCACACAGAGTCCCAATGCTTCCACTGTTATAGTACTCAACCTATATGATATTAAATATTTACTGTGTATGGGTGGTGCCACGTCCATAGAAGTACATATTTTCAGACCACTTCCTGTCGTAGTACTCCAGATAAAATATATTAAAAATTCGCTTCATATGGGAGGTGCCACACAGTTTTTTGATTTTGGCGATTTTTGTTATATGCGATTTTCTGTTTTGGCGATTTTGGATTTTTGATTTTGGCGTTTTTTGTTTTTTCCAAATTTTGTTATTCACTATTTTTGGTTTTGGCGATTTTCGACATTGACGAATATTGTTTATTTGTAATTTTTGATTTCGGCGATTTTTTGATGCGATTTTTTATTTTGGCGATTTCTGTTATTCGCGATTTTCGGTGTTGGCGATTTTTAATTTTGGCGATACAGCTCATATGCATTGGTAATTAATGTACTTGTCAAAAGTTCCACGACTTTAACTTTAATAGTGCTTCATATTTCTTGTATAGGAGGTGCCACGCCCATTGGTCCAATCTAGTCCGTTTTTTTGGGCAACTACCTACACTAATAATTTATGAACTCACGCACAGTACCAAGGCTTTCTCTATTAGAGTACTCTAGACATATGACTTTAAATATTAACTTTGTATGGTGGGTGCCACGCACATTGGTTCGATCCCGCCCATTTTCGCCGCGACTTTTGAAATTAGTTTAATATGTATATGTACATAGTTTCAGAACTCTTGCTGTTGTAGTACTCCAGACATTATATGGTTAAAATTTTCTTTATATGGGAAGTGCCTAATTGAAAAATTCCAAAAGAAAATACAGCCAATTTTTCCTTCTGTATAGGCTGTTGCTGTTGTAAAAATTCAAGACGTTCGGTCTGTAGCCACCTATATAGAAGATATTTATTTTTAATTCGCTTGGCAGATCTTTTTTTGGAAGGACGGCAGTTTTATTTTTAACATACTAATTGTGTAGAAATTTTTTTTACATGAATTTCAAATCCCCTTAAAGTACCTTACTTTGGAAAAAATCTATATAGATATTTCCTAGTTAATTCTCGATCAGCATTTCCACAGCAGCATGTCTCAAAAACCTTCATCCACATTACTGGAATAAGAGTTACTCTCAACTGTTCTGCTCTAAGTTTATCATGTTTAAAACGTTACATTTTCTTTACATTTAATGCTGATATTTATACCCTATACCACTATGTGGTTTGGGTATAATGACTTTGTGCTGCTGTTTGTAATAACCAAAAATATTTGACCTAGACCCATCTTTAATTATACCGATCGAATCAGAATCACTTTCTGAGTTGATTTAACAATGTCCGTCCGTCTGTGTGTCCATGTAAAGCTTATAATCAAACTGCAGGGCGCAAATATGAATATATTTTGATGATATTTGGTATATAAGCTTTTATCGGCCATGGGATGAACTTTGTTGTTGAAATTGGTGAGAATCGGTCCATGTTCAGACCTAGCCCCCATACAAATTACCCATATGAAATCGACATAAATTGCCATAAGATCCAAATTGTCATATAGATCTTATTCAAATTGGGTTTGTATGCGTTCATTACATCCATTGATGAGTAGTCCAAAAATGATCCCTTTGACCCCTTATAGAGCTGCTTCCCGATCTTCACTTAAATCTATTAAAAACAAAAATATTGCACTGATTCTTCTCAAATTTAGTTAGTATATATTTTTGCAAAATACAAGAGACTTTACCAAACATGATCAGGATCGGTCCATTTTTGGACCTAGTCCCCATATAGATATAGCATCCGATATGAACTTTTTCATATCTGCAGCCAAAAAAATTAATAAAAATCCCACTCAAATTTGGTTTTTGCTTATTTTCTATGTCCAGTTAGTTGGGCCTAAGAGATAGGGTCTCTAAACGCATGGTATAGGGTATCGTATAGTCGGTCTAGACCGACTATAATTTTCTTACTTGTTTTGTACCATAAAACGTAGTATATTTTTTTCTTACTATTTCACAATTCACGAGCCTAAATGTCCAACCAAACTATTGAGCATACCTTCCCATTTAGTAATTTACTAAACACTGCCATACACCTGCTAGAAACTCAGTTTAATGGAAAACCAAAATGAAAAAAAAAACTACAAATAAATAAAATCCAAGTCTGCACAAGAGCATTGTATAAATAAAGCAGATACGGAATGAATTCGCGATGCGATTCAAGTTGATTGATATTCAAATTACGCAAATGACACGACCAGCTAGCAAAAAAAAAAAAAAACGAATATATATTTGTCGGCTTAAGTTTTTAGTGGAAACAAATCCTTGCTTGGCAAACATTTTTTTTTTAAATAACATTAAAATTGTATGCTCTAGTTTTTTTGTTCTTATGTAGTTTTTTTTAACGTTTCTTTCTTTTTATTCGCAACACAAGAGGAGTTAATTACTAGGAATACAGGCGCCTCTTCAAAGATAACAGAATTGTTTATTAAAATAAAATAGTGCAGCAGGAACTTAAGTGTAGTCATAAATTTAGTGATTTTAACCTATGAAGCATATAAATTTCAGGCAAAAAGGTGTTATTAAATTGTAACTTTAGTTAAGAGTCTCTTGCTGGCTTTTCTGCAACTTAAAGGCATGATTGATTAAATGTCTATGATGTTGTCTTTCTTTTATAGATTTAAGTAGCAGTTGTGTTGTTATGGGGTGCTTCCTTGAAAGTAACTTATTTAATTTATTTAGTATGAAAAATTTGCTATCGTTAATTAAACCCAAATCCTTCCACTGTTCTATTTTTTCGCACAGCAAATTTGAAGAAAAAAGTTTTCACACTACTTATCAGATAATGTAATAAAACTGTTTATTTTTGAATTGACATCCTTCAAAAATAAAATAAAAAAAAGCAAGCAAGAAAATTATTGTCGGGCTAAATCGCTTACATAGTACTTTATACCGTTAGTTTGAAGAAATGGTCTAAGGTCCTACTAATTGATTGATTAAAATTAATTGCCTGCCGGTACAAAAAAGTTCATATCGGTTGATATTTTTTTTTTCTCAAAGTGAGAATAATAAATTCGACTCTGGCCAAACTTTGGCTTCCTCCACATCTGTTTTAAACCCAATATTATAACCACCGCACAGTGGACCGTTTGACGAGAAGGCGGTCAAAAATATATAACTTTTGATTGGATTGGAATTTTGATATGCGGTTTTTTTGTTTGGTAGGTGAGACTTTAGCCTTTAAATTTTGCTATTACTTAATTCTCGACCGAAAATAAAAAAAGTTACGGAGGGTTTAAAATACATTTTCATTTGTAGTTGAATTTTAGTACAAAAGTGAATTGTTAAAAGATAAAAAAAAAGGTTTTTTTTTAATATAATGTCTTATTTTTTCAGTTAATTTTACAACTAATACTTTTTAACAATTTTTTAAGTTAATTTTTTCAGAAAATGCCAAACTTTGGCCCCCGTAAACTTTTTAGTCCTAATGTGCACAAGGGCCAAAGGTTGTTTTTTTTTTTTTTTTTTTTTTTGAAAGATCCCGAGTTAAAATATAATTTATTAAGCAGCGAACGTAAAAGTTACCTTATATTGGTTCAAGATAGAGAAGTTTCAATGAAAAACTCGTATGTTTTTGCTTTAGTTAAATGTTTTTTTTTATTGTCTTTTTAAATATTTCTATATCAATTTTTATGGTAAATTTATGAAATATAACAATTTTTATTGTAAATTTACAAAATATATAAATTTTTAAATCAAGAAAATTTTTTAACTATATAAAAAAAAGTGTAACTTATTGTTAGTGTAATGAAAAAGTAGTTTAAATCAACCAATTTTAGTAAAAATTTCTTCTAAATAGCCTTGATTTTCATCTTCTAGAAGTTGTTTAGCTTCTTCGTCTAATTCAATAGAGGTAGTTTTCCATTTTTGACGAATGTTGGACATATATGGATCTAAAGTGCACAACAAAATAGTGGTAAGGTCTTCATTAGTACAACATCTGGACATTTTCCTTGTGTTGTGCTCGCGAAAGAATCTGTAGTCTTTGTTCCTTTTTTCTTGCGCTTCTTCAGATAGATCTCCTATTGGTAGCATATTGTTTTGAATTATTTGTTCCTCATGGTACAAAATTTTATGAACTGTGGATGGCATATATCTCCAAGAGTATTTTTCATTATAAAGTATAGCTGTTTTACTGGCGTACTCTCCAAATTTTTTTGCATTTATCTTTCTGCTGCATGCTAGAACTTGTAATATGATTTTGGATCGTCTTATTAATTCATGATCTACACCTGTGATAGATGCTGCAGTTTCCGGATCGGAAAAAAATCTTCTTGCAGTATTTCCATCATTTGTGTTTCCTTCCCCTTGTTTTGGTTGGTCGATTACGAGGCCTAGCTGTAGATATTTTAGTTGAGTTTGTTTTTTTTTTTGCTTTCTTTTTTCTTCATTTTCTTTGTTTTTCTCACTGTTTCGCATAACGGACCAAATTCCAAATCATAACCCAATTTAAGAATATGTTCCATGAAACGTATTCTAGCATGAAGAGGGGACATTCCAAATTCGTAAGCTTCCTTCAAACTATCGTCTTCTGGTGTGGGTTGGCTTAATTGACTTGATGTCTTTTGGCATATAATGCAGCTTGACGTTGACTTTGTTCCAGTTAAAGCTTGTGCAACTTTTCCATCAATCATTATTAACCAGTCTTGGTAACGTTTGTACATCTTTGCCTTGCTAGGAGAGCATTCAATGTACCGTCATTTCAAATTCGATGCCAAATTAGTAATTTTTCCTTTGTGCATTTCAAAGTCTTCTAGGTTACAATTCTCAAAGAAGTCGTTGCTCACTATGTCCAAAATTACATCGTCTACATTTCGTTGAAAATAAATATCTGCCAGATCTCTGTAACAGTACTTAGCCATTGCACAAATTGTAATGAATAATAATTGTGGAAACATTATTATAAACACTCTTTCTTGCAATTATGTAAAATAAAAATTTTTATCTTTTATTACCACTTTTAGAAGCATAAAAAACCCACACCCTAACCCCCTTTAAAAGGTGAAGCATACCTGCTCATACCTTAAAGGGCTATGTCGCAATAGTTTTTTTTTTACCATTTACAAATTTTTATGTTTTATTACTACTTTTAGGAGCATAAAAATCCCACACCCTAACCCATCTTAAAAGGTGAAGCATACCTGCCCATATCTTAAAGAGGTATGTCGCAATAGTTTTTTTTTACCATTTAGCTGTTATTAAAATTGTTTCCCATTTTATCAGGTATTTAAACTATATAACTCTAATTCAGACTATTAATGTTTTTGAAAGATACCTATGTAAATGTACCTGTAACAATTAAGCGCATTATATCTCAACCCATTTTTATAAGTATATAACAACTCATGACAACTCTACCGACACGCAAAAAAATACACCGCGGTGCACCGGTACGACCAACTTTTGTATTCATAACACTCAGACGGACGGACGGACATCGTTTAATCGACTCAGAAAGTGTTTTTGAGTCGATCCGTATAACAAAAGATGGATAAAGGTCCAATATTTTTGGCAGTTACAAACATCACCTCAAACTTAATATGTCCTAACCACATAGTGGACAACTTTTGTATTCATAAATTATGCAAAAAAATATTTAACTTTGGGTCAGAAAAATTGTTCTGGTGCACACGGGCGGTAACTGGCGGCTGTATAATGGGGTATAGGAGTATAGGGGAGCGTTCGGACTATAGAAGAGGGCAAGATTTTTCCTGACTGCTTTTGACTGGCAGGAGTTATGCTCTATTAAGTAGGAGATTTTCGGAAAATTTTGACCTTTTTAAAAATTTTTTTTTTTTAAATTTCGGAATGACTCAGTTTTAGATTTTACATTTTTAACATTAATAGTATGGAAGCCACAAAATTATACAAAATTTATTTCACTTCAAAAAAGTTACAGTCATTCAAATTAAAAATTTACAAAGAAATTTTTAATTTTAGCAAAATACTGAGAAAGCCCATTTTCGAAGACCCTGTTCGCTATGATATAGTTGAGATAGAGTCGCAATTTTTTGGGTCGCGAGGTTTACCGGTATTTACTTTCAAATGAATGACATATCTTTAAAATCGGTAACAAAAAAAATGATTTTTGGCCGCCTTCTCAAAATATGGTCCACTGTGCACCGTAGAGTACAGTTACCATTTTTCTACAGTTAGATTTTAATACCATTTAAATTGTTTTTTCTGTTATGACCGGCATTTGTTATAATTACTTATTTTTTACTTTTTTTAATTATTTATTTTTCAAATTTCATACAAGGCGATCAAATTTTAGAATTTGGAAAAAAAATTTTAATTTTTTAACCCCTCCTCCCCTTAACGAATATTCCCATTCATTAAAAAATCCGACATTTCGATTTTTGTCCCACATTGTGTCAACAAATAATATTAGTCAAAAAAAAAAAAATATAGAAGAATAGAGTTGGGGTAGATTAAGTAACGCTTTTTTAATGCTATGTGTGAATTTTCGCGGATGTGGAAATTTCAACAAGCTAGGGGCAGTCCTTAACAACATCGGAATGTATTGACATTTTTACAGAATGTTTCAGTCATCAAGAAAATTCAAAAAAGTGAAGTGTACCTAAAATCGGAAAAAAAAAATTTTCCATACATCTGTGGACCACACTAATGTACATATTATGAAAGTATTTTTAATTCTTTTAAAATAGTTTCACGTTTTACAAATATCGTTTTTTATTAATAATAATAATAATAATAATAATAATAATAATAATAATAATAATAATAATAATATTAATAATAATAATAATAATAATAATAATAATAATAATAATAATAATAATAATAATAATAATAATAATAATAATAATAATAATAATAATAATAATAATAATAATAATAATAATAATAATAATAATAATAATAATAATAATAATAATAATAATAATAATAATAATAATAATAATAATAATAATAATAATAATAATAATAATAATAATAATAATAATAATAATAATAATAATAATAATAATAATAATAATAATAATAATAATAATAATAATAATAATAATAATAATAATAATAATAATAATAATAATAATAATAATAATAATAATAATAATAATAATAATAATAATAATAATAATAATAATAATAATAATAATAATAATAATAATAATAATAATAATAATAATAATAATAATAATAATAATAATAATAATAATAATAATAATAATAATAATAATAATAATAATAATAATAATAATAATAATAATAATAATAATAATAATAATAATAATAATAATAATAATAATAATAATAATAATAATAATAATAATAATAATAATAATAATAATAATAATAATAATAATAATAATAATAATAATAATAATAATAATAATAATAATAATAATAATAATAATAATAATAATAATAATAATAATAATAATAATAATAATAATAATAATAATAATAATAATAATAATAATAATAATAATAATAATAATAATAATAATAATAATAATAATAATAATAATAATAATAATAATAATAATAATAATAATAATAATAATAATAATAATAATAATAATAATAATAATAATAATAATAATAATAATAATAATAATAATAATAATAATAATAATAATAATAATAATAATAATAATAATAATAATAATAATAATAATAATAATAATAATAATAATAATAATAATAATAATAATAATAATAATAATAATAATAATAATAATAATAATAATAATAATAATAATAATAATAATAATAATAATAATAATAATAATAATAATAATAATAATAATAATAATAATAATAATAATAATAATAATAATAATAATAATAATAATAATAATAATAATAATAATAATAATAATAATAATAATAATAATAATAATAATAATAATAATAATAATAATAATAATAATAATAATAATAATAATAATAATAATAATAATAATAATAATAATAATAATAATAATAATAATAATAATAATAATAATAATAATAATAATAATAATAATAATAATAATAATAATAATAATAATAATAATAATAATAATAATAATAATAATAATAATAATAATAATAATAATAATAATAATAATAATAATAATAATAATAATAATAATAATAATAATAATAATAATAATAATAATAATAATAATAATAATAATAATAATAATAATAATAATAATAATAATAATAATAATAATAATAATAATAATAATAATAATAATAATAATAATAATAATAATAATAATAATAATAATAATAATAATAATAATAATAATAATAATAATAATAATAATAATAATAATAATAATAATAATAATAATAATAATAATAATAATAATAATAATAATAATAATAATAATAATAATAATAATAATAATAATAATAATAATAATAATAATAATAATAATAATAATAATAATAATAATAATAATAATAATAATAATAATAATAATAATAATAATAATAATAATAATAATAATAATAATAATAATAATAATAATAATAATAATAATAATAATAATAATAATAATAATAATAATAATAATAATAATAATAATAATAATAATAATAATAATAATAATAATAATAATAATAATAATAATAATAATAATAATAATAATAATAATAATAATAATAATAATAATAATAATAATAATAATAATAATAATAATAATAATAATAATAATAATAATAATAATAATAATAATAATAATAATAATAATAATAATAATAATAATAATAATAATAATAATAATAATAATAATAATAATAATAATAATAATAATAATAATAATAATAATAATAATAATAATAATAATAATAATAATAATAATAATAATAATAATAATAATAATAATAATAATAATAATAATAATAATAATAATAATAATAATAATAATAATAATAATAATAATAATAATAATAATAATAATAATAATAATAATAATAATAATAATAATAATAATAATAATAATAATAATAATAATAATAATAATAATAATAATAATAATAATAATAATAATAATAATAATAATAATAATAATAATAATAATAATAATAATAATAATAATAATAATAATAATAATAATAATAATAATAATAATAATAATAATAATAATAATAATAATAATAATAATAATAATAATAATAATAATAATAATAATAATAATAATAATAATAATAATAATAATAATAATAATAATAATAATAATAATAATAATAATAATAATAATAATAATAATAATAATAATAATAATAATAATAATAATAATAATAATAATAATAATAATAATAATAATAATAATAATAATAATAATAATAATAATAATAATAATAATAATAATAATAATAATAATAATAATAATAATAATAATAATAATAATAATAATAATAATAATAATAATAATAATAATAATAATAATAATAATAATAATAATAATAATAATAATAATAATAATAATAATAATAATAATAATAATAATAATAATAATAATAATAATAATAATAATAATAATAATAATAATAATAATAATAATAATAATAATAATAATAATAATAATAATAATAATAATAATAATAATAATAATAATAATAATAATAATAATAATAATAATAATAATAATAATAATAATAATAATAATAATAATAATAATAATAATAATAATAATAATAATAATAATAATAATAATAATAATAATAATAATAATAATAATAATAATAATAATAATAATAATAATAATAATAATAATAATAATAATAATAATAATAATAATAATAATAATAATAATAATAATAATAATAATAATAATAATAATAATAATAATAATAATAATAATAATAATAATAATAATAATAATAATAATAATAATAATAATAATAATAATAATAATAATAATAATAATAATAATAATAATAATAATAATAATAATAATAATAATAATAATAATAATAATAATAATAATAATAATAATAATAATAATAATAATAATAATAATAATAATAATAATAATAATAATAATAATAATAATAATAATAATAATAATAATAATAATAATAATAATAATAATAATAATAATAATAATAATAATAATAATAATAATAATAATAATAATAATAATAATAATAATAATAATAATAATAATAATAATAATAATAATAATAATAATAATAATAATAATAATAATAATAATAATAATAATAATAATAATAATAATAATAATAATAATAATAATAATAATAATAATAATAATAATAATAATAATAATAATAATAATAATAATAATAATAATAATAATAATAATAATAATAATAATAATAATAATAATAATAATAATAATAATAATAATAATAATAATAATAATAATAATAATAATAATAATAATAATAATAATAATAATAATAATAATAATAATAATAATAATAATAATAATAATAATAATAATAATAATAATAATAATAATAATAATAATAATAATAATAATAATAATAATAATAATAATAATAATAATAATAATAATAATAATAATAATAATAATAATAATAATAATAATAATAATAATAATAATAATAATAATAATAATAATAATAATAATAATAATAATAATAATAATAATAATAATAATAATAATAATAATAATAATAATAATAATAATAATAATAATAATAATAATAATAATAATAATAATAATAATAATAATAATAATAATAATAATAATAATAATAATAATAATAATAATAATAATAATAATAATAATAATAATAATAATAATAATAATAATAATAATAATAATAATAATAATAATAATAATAATAATAATAATAATAATAATAATAATAATAATAATAATAATAATAATAATAATAATAATAATAATAATAATAATAATAATAATAATAATAATAATAATAATAATAATAATAATAATAATAATAATAATAATAATAATAATAATAATAATAATAATAATAATAATAATAATAATAATAATAATAATAATAATAATAATAATAATAATAATAATAATAATAATAATAATAATAATAATAATAATAATAATAATAATAATAATAATAATAATAATAATAATAATAATAATAATAATAATAATAATAATAATAATAATAATAATAATAATAATAATAATAATAATAATAATAATAATAATAATAATAATAATAATAATAATAATAATAATAATAATAATAATAATAATAATAATAATAATAATAATAATAATAATAATAATAATAATAATAATAATAATAATAATAATAATAATAATAATAATAATAATAATAATAATAATAATAATAATAATAATAATAATAATAATAATAATAATAATAATAATAATAATAATAATAATAATAATAATAATAATAATAATAATAATAATAATAATAATAATAATAATAATAATAATAATAATAATAATAATAATAATAATAATAATAATAATAATAATAATAATAATAATAATAATAATAATAATAATAATAATAATAATAATAATAATAATAATAATAATAATAATAATAATAATAATAATAATAATAATAATAATAATAATAATAATAATAATAATAATAATAATAATAATAATAATAATAATAATAATAATAATAATAATAATAATAATAATAATAATAATAATAATAATAATAATAATAATAATAATAATAATAATAATAATAATAATAATAATAATAATAATAATAATAATAATAATAATAATAATAATAATAATAATAATAATAATAATAATAATAATAATAATAATAATAATAATAATAATAATAATAATAATAATAATAATAATAATAATAATAATAATAATAATAATAATAATAATAATAATAATAATAATAATAATAATAATAATAATAATAATAATAATAATAATAATAATAATAATAATAATAATAATAATAATAATAATAATAATAATAATAATAATAATAATAATAATAATAATAATAATAATAATAATAATAATAATAATAATAATAATAATAATAATAATAATAATAATAATAATAATAATAATAATAATAATAATAATAATAATAATAATAATAATAATAATAATAATAATAATAATAATAATAATAATAATAATAATAATAATAATAATAATAATAATAATAATAATAATAATAATAATAATAATAATAATAATAATAATAATAATAATAATAATAATAATAATAATAATAATAATAATAATAATAATAATAATAATAATAATAATAATAATAATAATAATAATAATAATAATAATAATAATAATAATAATAATAATAATAATAATAATAATAATAATAATAATAATAATAATAATAATAATAATAATAATAATAATAATAATAATAATAATAATAATAATAATAATAATAATAATAATAATAATAATAATAATAATAATAATAATAATAATAATAATAATAATAATAATAATAATAATAATAATAATAATAATAATAATAATAATAATAATAATAATAATAATAATAATAATAATAATAATAATAATAATAATAATAATAATAATAATAATAATAATAATAATAATAATAATAATAATAATAATAATAATAATAATAATAATAATAATAATAATAATAATAATAATAATAATAATAATAATAATAATAATAATAATAATAATAATAATAATAATAATAATAATAATAATAATAATAATAATAATAATAATAATAATAATAATAATAATAATAATAATAATAATAATAATAATAATAATAATAATAATAATAATAATAATAATAATAATAATAATAATAATAATAATAATAATAATAATAATAATAATAATAATAATAATAATAATAATAATAATAATAATAATAATAATAATAATAATAATAATAATAATAATAATAATAATAATAATAATAATAATAATAATAATAATAATAATAATAATAATAATAATAATAATAATAATAATAATAATAATAATAATAATAATAATAATAATAATAATAATAATAATAATAATAATAATAATAATAATAATAATAATAATAATAATAATAATAATAATAATAATAATAATAATAATAATAATAATAATAATAATAATAATAATAATAATAATAATAATAATAATAATAATAATAATAATAATAATAATAATAATAATAATAATAATAATAATAATAATAATAATAATAATAATAATAATAATAATAATAATAATAATAATAATAATAATAATAATAATAATAATAATAATAATAATAATAATAATAATAATAATAATAATAATAATAATAATAATAATAATAATAATAATAATAATAATAATAATAATAATAATAATAATAATAATAATAATAATAATAATAATAATAATAATAATAATAATAATAATAATAATAATAATAATAATAATAATAATAATAATAATAATAATAATAATAATAATAATAATAATAATAATAATAATAATAATAATAATAATAATAATAATAATAATAATAATAATAATAATAATAATAATAATAATAATAATAATAATAATAATAATAATAATAATAATAATAATAATAATAATAATAATAATAATAATAATAATAATAATAATAATAATAATAATAATAATAATAATAATAATAATAATAATAATAATAATAATAATAATAATAATAATAATAATAAGCCTTGCTCTAAATTAATTTAGAGCTACCTCATTGTGGGCATAGGCTCTCAATAAGAAATCTCCATCTGGAGCGTCTATTTCCAATAGTTCGTAATTCTAATAAGTTATTAATCTTTCTATCATTAAAATCAGGCAGACTGTTAATCTCATTTAAAGTTGAGTGACGCCAAGAGTTGTTTGGCCTTCCTCGTCTTCTTGCGCCTTGGGGATTTTAAGTTAAAGCTCTTTGGCATATGTTTGCGTCTTCTCTTCTAAGGGTGTGCCCTATCCAGCCAAGTTTTCGTCTTCGGATTTCGCAGTTTATATCACTCATATTTGCTGTAGCGAGTAGTTGATCAGTAGTTATTGTATTGGGCCAAAATATTCTTAATATTATACGGAGACATCGGTTAGTAAACACTTGCATTTTCCGCTTAATTTCTTCTGTTACTAGCCATTTTTCGCACCAATATAATAATACTGACAGTACACAGGCTGAAAATATGTTTAATTTTGTCTTTTTGCCGTATTCGTTCGACCTCTATGTTTTAGATAAAAGGGCAAAAGCACCTCTTGCTTTTCGTATTCTTGTCGTGACATCAAGAAGTGCACCACCATTTGTATCAATCATACTGCCCAAGTATTGGAACTCGCTTACATTTTCTATAACGTGGTTGCCGATCGTTAGTGGTTGTGTTGCCTCTGTATTTTTGCGTATTTCCTTTGTTTTGCTGATATTAATCTTCAAACCTACTTTCTCTGATTCTCTGGCAAGATCGTTAAATTTTGCAACATATCTGTGAGAAAGCTCGCATTTGCCATACTATTCCTCTCGGCCTATTTGTAGTTGAGCGTTTAACTACCGCATCTATTACAATCAGAAATAGAAGCGGCGATAATAAACAACCTTGTCTAACTCCAGACGTTGTTTTAAATGGTACAGAGATTTCGCCATCATGTAGCACGGAGCATTCAAATGTGTCGTAACTCTGACGTATCATGCGTGTTATTTTATCTGGCACTCCGAGGTTGGCCAGTTCTGCCCATATACAGTCTCTATTTATTGAGTCAAACGCCTTTTCATAATCAACAAACAACATAAATAGGGGTGATTGCATTTCGAGAGATTGTTCTATAATTAATCGCAACGTATTTATTTGGTCTGTACAGGACATTGCAGAACTAAAGCCGGCTTACTCTGGTCTTAGCTTATTGTTTACGTTGGCCATCATTCGCTCTAATATTATCTTCATTATTAATTTCATCACTGCTGGAAGTTGTCACATCTCGTTCTATCACCTTTCTTTGGTAATTTAATTATAATACCTTTCAACATTTCAATAGGGTATTGTTCTCTATGCCATGTTTCATTAAAAAGTGGGTACAGCAATTCACTGAACATATTGGGATCCGCTTTAAATATTTCTGCTGGGATATTGTCAGCACCTGCAGCTTTGTTTAGCTTCAGAGCTTTTATGAATTCGTAAATTTCCGATTTAGTAAGAGGATTTGTTCGTATGGGAAGTGTTTCAACATTGTTTTCATGTGTTACTTCTATACCGGAGCGGTTAATATTCATTGTTTCCATAAAGTGTTCTTTCCATCTGATGAGCTGGTCTCGTGTATTTGTAATAATTTCGCTATTTTTATTTCTAATTGGAACAGATTTTTCGTTGCTACAGCCATTGATCTTCCTAGTGATATTATATAGCTTCTTCATGTCGTGTGCTTTTGCTGCTTCGTCAGCAGATAAAGCTAGGCATTGGATAAACTCTCTTTTATCATTTCTGATTGCTCGTCTTACCATTTTATCGAACTGGTTATATTCTTTTTGAGCCTCTTTCCGTTTCACATTATTCGTTGTAGCGTTTATATTGTTTTTTAATTTTCCTCGTTCATCAATCAAGTTCCATGTGCTTTCGGAGATAAATTCATCGTATTGTTTTCGGGCCTTACCGAGTGAGTTTAGGCATGTATCCTGTATAGCAGTTTTAAGTTTTAACCATTTCTGGTTTATATCCATTTCCGGCGGTAGGTTGTTAACTCTCTCTTTCAGAGAGTCACAAAATATGGTCTTGGAATGCGGTATTTTCAGACGTTCTGCATTATATTTTGTACGTGGGGTGTGTGTTCTTTTATATTTGTTCGGCAGTTTCAAATGTAGTTTACCAAAGAGCATAAAGTGGTCAGATCCTATGTCTGCTCCACGCTTATTTCGAACATCCCATAAACAGTTACTCCACTTTCCTGCTATGCAGATGTGATCAATTTGATTTTGAGTTTCAGCGTCAGGTGATTTTCACGTCGTCTTGTGATTCAATTTGTGGGGAAAAAGTGTACCCTCAATTTTAAGTTGATTTAGACCACACATTTCTACTAAGAGTTTACCATTATAATTGATCGATCCAATACCATGTTTACCCATTATTCCCTTCATACCATCGTTTACAGCTCCAAGTTTTGAGTTGAAATCTCCCATTACAATTTTAAAATTTTTATTGGGGATATCTTTCAAGGTTAGATTCAGTGTATCATAAAATTTGATTTTCTGCTTACGTCAGCACCTTCAGTAGGCGCACAGCATTGCACAACCGTAAGATTTATGTTCTTACATTTCAGTCGAACAGACATAATGCGCTCGTTAACAAATTTGTAGTCTAATAAATAATCACAGATATTCGCATGTATCAGTATACCAACACCATATTGGTGCACATCATTTTCGTTCGGCATACCAGACCGCTGCAGTTGATGACCATCTATAGTTTTTATGGTGCCATTTTGGTTCCATCGTACTTCACTCATACCTAGGAAGGCGAGATTGCATTTTCCAAAAATTTTGAAAACTTGCTCAAGGTCGCCTGGTTGATAGAGTGTTCTAACGTTCCATGCAGCGAATCGAAGTCCTTTATCATTGCGCGGGGTCGTCATCGCTTTTTCCCAGTTTGATTTTCATTTCTTCTTGAGTTTCTGGGAATTGTTTGTGTAATTTCGGATATAATGAGTAATCGGCACAAGATATCCTAGTCTGATGATGGGGCTGCCACCTAAGCCGTCAGACTGACTTGTAACTGTGAATTCAGTGACTGACGACACCTAATTACCTGAGACGTCATCAGTTATTAGACCATCAGGCTGCACAGTTTACATTTCGCCTTCTCACGTTTGCTAGCTCTGAAGGATATCAGAAACTATTGCCCGGGGAATACCTAGCCTAATGCTGGCGGTGTGAGTTGCTTTTTATTAGTTTTTTGAAATAATTTTACTTTGAATATTGTTACATGTGATATCTAAACTTTTCATTATATCGCCATACATTCAGCTTTTTTCATGTTGCAAATCAATTCTTTCTGTTTACTCCAACTAAACCAATTATTTTCAATTTTGATTTTATCGTTTCGGACACTTACTTGCTATGATTTGTCGATGAAGAGTATATCCTTTTAAAGTTGCATCATCACCTTTTTGTCTTGCAGTCGTTCGCTCCCTAAATCCAGCTCAATGCCAATTGACGTTGCTTTAAGATTTCCAGTATGCTTTAATATTTCCTGAACCATCCTTTCTGTTTTCATTTCAACACCAACCGTACGCCTTTGGTTGGATTCATATATTTTGCGAATGCTTCCGAACTCTATCGGTGTTTTAATCTTTAAGATTTTTTTAATGATATCATCTACAGTTTGGTACATTGACTTATTTGTGCATACCCCTCGGATTACGATTTCCTTTTGTATAATATGTAAATAATTTTCTCAGATTGAATATTTTTTTTCACTTCTAGGAAAGTTTTTATCTTAAATTTTTTTCTATTTCAAGAAATTGTTCAGCTCAAAAAGGTTTTTTATCTCCATAATTATTTTTATGAGAAAGTGCGATATTAATTTTTTTTAACTCAAAAAAATCGTACAGTAAAGAAGAATTTATTCCACTTTTAAAAATTATTTACTTCTACTTTGCTTACGCTGACAAGATTCGGTTCTGTCTCACTCAACGCTCATACTTATTTTTCGCTTCGATTTAGGAGCTTTCTAGTTTCAAGTCATTTGCTATATGAAAGACTTAAGAAACAAACTTTATTAACTATAAAAAAAAAATAACAAACAATCCAAAAACTACATACATATGTAAATAATTTCTGACAAATCTGCAACTTTATGAGGCAAAACGAATTAATTGATAATTTTCTACACTGTGGTTTTGTGTAACTTTAAACACTTAAAAATCGAACATGGTTTGTAAAGACCAACACGAAACAACCAACCATAAACAAACTAAGAAGCTTGACAAATACAAGTTACAGACACCAATTTTTAAAAACAAGTGATATTTGATTAATCTTTTCCAGACAATAACTAGTCTATTAATTAGTCAGTTAATAAAAAAAAGCTTTTAAACCATAATATGGTTTACAGTTTATCTAAGTAGGCCGATTGTTAAGTCCAGTTAGTTGTGGAAATAATCTATTAATTAAGTGTATTAATTAAAGGGATTAAGTAGCTAATTTTTCAACGCCTTGATTAAAAGTCTTTCAAAGTAGATCTGTGGCCATATTTTAAGAATTTTGGGTTACTTGTTTTTTTGTTATTTAAAAGTTTAGGCAAAAATAAACAAAGTTTTGGATAGGCGGTTCCTTTGATTGTTAAACAACTTAACAGATTAATCTAAATTGCTCACTTTATGTAAGGAATGATTTTAAACATTTTAACAGTAGTTTTTTTTTAATTCTTTGATATTGATAAAAAAAAAAAACTTGTTAAAAAGCCAAACATGGATGACATTTTAAATGTTTTATATTAAAAATTTCGTGATAATCTTAATTTAAAGAAAATATTCCTCTAGTTTTAGTTTTCCACTTTATTAAAAGCTTTTTTTTATTTAGAAACCAAAGCAAACATGTCACCATAGTTTGTAATAAAAATGCTCTAATAAATTAATTACTTAAACATTTTGTAAAATATTTTGAATTTTTATTGATTTTTGTTTTCTTCTTAAAAAAAATGTTTTTTGTGTAATTTCCTAAACGAGCCATTGTATATGTCATCACAAAGTGTGCTTGCATAAATGACCATAGTGGCTTAAGACTGGAGTTTATCTTGCTTTTTTTTTGGGCCATAAAATTTAAAGCAATTTTTTTGGTTTAATCTTGATTTCCCGGTGCCTTATTTGTTTATGGCTTAAAAACAAAACCTTAAAGCTTCATCTTTATGCTAATTAAACTTTCTCAATTTAGTTTATTCTTATTTGTGTTGTTGTTATTGTCATTACTAGCTGTTGCTGCTGTTGACTATGTAATTTTTTCTTCTTCTTTTTCTTATAATTCAATAAATATTTAAATTACTTAATTATGATTATACACTACTGATTTTGTTGTTATAGTTTTGTATGGTTGTTAAGTTAGGCTTGAATACCAAAATATATTAAATTATGTTTTCCAAAAAAAAGAAGAAAAAAAACACAAAATTATGTGTGTGTGTCTGTGTTTACGAGCGACATAAGCAATTAAGTAAATCGATGAATATTTTTTATAAGTTTTAACTTCATTTGGAAACCATAGCCCGTAGTTTCGAAAAAACTATAGAATTTTAAAAGTTTTCCTAAATGTGGTAATAAAATTAATGGACACCTTAAATTGAAGAATTAAATTATTTTGTGATTAAGCTAAATCAAGAATTTACATGAAGGGTGTGGGCGTGGTTTTAAAAATAATAAACTGTTTCAATAGAGTAAAAAGAAAGATTTTTTTTGCCAAGAATACCCAGATAGAAATGTGTCTCAAAGACAATACATAGTAGAAGTGTTTCTTAAGTTATAAATTACAAGACCTCTTAACACTTAAAAAATATAAATTAATTCTTAATTTTTCTAGAGAAATATTATCAACGTTCGAGTGTATTATTTTATTAAGCTAATATGGCCTAAAGTTTTATGTAATTAAAGTAAATTTTAAATCAATTTTGCTCGGCGTTTCGTCGATTATATGTCGAATTCCTCTGGAGCTCGTAATGTTATTATTACGTTATTACATTAAAATATAAAAAATTTTTTTATTACATTTAATAAATAACAAATAAAAACACTGACATAATAATAAACACAACTTAATTTAATATCACCAACTTAATTTAATATCACCAATTTAATTTCAATTGGGAACTTTCTGTAAGACGATGACTAGTCTATTTTAATTTTTCTATTTGTGATAAGGTCCCTCGGTACCTTTTTGATTTTCAAACCCTCACAACTCCTTAATCTTGTATGGGTTGAATACCCAATATGTGTTTCAAGAAAAAAGTGTTCTGAATCGGTCAAAGCTGAAGCGATACGAGGAATAGTTTACATTTTATTGATTATTGAGGTTTAATGACATTTAGTATATGATTTAGTGAAAAGGTCACTTGCACAATTACTAGGAGAAATCGCTAATGGCTAATTTCATAGTGACCAACATGACATTCAGTGATCTTTCTAATCCAATACAGTAAAAGTTTTTCGTTATTCATAAAAATATACAAAATTACGCAGACGGACAATTAGACCATTAGAAAAAGTGAGAAAGTATTATTGTTATTAATTAAAGAAAAACACAGGGCTAGTTTATTAATAAAGCATATAAAAAAACATGAAATCTAAAATAAATTACAATAAAAATAAGTATTCTGTAATGTGACAGACATGACACAGCTTTTATTTTCAAAATTATTTAATTGCACTTTTCGTTTCCTACTGGAAAAATAGGGGCTATCAATATATCAAAAAATGCATCTAACAAAATATTGTCATATATTCGTAGTCTTTGCTTTGAAATGGTATTAATAAAAATTATTTAATTTTAAATTTTAAAATTGGACTGTTTTGCTTGATTGGGTTTTTTTTTGTTACATATATTTATTTTTTTCCAAAATAAGTTTTGCTACATATGGCGTATATTATCATACAAGAAACCAATCGAAAAGTCAGGGAAGTAAAAACTTAATGGAATTCGGCAAATCCTATGAAAAAAATGGAACGGAAAACAATCTTTCTAAAAGTTTTGGCATTCGTTTTATATGCTGGGCTGTCCAAATCGAATAGAGAGCCTGTTTAGAAACTTTCGGACCCAATCTATGCTCGAATATACAAAGTCGCATTATCATACGCTCGATTTATGCTTATAAAAAAAAATTTTTTTTTTCGTTGATAACGAAAATACGTGACGGGATCGGAATAAACAGTAAAACTGCTGCTATTAACGATATTTAGCAAATGCTGCAAGCCAAGTTAGTGGCAGCTATATGCCGCAAAACTCGCTAATTATTCCCACTAGCAGAAAAAAATTGAGTGCAAATTCTAGGAAATTTTATTTTTTCATAACATTTTTTTCTTCCAAACTTTTTTAATCTATATGTACACATAATTATAAATATTCATTAAATTGTGAATTTTTTAAATACAATTCATTAAATTTCATTATAAATATTTGTTGAAAATACAGAATAAATAAATAAATAAATTAAGAAATTAATAATAATAAATAATAATTAAAAAATAATTTTATAAAAGCCTAAAGGTATGCTAATCAATTTTAGCCAATTCATAAACACACACACAGCATTATATAGTTTTTTATTTGAAGCTTTAATAGCTTAGTAGCTACTTTAAATGATTATTAAGTATCATAAATCTGTAAAGATGGTGCACATCTGCAAATAAATACCTTTCAAACGGTATATTTTTTGTATCTTTTGATAAATAAAAGCGTAGAAGTTGTCATTAAAAATCTTCTTGCGTATTAATATTATAGATATGGAGGCTGCACACGGTTTACACAATACATTCCGTCAAAACCAACCAAGTACGGAATAAAGGTATGGTTGGCGGGCAATTCGAAATCGTTTTATCCCCTCAAAGAAATGATTTACTCTGCGAAGTTGCCTGATCAAGAGCATGAAGTAAATCAAGGACAGAATGTTGCGTAATAATTATTGAAAGATATGTGAATACAGCCAGCACAATTTATGCTGACAATTTTTTCTCCACGTTGAATGTGGAACAGTACGCTCAAATAGAACATGTGTACCACGTGAGTTCCTGAAATGTCCCGCTCATCCAGTTTGCAGCCTTAGGCTTCCACGAAGGCGATGTATCACTGTGCTCGTATATTCCGAACAAAAATGAGGTGGTAATTTTGCTATCTACATTTCACTATACTTGCCATGCAGACACAACTGAAAAAAAGAAGCCTACGGTTACTCCGGATTACTATGCTAATAAATCCGGCATGGCTACAATGGGTCAGATGCTTGGCATATATTCTTGCAAACGATCAAAAACCGCTGGGCACTTGCACTTGCTACGTTAGCTGCATTTATCGTATGTAATGAAATTAAGCCGGTAAAAAAACCGATAAGCGACATTCATTTTTGCAATTGCTCGAGACACAATTAGCACTGCCTAATATTAAACAGTGAGCCACCCATGGGCGTATAGCGATCTGTCTCAGAATTTGAAATGCTATGGAAGCAATCAATGCAGAAGCTGCATATTCTTTGGCACCTAGTTCACATCGGCTGTCATGCTAGTTACATCGTGTGGAGTACGGACGCCAGCGTAAAACCAGAGTACATTGCTTTCTTTGCAACAAAGCAGTTTTTGCTGAGCATTCAATACCTGCACACTCGAACCGGAATCTAATATTAAAGAAAACCGAAATTGTCCAAAAGATATATCTCTTCTTTTTTTATTACTTTATAATATCTAAAATGAAAAACCGCCCCCTCCCCCCTCCGCATCATTTTTTTGATTCTACGGTGGCGCGATTGTACTAGTAATTAGAAATTCTTGAATTTATTATAAATAATTTCTTTAAATGTAAATATAAAAATTTTTTAATTTAAATTAATATAATTTAAATTAATTATCAGATACTCCAGTAGTATGCCCTGCCACGATTCGCTACGACTTACCGGAACTTATTAATAATGCATGTTTCATAATCAATTTTTCCTACGAAATTTATATTGTGCAATTAAAATGTTTTATTTCATTTTTTATTTTATATTTTTTTATATATCAATGCTTGCTGATATTATAAAATTACAAAATTTTTCGGCGTTCCTGCTCTGGAGCACGCTGCATGAGAAAAATATGGATTTTCCAAAGTAAATCCACCAACACTTAATTATTGATCTTGAGTTTAGAATATCATTTGACATTTTTTTTACTTTTGCGATTTTTGATATGCCGATTTTTGATTTCGTCGATTTTTGCTTTAAACAATTTTTGTTTTTGACGATTTTGGTTTTTCGTGATTTTCGGTTTTGGCGATTTTTCATTTTGGCGATTTTTGAGTTTGGAGATTGCGACCAAAACTTCCACGAATACTCACATTCGTAGATAATGTACATGTCACAAGTTTCGAGACAGCCACTTTCATGGTACTTCATATTTTTTGTATAGGAGGTGCCACGCCCATTGGACCGATCCCGCCCATTTTTTTGTCCGACACTACTCACATTTATAATAGATGACACACACAAATTTGCAAAGCTCTCCCTGTCACAGTATTCAATATATCCGCCTAAATCGAAAATCATGCTGGATGAAATGTCTAATTTTTCTTTTTGCTCAAAGACTATCACGAAAATTACTTAAACAGGGCAAGATTAAATGAAGGAACTTGTTTTCGACAAAACGTTATAATACGAATGACCCCATGTTTATTACAGATTTTTGCTTTTATACATGAATATGTTCTAAAACTGTAACTATATAAATAAGTATGGAAAAAATTTACAGAATATTGGAAATTAAAGCTACAGTGAAGTACAGCTATGATTAACGTTTTACTGTCTATATATTTTCAAATACAATGCAATTTTGTTAATGAATTTTCAATAAAATATGATACAAATGTTAAAGAATGTTAACAAATAACTAATGCGCTCCAACATTCCGGCAGCGTTGAAAGATTCAGTTTTTCAATGTTTCAATAAGACAGCTAACTTATGTACAGGCCTTCGGAACAAACCTTTTGCAGTTTTAACGTCCGCCACTCGAACTTTCCCATCTTTACCAGGATATGTTGACACTATTCGACCAAGAACCCACTTCAATGGAGACACATTGTCTTCGTGTATAAGTACAAGAGTATTTTGATGAATATTCGGTTCTGATGTAGACCAACGACTTTTTTGAATCATTTCATTTAAATAATCAGTTGACCACTTTTTCCAGAACTGTTGTTTGGCTGCAGTTATACGTTTCCACCTCTGTATGTAGCTAATTTCGTGACACTCTACCATTTGCTCAGGTAGAGAATTTAGCGGACCGCCAATTAAGAAATGACCCGGAGTCAATGCTTCAAAGTCGTTAGGATCACTTGATTGAGATGAAATAGGACGAGAGTTCATAATGGCTTCTATTTCAATCAACGATGTTGAGAGCTCTTCATAGGTCATTTTAGCATTGGCTAAAGTGCGGTAAAGATGACCTTTAGCGGACTTAACCGCGGCTTCCCAAATGCCTCCGAAATGGGGTGCTCTGGGGGGAATAAAATTAAAATTAATAAAGTTTTTACAACAAAAATTATTGATATCATTCTTGAATGACTTATCCGCAAACAATTTTTTCATATCATTAAGCTGTGTATTAGCCCCAATGAAATTGGTGGCATTGTCACAAAAGATATTCGACGGCAAACCACGTCGACCAATTAAACGCTTCAACGCAGCAATGAAGGCTTCAGACGAAAGATCAGATACGGCTTCAATGTGAACCGCCTTGGTAACAAAGCAAACAAAAATTGATACATAACATTTATACGGCTGTTTTCCTCTTATTTTCAAATAGGTGTATATAGGTCCACAAAAATCAACACCGCACCTTTCGAATGGTCTTGCAGGAGTTACACGTTCAATTGGCAAGTCACCCATCATTTGCTGGACGAGCTTTGGTCTATAGCGTATACAGCTGGTACATGATCGAACTATCTTCCTAGTGATAGCCCTAGCTCCGACTACCCAAAACTTTTGTCGAATGAAAGCTAAGAGAGCTTTTGGACCGGCATGATAATTTTGGATGTGAATGTCACGTACTAGAATATGAACGAAATGGCAATCTTTTGGTAACAAAAACGGATGTTTACGATTTTCGGGAATGTCTGCGTTTTGCAATCGTCCTCCCACTCGAATTAGTGGAAACCCATTCATATTTTGTATGAATAAACTGAGTGATTTAAGAGAATTTTTTATTTGTTTTTCTTTGGTTAAAATGCTAAATTCTTCGAAAAAGTGCTGTTGTTGAATTGTCCAAACAGCACAATATAACGCACGAAAACGTTCTTCCTGCGAAATTTTACTGCATTTGTTTTTGTAACGAAATCTAAATAACCAACATATAACTTGTAAGATTTTATTGTATGAACTGGTACGATTTATGAACTTTAGAATGGAGTTTTCTGTCGTGTGACACTTTAACGTTATTTTTCGAATGGCTGCATCAACAACTTTGTCATGGCGTGGTAGTTGTGAGTGTGGCCAATTTGCAGGTGATTCTTGTAGGAATGCTGGTCCTGAATACCATATAGACGAAGATAACTCAGAAACTGTACATCCACGCGATAGAATGTCTGCTGGGTTACTTGATGTTGGCACATGACGCCAACAACAATTTGAAGTTGCGTCTTGTATTTCGGATATCCGGTTTCCGACGAAAGTTATCAATGTAGATGAGTGTTTTTTAAGCCACTGTAAGACTACGGTCGAATCTGACCACAAAAATGTTTCAGGATCAAACTTTTCAAATAGAGGTGCTATTTTAGTATACAATTTGGAAAGTATATGAGCGCCACATAATTCTAGTTGCGGCATCGTTCTCTTTTTTGTTGGTGCAACACGACATTTAGATGTTATTAGTTGAACAAAAACTTCACCTTTTTCGTTTATAGTGCGAGCGTACAAGGAACATCCATATGCGCGTATTGATGCGTCGCAAAAACCATGCAACTGCAATGAAACTAAATTTGGTTGTAAAACGTATCGTGGTACTTTTAACAAATGTAAGTTTTTAAGGTCTTCTATAAAGTTTAAGAACGATTCTTTTGCTTTTTCGTTTACTTCTGAGTCCCAGTCGACTTTTGTTATCCACAAATCTTGCAATAAGACTCTTGGTTGAATGACAATAGGATAAACCAAACCCATCGGATCAAAGATAGATGACACCAACGACAGGATGGCTCGTTTTGTAATAATAGAGTATTGTTTTTTAGGACGAAAACAGAAAAGAAACTGATCTGTGATTGGATTCCAAGTGATTCCAAGCGCACTTGTGATAACTTCATCGTTAATATTCATATTTTTAGCTTGATTGTCTTCTAAATGCAATAGAAGATTGTTAGACTTGAATTTTGTTAATTCGAAACCACCTTGTTTTAATAACAAAGTCGTTTCCTCCTTGATTTGGCAAAGTGTTTTTAAATCGTTCGCCCCAGATAATAAATCGTCAACATAAAATTTCGTTTTTACGGTTTCTGCACCAAGTTTGTATTTGTGTTGATATTGGTCAGCAAGAAAATGTAAACTACGAATTGCTAGGTATGGTGAAGATGACATTCCATATGTAACTGTGTTCAACTGGTAGGTGGAGATGCGTTGATCTTCGTGATCTCTCCATAAGATTTGTTGAAAAGGCCGATGACATGGCTTTATCAGTACCATTCTATACATCTTCGTGATGTCAGCTGTCAAAGCGTATTTCCAAAGTCTGAAGCGAATAAGCAACAAAAACAATTCATCTTGAATAGTTGGGCCAATACACAAAATATCGTTTAACGATTTCATTGACGACGTTTTTGAAGACGCATCAAAAACAACACGTAATTTAGTGCTAACGCTAGATGGTTTCAATACATATTGATGTGGCAAGTAAAAATGCGGTTTATCAACATCTGGGTCTACTCGGGTCATATGGCCTAATTGTTCGTATTCTTTCATAAAGTTTATATACTGCTGTTTAACGTGAGAATCGCGAGACAAGCGTTTTTCTAATGAAAGAAACCTCTTCATGGCTGAAGCATATGATGAACCTAATAGAGAAGGATCATCCTTAAATGGTAACATAACTTGAATTCGTCCATCGTTTGAAATTTCAACGTTATTTACAAAATTCGATTCGCAAACTTGATGTTCTACATTATAATTTGTTATTGACGACGAAACTTTTTCCATAGACCATAATAGTTCTAGCTGTTTATTTATGTTTTCGTCAATGTCTTCGATGCTCGTTGTATATGATTGAAATTTGCGGATGTTATTCGATGATCTATAACTTCCCGACACTATGTAACCAAAGCAAGTTTGTTGTAAAATAGGCAAATCGGACCCAAGTTTTATCTTGTTAGCACCGAGAACTTCGAAAAAGGCATCAGCGCCTATCAACATATCAATTGGTTGAGATTCATTAAACCGATCGTCGGCCAACTCTATGTTAGAAGGAAAATTCCAATTTCTAACATCCAGATCCATATCTGGTTGATATCCAGAAACACGATTTGTAATATAAAAGTTTACTGAGTATTCTTCACAATTATAGCGAGAACGAATTTCTGTACTTGTTTCAAACTTGATTTTTGTAGATGTAGATCCTACACCAATTATGTTAACTGATGTTTTTCTTTTAGGTAAATTCAATAATTTTGAAAAATTTTCAGTAATAAGATTAACTTGCGAACATGAGTCTAATAGAGCACGGCACAATTTAAACTCACCCAGACTATCACGAACAAGTATAACAGCTGTAGCTAAGATAACACCATCTGATGATTGCTCCATATGAACGTTAACGACTGCAGATGATGAGGATGACGACAAAAATGAAGGGGTTAGCACCGGCAGCGACGAATCACTATTTTGCGATGTTGTACGATGAAGCATGGAGTGATGCGATTTATTACAAACCTTGCATCTGTTTTTAGATGCGCATTTAGAAACAACGTGACCTTCTGATAAGCAATTTATACACAAATTCAATTTCTTGACTGTTGCAAATCGATTCTCAACAGTCATTGTTCTAAATTGCGAGCAGGCGCTGAGCCAATGATCTAAACATTTGCACAGAGGACACGATTTTTGTTGCATATAAAACGACGAACGAGACTTTTGCTGACGTTGTGGATGACGTTTTGGATAATTTGAGTTTAATCCCACGTTTGATTGCGTTGAAAAAATTTCTGATGCTTCTAAGAACTGGCATCGCCGCTCTAAATAATTACAAAATCGGTCCCATGATGGTAGTTGCGAATAATCCAAACTTTCTCTCCACTTTATTTGTGTTTCCGTATCTGTTTTTTGGTTTATTAAATGTATAATTAACGCATTACAAATGTCTTCAGCGCTTCCTAGTGATTTAAGTGATCCATATATAGCTGATGCACTATCAATCAAACTGCGTAAATTTATGCCCGATGATTTATTTAAATTTTGCAAATCATAAAGGTTCTGAATGTGCTCTATGAAAATCAAGGTTTTATTGTCATACCGGTCTTCTAATCGTTGTAATGCTTTCTTATAATTTTCAGCTGTTATCTGAAATGCTCGAACTGTGTCTAATGCTTGACCAGATAAACAATGTAATAAATGATTAAACTTTTCTATGTTGGATAACGACGTGTCATCATCGACAAATTGTTTAAACGATGAAGAAAAGTTTTTATATGCCGAATACTTTCCGTCAAATTTTGGCAACTCAAGACTTGGCAATTTACTATGTGTTGCAAAAGGCACAGCGATTGACGTTTCAAAATTCTGCCGTTTATAATTGTCACCCAACAACTCAATAATTTTTGATTTTGTTTTGATACATAAATCCTCAATATCAGCTCTTGCAAGGTCTTTTGGATTAAGCTCTTCGATGTTTGTTTGTATGGTTAACAGCTGTTTGAAATATGCTTCAACTAAAGACAAACGACACTCTAATTCAGCGATAGACATAGACGAAGAAATTAAATTTTTTATTCTTGTTACATTCCCTTTTGATGCTTGCCGTTGTTTCGTAAGAGCTTCTAGATCAGCCATATTAATTATAGAAATGTTATTAACAGTGTGTTTAACAAACAAGAGATTTAAACTTAATTGTTGTTGACGATGAATAAATTTGAAACAATATGTATGTGTTACTTAATTTCCCTTAGTGTTTAAATGAACACAGCGAAGATTAAGAGAAATTTCAAGCGATGAATAAATTTTGACACACTACGTATATGTAAGTTAATTTCTCATAGTGTTTAAATGAACACAGCGAAGATTAAGAGAAACTTTAAGCGATGACGAAGAATTTAACTTTATGGACAACAATAATTTAAACACCACCGTTTGCCTTGTACTCTACCTTAATATGATGTTATTTTCTTTAGATTTTTAAATAGCACAAAATCTTTATTTATATTACTTTCAATATTAATTTTTTTTTTTTTTTAATTGTTGATGATATAATATTTCTAAAACTCTTGCCCCACGTTGGGCGCCAAAAATGGATGAAATGTCTAATTTTTCTTTTTGCTCAAAGACTATCACGAAAATTACTTAAACAGGGCAAGATTAAATGAAAGAACTTGTTTTCGACAAAACGTTATAATACGAATGACCCCATGTTTATTACAGATTTTTGCTTTTATACATGAATATGTTCTAAAACTGTAACTATATAAATAAGTATGGAAAAAATTTACAGAATATTGGAAATTAAAGCTACAGTGAAGTACAGCTATGATTAACGTTTTACTGTCTATATATTTTCAAATACAATGCAATTTTGTTAATGAATTTTCAATAAAATATGATACAAATGTTAAAGAATGTTAACAAATAACTAATGCGCTCCAACACATGCTTTCGAGAGAAATAATTTTTTATATAAATGAACGCCATTATATTTACTAAATTAATAGGCTATGCGATTTCTTGTGACCGATGTTTTGCTCTACAGTTTTAACCCGATTTTGACAAAACGTATATTATTTGAAAGGTATTTCTTTTTAGCCAAGTCAAGTTTGTGAAAAACAGGGAACCGACGATGTACTGCACGGAAATAATTCTTTATAAAGTTGTATTAAGGTTTGCGGCAATTCTATAGGGAAAATATTAGAGTCTAAAAAATACTTATTAGAGAATTTAAAAGGAAATGTGTTTAAAATACTTAAAGATTCTAATGTGAAAGCTTTTCTACAGTGTCTTGAATTAAACAAAACAGGACAAATTGTATACAAAAATTTCTATATAAGGGAAATTGGAAATGTTTACAAATGTAAAAATTTGTAATGTGAATTATTTTTATTTTTATTTAAGGTTTTAAATATATATTTTATAAACAGCTAGGTACTTAAAAAAAATCCCTTTGCATTGCCATTTTCCTTTCATTTTCCTGTGGACTTTTTCACTATTGTAAGGCCAACAGGAGACTTACTAATTGAAGTGTTAACAGAAAGTTCAAAGTAATGGCGTCTCATCAAAACTTACACTGTTTTCTTTAAGAGGTTCTTGGCTATTCACATTTGAATCAATAACGGCAAATGCCTTATCAAGCATTCTTGCAGGGAACCAATAATGCAGAAAATACAAAATGCAAAGTATGGAAAAATCATTTTCCTTTCACATTGGCCTTATTTTGAATATGTTGGGGTATAACGTAAAAAAAGTGGGACAATTTTCAGGAGTTTTTCTAACATTTTCATTAAAATCTCAGTATCTGTTAAACCGACTTTCATGATTTTAAATAGCAGCTTGCAAAGGATGTCAGTGCATTATTTTCACTAAAAGTGAGCAGCCTAGCTAAGCTACTTAGGAAGTGGTCGTAATTTCCACAGACTGACAGACGGACATCGCTATATATCAACTCCGCTTGTTATAAATATCAATAAAATATACATTTTATGGGGACTAAATTTTTTTTGTAATTATTACAAACAGAATGATAAACTTATATACTTATATCCTCCGGTAACTGGTGTGGAGGGTGTAAGAATTACATAAAGTCAGCCTAGTACAGGGTGGCGCACGAATCATGCACAAAAACGAAACGTTATAGCTTTTTTCCTGTTTATGTAAACGGGTTACTTATTATTTTTTTTTTTATTTGGCAGTTTATTAGTTATACTTCTTAAAATCTACGCTTGGGACCCGAAAAGAGGATTTGGATAGTGCAGCGGCAGCGGTACCATGCTTTGCAGTACTGTCAATGGGGACCATTATTTAAAGATGTTGAAGTTTTTTAACCAGAACTGCGACGAAGTCGTATTCGTTTCACCAGAATTTTGCTCCAGCAAGTTGGACCAGCTGCACCCATATACAGTTCGGTTAATGCGGAGCTCCAATGAAAATTCCCAAACAAATTAATATCCACAAAATCCACTTACCGATGGCCCCCCAAGGTTAGCTAACCTGACTGCTCGAGACTTTCTTTATGGCGTTATGTCAATCAAAAGGTGTACTGAATGAAACCAATGAATTCCACTGAATTGAAGCAGTCCATTAAAGTAATACTTGAGGCGATCCCGACTTAAACCCTTCAGGCCGCGATGAAAAATATCCTGATCAAGGGCAGCATACGCGTGGATGAGCATGGAAGTCATTTACGGTCTATCATCTTCAAAAATAGTTAGTTATATAAAATTAAATTTTATTTTCTATACATTAAGAAAAAAAATAAATGCATTGACTAAAAAAATCATGTGAGTCGGATCACAAGGGAGATGTGTAAACATATAATAATTAAAGAAAACATCAACATCATATTTTCCAGTGCATAAAAAATAAGTCGATTATGCTGTTTTCTGAAATTCAAATGACGTTCTCTGAAATACAATTGATGTTTTCTGAAATTCAATTGATGTGTTCTGAAACTCGAATGATGTTTTCTGAAATTATATTGATGTTTTCTGAAATTCTATTGATGTTTTCTGAAATTCAATTGATGTTTTCTGAAATTCTATTGATGTTTTCTGAAATTCAATTGATGTGTTCTGAAACTCGAATGATGTTTTCTGAAATTATATTGATGTTTTCTGAAATTCTATTTATGTTTTCTGAAATTCAATTGTTGTTTTCTGAAATACAATTAATGTTTTCTGAAATACAATTGATGTTTTCTGAAATTCTATTGATGTTTTCTGAAATTCTATTTATATTTTCTGAAACTCAAATGATGTTTTCTGAAATACAATTGATGTTTTCTGAAATACAATTGATGTTTTCTGAAATTCTATTGATGTTTTCTGAAATTCAATTGATGTTTTCTGAAACTCGAATGATGTTTTCTGAAATTATATTGATGTTTTCTGAAATTCTATTGATGTTTTCTGAAATTCAATTGATGTTCTCTGAAATTCTATTTATGTTTTCTGAAATTCAAATGATGTTTTCTGAAACTCGAATGATGTTTTCTGAAATTATATTGATGTTTTCTGAAATTCTATTGATGTTTTCTGAAATTCAATTGATGTTTTCTGAAACTCGAATGATGTTTTCTGAAATTATATTGATGTTTTCTAAAATTCTATTTATGTTTTCTGAAATTCAAATGATGTTTTCTGAAACTCGAATGATGTTTTCTGAAATTATATTGATATTTTCTGAAATTCTATTTATGTTTTCTGAAATTCAAATGATGTTTTCTGAAACTCGAATGATGTTTTCTGAAATTATATTGATGTTTTCTGAAATTCTATTGATGTTTTCTGAAATTCAATTGATGTTTTCTGAAATTCTATTGATGTTTTCTGAAATTCAATTGATGTTTTCTGAAAGTCGAATGATGTTTTCTGAAATTATATTGATGTTTTCTAAAATTCTATTTATGTTTTCTGAAATTCAAATGATGTTTTCTGAAACTCGAATGATGTTTTCTGAAATTATATTGATATTTTCTGAAATTCTATTTATGTTTTCTGAAATTCAAATGATGTTTTCTGAAATTATATTGATGTTTTCTGAAATTCTATTGATGTTTTCTGAAATTCAATTGATGTTTTCTGAAACTCGAATGATGTTTTCTGAAATTATATTGATGTTTTCAAAAATTCTATTTATGTTTTCTGAAATTCAAATGATGTTTTCTGAAACTCGAATGATGTTTTCTGAAATTATATTGATGTTTTCTAAAATTCTATTTATGTTTTCTGAAATTCAATTGATGTTTTCTGAAATTCAATTGTTGTTTTCTGAAATACAATTGATGTTTTCTGAAATTCAATTGATGTTTTCTGAAATACAATTAATGTTTTCAGCAATTCAAATGATGCTTTTTGAAATTCTACTGATGTTTTCTGAAATTCTAATTATGTTTTCTGAAATTCAAATGATGTTCTCTGAAATACAATTGATGTTTTCTGAAATTCAATTGATGTGTTCTGAAACTCGAATGATGTTTTCTGAAATTATATTGATGTTTTCTGAAATTCTATTGATGTTTTCTGAAATTCAATTGATGTTTTCTGAAATTCTATTGATGTTTTCTGAAATTCAATTGATGTTTTCTGAAATTCTATTATGTTTTCTGAAATACAATTGATGTTTTCTGAAATTCAATTGATGATTTCTGAAATTTTATTGATGTTTTCTGAAATACAGTTTATGTTTTCTGAAATTCTATTGATGTTTTCTGAAATACAATTGATGTTTTCTGAAATTCTATTGATGTTTTCTGAAATTCAATTGATGTTTTCTGAAATTCTATTGATGTTTTCTGAAATTCAATTGATGTTTTCTGAAATTTTATTATGTTTTCTGAAATACAATTGATGTTTTCTGAAATTCAATTGATGATTTCTGAAATTTTATTGATGTTTTCTGAAATACAGTTTATGTTTTCTGAAATTCTATTGATGTTTTCTGAAATACAATTGATGTTTTCTGAAATTATATTATGTTTTCTGAAATACAATTGATGTTTTCTGAAATACAATTGATGTTTTCTGAAATTCTATTGATGTTTTCTGAAATTCTATTTATATTTTCTGAAACTCAAATGATGTTTTCTGAAATACAATTGATGTTTTCTGAAATACAATTGATGTTTTCTGAAATTCTATTGATGTTTTCTGAAATTCATTTGATGTTTTCTGAAACTCGAATGATGTTTTCTGAAATTATATTGATGTTTTCTAAAATTCTATTTATGTTTTCTGAAATTCAAATGATGTTTTCTGAATCCCGAATGATGTTTTCTGAAATTATATTGATATTTTCTGAAATTCTATTTATGTTTTCTGAAATTCAAATGATGTTTTCTGAAATTATATTGATGTTTTCTGAAATTCTATTGATGTTTTCTGAAATTCAATTCATGTTTTCTGAAACTCGAATGATGTTTTCTGAAATTATATTGATGTTTTCTGAAATTCTATTTATGTTTTCTGAAATTCAAATGATGTTTTCTGAAATTATATTGATGTTTTCTGAAATTCTATTGATGTTTTCTGAAATTCAATTCATGTTTTCTGAAACTCGAATGATGTTTTCTGAAATTATATTGATGTTTTCTAAAATTCTATTTATGTTTTCTGAAATTCAAATGATGTTTTCTGAATCTCGAATGATGTTTTCTGAAATTATATTGATATTTTCTGAAATTCTATTTATGATTTCTGAAATTCAAATGATGTTTTCTGAAATTATATTGATGTTTTCTGAAATTCTATTGATGTTTTCTGAAATTCAATTCATGTTTTCTGAAACTCGAATGATGTTTTCTGAAATTATATTGATGTTTTCTGAAATTCTATTTATGTTTTCTGAAATTCAATTGATGTTTTCTGAAACTCAAATGATGTTTTCTGAAATACAATTGATGTTTTCTGAAATACAATTGATGTTTTCTGAAATTCTATTGATGTTTTCTGAAATTCAATTGATGTTTTCTGAAACTCGAATGATGTTTTCTGAAATTATATTGATGTTTTCTGAAATTCTATTGATGTTTTCTGAAATTCAATTGATGTTCTCTGAAATTCTATTTATGTTTTCTGAAATTCAAATGATGTTTTCTGAAACTCGAATGATGTTTTCTGAAATTATATTGATGTTTTCTGAAATTCTATTGATGTTTTCTGAAATTCAATTGATGTTCTCTGAAATTCTATTTATGTTTTCTGAAATTCAAATGATGTTTTCTGAAACTCGAATGATGTTTTCTGAAATTATATTGATGTTTTCTGAAATTCTATTGATGTTTTCTGAAATTCAATTGATGTTCTCTGAAATTCTATTGATGTTTTCTGAAATTCAATTGATGTTTTCTGAAACTCGAATGATGTTTTCTGAAATTATATTGATGTTTTCTGAAATTCTATTGATGTTTTCTGAAATTCAATTGATGTTCTCTGAAATTCTATTGATGTTTTCTGAAATTCAATTGATGTTTTCTGAAACTCGAATGATGTTTTATGAAATTCTATTGATGTTTTCTGAAATTCAATTGATGTTCTCTGAAATTCTATTTATGTTTTCTGAAATTCAAATGATGTTTTCTGAAACTCGAATGATGTTTTCTGAAATTATATTGATGTTTTCTGAAATTCTATTGATGTTTTCTGAAATTCAATTGATGTTCTCTGAAATTCTATTGATGTTTTCTGAAATTCAATTGATGTTTTCTGAAACTCGAATGATGTTTTATGAAATTCTATTGATGTTTTCTGAAATTCAATTGATGTTCTCTGAAATTCTATTTATGTTTTCTGAAATTCAAATGATGTTTTCTGAAACTCGAATGATGTTTTCTGAAATTATATTGATGTTTTCTGAAATTCTATTGATGTTTTCTGAAATTCAATTGATGTTCTCTGAAATTCTATTGATGTTTTCTGAAATTCAATTGATGTTTTCTGAAACTCGAATGATGTTTTATGAAATTCTATTGATGTTTTCTGAAATTCAATTGATGTTCTCTGAAATTCTATTTATGTTTTCTGAAATTCAAATGATGTTTCCTGAAACTCGAATGATGTTTTCTGAAATTATATTGATGTTTTCTAAAATTCTATTGATGTTTTCTGAAATTCAATTGATGTTTTCTGAAACTCGAATGATGTTTTCTGAAATTATATTGATGTTTTCTGAAATTCTATTGATGTTTTCTGAAATTCAATTGATGTTCTCTGAAATTCTATTTATGTTTTCTGAAATTCAAATGATGTTTTCTGAAACTCGAATGATGTTTTCTGAAATTATATTGATGTTTTCTGAAATTCTATTGATGTTTTCTGAAATTCAATTGATGTTCTCTGAAATTCTATTGATGTTTTCTGAAATTCAATTGATGTTTTCTGAAACTCGAATGATGTTTTCTGAAATTATATTGATGTTTTCTGAAATTCTATTGATGTTCTCTGAAATTCTATTTATGTTTTCTGAAATTCAAATGATGTTTCCTGAAACTCGAATGATGTTTTCTGAAATTATATTGATGTTTTCTGAAATTCTATTGATGTTTTCTGAAATTCAATTGATGTTCTCTGAAATTCAATTGATGTTTTCTGAAATTCAAATGATGTTTTCTGAAACTCGAATGATGTTTTCTGAAATTATATTGATGTTTTCTAAAATTCTATTGATGTTTTCTGAAATTCAATTGATGTTTTCTGAAACTCGAATGATGTTTTCTGAAATTATATTGATGTTTTCTAAAATTCTATTTATGTTTTCTGAAATTCAAATGATGTTTTCTGAAACTCGAATGATATTTTCTGAAATTATATTGATGTTTTCTGAAATTCAATTGATGTTCTCTGAAATTCTATTGATGTTTTCTGAAATTCAATTCATGTTTTCTGAAATTCGAATGATGTTTTCTGAAATTATATTGATGTTTTCTAAAATTCTATTTATGTTTTCTGAAATTCAAATGATGTTTTCTGAAACTCGAATGATATTTTCTGAAATTATATTGATGTTTTCTGAAATTCTATTTATGTTTTCTGAAATTCAATTGATGTTTTCTGAAATTCAATTGTTGTTTTCTGAAATACAATTGATGTTTTCTGAAATACAATTGATGTTTTCTGAAATTCTATTTATATCTTCTGAAACTCAAATGATGTTTTCTGAAATACAATTGATGTTTTCTGAAATACAATTGATGTTTTCTGAAATTCTATTGATGTTTTCTGAAATTCAATTGATGTTTTCTGAAACTCGAATGATGTTTTCTGAAATTATATTGATGTTTTCTGAAATTCTATTGATGTTTTCTGAAATTCAATTGATGTTCTCTGAAATTCTATTCATGTTTTCTGAAATTCAAATGATGTTTTCTGAAACTCGAATGATGTTTTCTGAAATTATATTGATGTTTTCTGAAATTCTATTGATGTTTTCTGAAATTCAATTAATGTTCTCTGAAATTCTATTGATGTTTTCTGAAATTCAATTGATGTTTTCTGAAACTCGAATGATGTTTTCTGAAATTATGTTGATGTTTTCTGAAATTCTATTGATGTTTTCTGAAATTCAATTAATGTTCTCTGAAATTCTATTGATGTTTTCTGAAATTCAATTGATGTTTTCTGAAACTCGAATGATGTTTTCTGAAATTATATTGATGTTTTCTGAAATTCTATTGATGTTTCCTGAAATTCAATTGATGTTCTCTGAAATTCTATTTATGCTTTCTGAAATTCAAATGATGTTTTCTGAAACTCGAATGATGTTTTCTGAAATTCAATTTATGTTTTCTGAAACTCGAATGATGTTTTCTGAAATTCTATTGATGTTTTCTGAAATTCAATTGATGTTCTCTGAAATTCTATTGATGTTTTCTGAAATTCAATTGATGTTTTCTGAAACTCGAATGATGTTTTCTGAAATTATATTGATGTTTTCTAAAATTCTATTTATGTTTTCTGAAATTCAAATGATGTTTTCTGAAATTATATTGATGTTTTCTGAAATACAATTGGTGTTTTCTGAAATTTTATTGATGTTTTCTGATATACAGTTTATGTTTTCTGAAATTCTATTGATGTTTTCTGAAATTCTATTGATGTTTTCTGAAATTATATTGATGTTTTCTGAAATACAATTGATGTTTCCTGAAATTATATTGATGTTTTCTGAAATACAATTGGTGTTTTCTGAAATTTTATTGATGTTTTCTGATATACAGTTTATGTTTTCTGAAATTCTATTGATGTTTTCTGAAATTCTATTGATGTTTTCTGAAATTATATTGATGGTTTCTGAAATACAATTGATGTTTTCTGAAATACAATTGATGTTTTCTGAAATTATATTTATGGTTGCTGAAATACAATTGATGTTTTCTGAAATTCTATTTATGTTTTCTGAAATTCAAATGATGTTTTCTGAAATTATATTGATGTTTTCTGAAATTCTATTGATGTTTCCTGAAATACAATTGATGTTTCCTGAAATTATATTGATGTTTTCTGAAATACAATTGATGTTTCCTGAAATTATATTGATGTTTTCTGAAATACAATTGGTGTTTTCTGAAATTTTATTGATGTTTTCTGATATACAGTTTATGTTTTCTGAAATTCTATTATTGTTTTCTGAAATTCTATTGATGTTTTCTGAAATTATATTGATGGTTTCTGTAATACAATTGATGTTTCCTGAAATTATATTGATGTTTTCTGAAATACAATTGATGTTTTCTGAAATTCTATTTATGTTTTCTGAAATTCAAATGATGTTTTCTGAAATTATATTGATGTTTTCTGAAATACAATTGATGTTTCCTGAAATTATATTGATGTTTTCTGAAATACAATTGGTGTTTTCTGAAATTTTATTGATGTTTTCTGATATACAGTTTATGTTTTCTGAAATTCTATTGATGTTTTCTGAAATTCTATTGATGTTTTCTGAAATTATATTGATGGTTTCTGTAATACAATTGATGTTTTCTGAAATACAATTGATGTTTTCTGAAATTCAATTGATGTTTTCTGAAACTCGAATGATGTTTTCTGAAATTATATTGATATTTTCTGAAATTCCATTTATGTTTTCTGAAATTCAAATGATGTTTTCTGAAATTATATTGATGTTTTCTGAAATTCTATTGATGTTTTCTGAAATTCAATTGATGTTTTCTGAAACTCGAATGATGTTTTCTGAAATTATATTGATGTTTTCTAAAATTCTATTGATGTTTTCTGAAATTCAAATGATGTTTTCTGAAACTCGAATGATGTTTTCTGAAATTATATTGATGTTTTCTGAAATTCTATTTATGTTTTCTGAAATTCAATTAATGTTTTCTGAAATTCAATTATTGTTTTCTGAAATACAATTGATGTTTTCTGAAATACAATTGATGTTTTCTGAAATTCTATTGATGTTTTCTGAAATTCTATTGATGTTTTCAGAAATTCAATTGATGTTCTCTGAAATTCTATTTATGTTTTCTGAAATTCAAATGATGTTTTCTGAAACTCGAATGATGTTTTCTGAAATTATGTTGATGTTTTCTGAAATTCTATTGATGTTTTCTGAAATTCAATTGATGTTTTCTGAAACTCGAATGATGTTTTCTGAAATTATATTGATGTTTTCAAAAATTCTATTTATGTTTTCTGAAATTCAAATGCTGTTTTCTGAAACTCGAATGATGTTTTCTGAAATTATGTTGATATTTTCTGAAATTCTATTTATGTTTTCTGAAATTCAAATGATGTTTTCTGAAATTATATTGATGTTTTCTGAAATTCTATTGATGTTTTCTGAAATTCAATTGATGTTTTCTGAAACTCGAATGATGTTTTCTGAAATTATATTGATATTTTCTGAAATTCTATTTATGTTTTCTGAAATTCAAATGATGTTTTCTGAAATTATATTGATGTTTTCTGAAATTCAATTGATGTTTTCTGAAATTCTATTGATGTTTTCTGAAATTCAATTGATGTTTTCTGAAACTCGAATGATGTTTTCTGAAATTATATTGATATTTTCTGAAATTCTATTTATGTTTTCTGAAATTCAAATGATGTTTTCTGAAATTATATTGATGGTTTCTGAAATACAATTGATGTTTTCCGAAATTCTATTTATGTTTTCTGAAATTCAATTGATGTTTTCTGAAATTATATTGATGTTTTCTGAAATTACATTGATGTTTTCTGAAATTCAAATGATGTTTTCTGAAATTCTATTGATGTTTTCTGAAATACAATTGATGTTTTCTGAAACTCGAATGATGTTTTCTGAAATTATATTGATATTTTCTGAAATTCTATTTATGTTTTCTGAAATTCAAATGATGTTTTCTGAAACTCGAATGATGTTTTCTGAAATTATATTGATATTTTCTGAAATTCTATTTATGTTTTCTGAAATTCAAATGATGTTTTCTGAAATTATATTGATGTTTTCTGAAATTCTATTGATGTTTTCTGAAATTCAATTGATGTTTTCTGAAACTCGAATGATGTTTTCTGAAATTATATTGATATTTTCTGAAATTCTATTTATGTTTTCTGAAATTCAAATGATGTTTTCTGAAATTATATTGATGTTTTCTGAAATTCTATTGATGTTTTCTGAAATTCAATTGATGTTTTCTGAAACCCGAATGATGTTTTCTGAAACTCGAATGATGTTTTCTGAAATTATATTGATATTTTCTGAAATTCTATTTATGTTTTCTGAAATTCAAATGATGTTTTCTGAAACTCGAATGATGTTTTCTGAAATTATATTGATATTTTCTGAAATTCTATTTATGTTTTCTGAAATTCAAATGATGTTTTCTGAAATTCAATTGATGTTTTCTGAAATTCTATTGATGTTTTCTGAAATTCAATTGATGTTTTCTGAAACTCGAATGATGTTTTCTGAAATTATATTGATATTTTCTGAAATTCTATTTATGTTTTCTGAAATTCAAATGATGTTTTCTGAAATTATATTGATGGTTTCTGAAATACAATTGATGTTTTCCGAAATTCTATTTATGTTTTCTGAAATTCAATTGATGTTTTCTGAAATTATATTGATGTTTTCTGAAATTACATTGATGTTTTCTGAAATTCAAATGATGTTTTCTGAAATTCTATTGATGTTTTCTGAAATACAATTGATGTTTTCTGAAACTCGAATGATGTTTTCTGAAATTATATTGATATTTTCTGAAATTCTATTTATGTTTTCTGAAATTCAAATGATGTTTTCTGAAATTATATTGATGGTTTCTGAAATACAATTGATGTTTTCCGAAATTCTATTTATGTTTTCTGAAATTCAATTGATGTTTTCTGAAATTATATTGATGTTTTCTGAAATTATATTGATGTTTTCTGAAATTCAAATGATGTTTTCTGAAATTCTATTGATGTTTTCTGAAATACAATTGATGTTTTCTGAAATTCAATTGATGTTTTCTGAAATACAATTGATGTTTTCTGAAATACAATTGATGTTTCCTGAAATTATATTGATGTTTTCTGAAATACAATTGGTGTTTTCTGAAATTTTATTGATGTTTTCTGATATACAGTTTATGTTTTCTGAAATTCTATTGATGTTTTCTGAAATTCTATTGATGTTTTCTGAAATTATATTGATGGTTTCTGTAATACAATTGATGTTTTCTGAAACTCGAATGATGTTTTCTGAAATTATATTGATATTTTCTGAAATTCTATTTATGTTTTCTGAAATTCAAATGATGTTTTCTGAAATTATATTGATGTTTTCTGAAATTCTATTGATGTTTTCTGAAATTCAATTGATGTTTTCTGAAACTCGAATGATGTTTTCTGAAATTATATTGATATTTTCTGAAATTCTATTTATGTTTTCTGAAATTCAAATGATGTTTTCTGAAATTATATTGATGTTTTCTGAAATTCAATTGATGTTTTCTGAAATTCTATTGATGTTTTCTGAAATTCAATTGATGTTTTCTGAAACCCGAATGATGTTTTCTGAAATTATATTGATATTTTCTGAAATTCTATTTATGTTTTCTGAAATTCAAATGATGTTTTCTGAAATTATATTGATGGTTTCTGAAATACAATTGATGTTTTCCGAAATTCTATTTATGTTTTCTGAAATTCAATTGATGTTTTCTGAAATTATATTGATGTTTTCTGAAATTATATTGATGTTTTCTGAAATTCAAATGATGTTTTCTGAAATTCTATTGATGTTTTCTGAAATACAATTGATGTTTTCTGAAATTCAATTGATGTTTTCTGAAATACAATTGATGTTTTCTGAAATACAATTGATGTTTCCTGAAATTATATTGATGTTTTCTGAAATACAATTGGTGTTTTCTGAAATTTTATTGATGTTTTCTGATATACAGTTTATGTTTTCTGAAATTCTATTGATGTTTTCTGAAATTCTATTGATGTTTTCTGAAATTATATTGATGTTTTCTGAAACTCGAATGATGTTTTCTGAAATTATATTGATATTTTCTGAAATTCTATTTATGTTTTCTGAAATTCAAATGATGTTTTCTGAAATTATATTGATGTTTTCTGAAATTCAATTGATGTTTTCTGAAATTCTATTGATGTTTTCTGAAATTCAATTGATGTTTTCTGAAACTCGAATGATGTTTTCTGAAATTATATTGATATTTTCTGAAATTCTATTTATGTTTTCTGAAATTCAAATGATGTTTTCTGAAATTATATTGATGGTTTCTGAAATACAATTGATGTTTTCCGAAATTCTATTTATGTTTTCTGAAATTCAATTGATGTTTTCTGAAATTATATTGATGTTTTCTGAAATTACATTGATGTTTTCTGAAATTCAAATGATCTTTTCTGAAATTCTATTGATGTTTTCTGAAATACAATTGATGTTTTCTGAAACTCGAATGATGTTTTCTGAAATTATATTGATATTTTCTGAAATTCTATTTATGTTTTCTGAAATTCAAATGATGTTTTCTGAAACTCGAATGATGTTTTCTGAAATTATATTGATATTTTCTGAAATTCTATTTATGTTTTCTGAAATTCAAATGATGTTTTCTGAAATTATATTGATGTTTTCTGAAATTCTATTGATGTTTTCTGAAATTCAATTGATGTTTTCTGAAACTCGAATGATGTTTTCTGAAATTATATTGATATTTTCTGAAATTCTATTTATGTTTTCTGAAATTCAAATGATGTTTTCTGAAATTATATTGATGTTTTCTGAAATTCAATTGATGTTTTCTGAAATTCTATTGATGTTTTCTGAAATTCAATTGATGTTTTCTGAAACTCGAATGATGTTTTCTGAAATTATATTGATATTTTCTGAAATTCTATTTATGTTTTCTGAAATTCAAATGATGTTTTCTGAAATTATATTGATGGTTTCTGAAATACAATTGATGTTTTCCGAAATTCTATTTATGTTTTCTGAAATTCAATTGATGTTTTCTGAAATTATATTGATGTTTTCTGAAATTACATTGATGTTTTCTGAAATTCAAATGATGTTTTCTGAAATTCTATTGATGTTTTCTGAAATACAATTGATATTTTCTGAAACTCGAATGATGTTTTCTGAAATTATATTGATATTTTCTGAAATTCTATTTATGTTTTCTGAAATTCAAATGATGTTTTCTGAAACTCGAATGATGTTTTCTGAAATTATATTGATATTTTCTGAAATTCTATTTATGTTTTCTGAAATTCAAATGATGTTTTCTGAAATTATATTGATGTTTTCTGAAATTCTATTGATGTTTTCTGAAATTCAATTGATGTTTTCTGAAACTCGAATGATGTTTTCTGAAATTATATTGATATTTTCTGAAATTCTATTTATGTTTTCTGAAATTCAAATGATGTTTTCTGAAATTATATTGATGTTTTCTGAAATTCAATTGATGTTTTCTGAAATTCTATTGATGTTTTCTGAAATTCAATTGATGTTTTCTGAAACTCGAATGATGTTTTCTGAAATTATATTGATATTTTCTGAAATTCTATTTATGTTTTCTGAAATTCAAATGATGTTTTCTGAAATTATATTGATGGTTTCTGAAATACAATTGATGTTTTCCGAAATTCTATTTATGTTTTCTGAAATTCAATTGATGTTTTCTGAAATTATATTGATGTTTTCTGAAATTACATTGATGTTTTCTGAAATTCAAATGATGTTTTCTGAAATTCTATTGATGTTTTCTGAAATACAATTGATGTTTTCTGAAACTCGAATGATGTTTTCTGAAATTATATTGATATTTTCTGAAATTCTATTTATGTTTTCTGAAATTCAAATGATGTTTTCTGAAATTATATTGATGGTTTCTGAAATACAATTGATGTTTTCCGAAATTCTATTTATGTTTTCTGAAATTCAATTGATGTTTTCTGAAATTATATTGATGTTTTCTGAAATTATATTGATGTTTTCTGAAATTCAAATGATGTTTTCTGAAATTCTATTGATGTTTTCTGAAATACAATTGATGTTTTCTGAAATTCAATTGATGTTTTCTGAAATACAATTGATGTTTTCTGAAATACAATTGATGTTTCCTGAAATTATATTGATGTTTTCTGAAATACAATTGGTGTTTTCTGAAATTTTATTGATGTTTTCTGATATACAGTTTATGTTTTCTGAAATTCTATTGATGTTTTCTGAAATTCTATTGATGTTTTCTGAAATTATATTGATGGTTTCTGTAATACAATTGATGTTTTCTGAAACTCGAATGATGTTTTCTGAAATTATATTGATATTTTCTGAAATTCTATTTATGTTTTCTGAAATTCAAATGATGTTTTCTGAAATTATATTGATGTTTTCTGAAATTCTATTGATGTTTTCTGAAATTCAATTGATGTTTTCTGAAACTCGAATGATGTTTTCTGAAATTATATTGATATTTTCTGAAATTCTATTTATGTTTTCTGAAATTCAAATGATGTTTTCTGAAATTATATTGATGTTTTCTGAAATTCAATTGATGTTTTCTGAAATTCTATTGATGTTTTCTGAAATTCAATTGATGTTTTCTGAAACTCGAATGATGTTTTCTGAAATTATATTGATATTTTCTGAAATTCTATTTATGTTTTCTGAAATTCAAATGATGTTTTCTGAAATTATATTGATGGTTTCTGAAATACAATTGATGTTTTCCGAAATTCTATTTATGTTTTCTGAAATTCAATTGATGTTTTCTGAAATTATATTGATGTTTTCTGAAATTATATTGATGTTTTCTGAAATTCAAATGATGTTTTCTGAAATTCTATTGATGTTTTCTGAAATACAATTGATGTTTTCTGAAACTCGAATGATGTTTTCTGAAATTATATTGATATTTTCTGAAATTCTATTTATATTTTCTGAAATTCAAATGATGTTTTCTGAAACTCGAATGATGTTTTCTGAAATTATATTGATATTTTCTGAAATTCTATTTATGTTTTCCGAAAATCAAATGATGTTTTCTGAAATTATATTGATGGTTTCTGAAATACAATTGATGTTTTCCGAAATTCTATTTATGTTTTCTGAAATTCAATTGATGTTTTCTGAAATTATATTGATGTTTTCTGAAATTATATTGATGTTTTCTGAAATTCAAATGATGTTTTCTGAAATTCTATTGATGTTTTCTGAAATACAATTGATGTTTTCTGAAATTCAATTGATGTTTTCTGAAATACAATTGATGTTTTCTGAAATACAATTGATGTTTCCTGAAATTATATTGATGTTTTCTGAAATACAATTGGTGTTTTCTGAAATTTTATTGATGTTTTCTGATATACAGTTTATGTTTTCTGAAATTCAAATGATGTTTTCTGAAATTATATTGATCTTTTCTGAAATTCAAATGATGTTTTCTGAAATACAATTGATGTTTTCTGAAATTATATGGATGTTTTCTGAAATTCAATTGACGATTTCTGAAATTTTATTGATGTTGTCTGAAATACAGTTTATGTTTTCTGAAATTCTATTGATGTTTTCTAAAATACAGTTGATGTTTTCTGAAATTATATTGATGTTTTCTGAATTACAATTGATGTTTTCTGAAATACAATTGATGTTTTCTGAAATTCAATTGATGTTTTCTGAAACTCGAATGATCTTTTCTGAAATACAATTGGTGTTTTCTGAACTTTTATTGATATTTTCTGATATACAGTTTATGTTTTCTGAAATTCTACTGATGTTTTCTGAAATTCTATTGATGTTTTCTGAAATTATATTGATGTTTTCTGAAATTCAATTGATGTTTTCTGAAACTCGAATGATGTTTTCTGAAATTCTGTTTATGTTTTCTGAAATTCAAATGATGTTTTCTGAAATTATATTGATGTTTTCTGAAATTCTGTTTATGTATTCTGAAATTCAAATGATGTTTTCTGAAATTATATTGATGTTTTCTGAAATTCTGTTTATGTTTTCTGAAATTCAAATGATGTTTTCTGAAATTATATTGATGTTTTCTGAAATTCTATTTATGTTTTCTGAAATTCAAATGATGTTTTCTGAAATTATATTGATGGTTTCTGAAATACAATTGATGTTTTCTGAAATTCTATTGATGTTTTCTGAAATTCAATTGATGTTTTCTGAAACTCGAATGATGTTTTCTGAAATTATATTGATGTTTTCTGAAATTCTATTTATGTTTTCTGAAATTCAAATGATGTTTTCTGAAATTATATTGATGGTTTCTGAAATACAATTGATGTTTTTTGAGAGACAATTGGAAAATGTTTAGAAAAGAACATATCATAATTTTTTCACCAATACAATCATAAATCACACAACGTTATCTGCTTCAGCTCACACCGATATGAGTTAGGCTGTTTTTGTGATTGTGTTGTGAAATAGAAATTTACCCGCCTGCGCGTATAGATGTTTACACATCAAAAATAAATTATTTGAATTTCCTATTGTATCATAATTGGTGCGCTACCCTGTATGTAATAATATTTTCATATATAAATTGCGGATGCTGTGTCATATTTTTTTTTGTCATAACTTTTTTGGAACCGAATCTTTCCGGTATTGTTTTTGATGAAGCAAAATTTTTTTGAATTCCTCTAAATATGCTTGCAAAAAACTTTATGGGAAATATGTCCAAAAGAAAACTTACGAAAAACGTATAAAATATAAGCTATTTTTGTAGATTTTGTCTTCAAAAGTCTTCTTTTAATATATATTTGTTATCCAGATATTCCACCCTACTACAGGAGAAGGTGAAACTATAAAAAAGCTATAAATTTATAATATAATTAGAAAGAGTATAAAAATTTCGTGTAAGATCATTTGAAAAACGGATAATTTACGATACGAATGTGCAAAGTGTATAAATCTCATTGAATATTTAATTTATAAGCAATAGACGAATTAATTAATGCCAATAAGTCTTAAAGCAAAATGCTTAAATACTTGTACATCAGCAAAAAGTAACTTTGTATGCATGAGGCAAATTGCAATGATCATTAAGCTTCATTAGTAGGAAATTAAAAAATAAAATCACACATACAAATATTTAGACACATGTGCGGACAACAAGTAGTTATTCAACAATAACTGTGGACTGAAAACAGATACAAACTTGAAGAATTTTATTGATGTTCAAAGCACATAAACACAATATTTCAACTAGACCAATTTTATAGACATTTATTGATGTTTAATGGAAGCATTATTTAGTATTGTACTCAATAATGTTGAATTAATTTAATTTTTGGGGGAAAATATTAATAAGCTTTTTATAGAATGAAAGTATTGTAAGGAAACTTTGAAAATTTATATGAAAAATTTTTTTAAAATATTTCAAGATTTCGAAATTTTCATACCAAATTTTTTAATCTTTTTTACTTTTTCTTTTATAGAATAAGCCTTAAGAACTTGTATACATATAGTTTGTTCATAGGTTTTTTTTTTATTAAAAATTTTAAATGATTACGATTAACTTTACAGTGTTAATATAAATCTTTTCTTCAACTTTTAAAAATGCTAAAGAAATTATCATTTTTTTATAAAAAATGTCCTTGTGGAATTTCTGTTATACATATCATGTTTTACAGTCATAAATTATTACTGTAATAAGGTGCGAGATCACTTAATCAATCGCAAAACAACCAACCGGTTATTCGGGCGACCAGCCATAATATGAAACCCAGCAGCAAAAGCAAAAGTAAAGATTTCAAAACAAAACAATTGTAACTCAAGAATAACTTTAAAATTGCGATGATCATACGGTTTGTAACAGAATTGTCATTAATATTGGTGAACATTGTAAGAAATTTATTTTATAAAAACCAACAGGGTGTATAAAATTCGGCTTTCTCTCTATTTCTTGTTGGTTAGGTAGAAATGCTTCCGTTCTGCTACCGATGATGATGAGGCTGATCGCATGAAAAAAATTAAAAAAAAAAAACAAAAAGATATGATGGTTGCTTACATATTTTTATAGAAAACACTTTTTTTAACAGCAAATATAATTTATCATTTTGTTAAATTTATGGCAATTTTTAGAGTTGTTTTTGCAAATACATTCCTTTTCATTCCACTTTTTCTTGGGCCATTCATTTTCAAGACTTTTATTTTGTTTAGAAACAAAGACTTTGTTCCTCTTACAGGTTTCCTTGTCTTATAGTTTTTTTTTTTTTTTGTTTTTTTTTTTTTATATTTTTCATTTTAGCAACATTGACTTTTTGATGAAAAATTGCTACCATCTACGCAATATGTTATCAGCGCCATAATTAAATAACACCGGGAGGTATTGCTGCCACAAACAAATTAACTGCACAAGTGTCAACTGTGTGTTTGGTCGTGCCATGCCATGACTTTCATTCATGTACTCTGGAAGTTCCTGAAACAAATAATGTATCCATGTATCATTAGGGTGGAGCAATTTCTCGAATTTCACTTAGACTTCTAGCAGATATTTTTAGGAAGTTTGATTTTTGCTTCCCATACAAAATTGGATAAAATATCAGAAGTTCTAGTTAACAAAAGAAAGTTTTGAAGCTTTTAGATTCCATCAAGCTAGCGAATATAACGACTTTTAAACAAAATTGGTGAATGAACAGCTGTTCTAAAACGATGAAACTTAGCTACGGCTCTCATAACACTGCGTCACAGAAAAAAATACCTGTGATGGCATACTTTTTTCTGATAGGTCTTGTCAAGTACAGCAATACCATGATCGTGAAATTTGCGAAACACCTCCAAAATCTTAAGTTACGGGCAAACTTTGTTGAATATCAACCGATTTGCAATTTCTCAGTGGATTTAGAAAGAGGAAACTAAGGCCTTGCGAAGTAGCGAATCAGATATTTAAGTAATATTGAGACATCTGTGCGTATACCTCCAGTAAACTCATTTTTTATGTTATCAATTTTTCAAATTTGGAGATGTTTTTACACAGTTTTTTATTTAGGAACCGTATGAACTTATGAACTTATTATAAAAGTCCTAGCTATTTTTGCCCGGTCTAGCCCGGGATTCAAAGGCCTTTGACTTGAAAAATGTTTCACTACGTTTACCAGGCGCTGAGTACTTAGGCCCCAATGAACAAATTCCCCAAAAAAATTAACTTTCTTCCCAAAAATTTGTATGGAATTGGGGAATTTGTTCATGATGAAAAAATTACCGAATGTTTACGTGTTTTGGGGAGCAAATTCATTTTTCATCTCAATTTGAAATTTTTTGATTTTTTAATTTATAAGTTTTTTTTGTAACAAGCTACAGTACAAATGCTTGAAAAATAAGCTGCGAAATAGCTTTAAGTTTTTTTTTCTTTTGAAGTTTATTTATTTTGTAAACATCAAATATAACGGAATTGTTTGCAAATTAAAGGAATCAGAACTTTTAAAAATTGAATTACTTTATCCAATAAGTGATCATCATTGAGCGGAGACGTCAAATTTATAGAAGTTTCAAAAATGGAAAATGAATGCGACGTCTAAAATTGTGTCGCAAGGTTGCTTTAAGCAATTGCTTGTAGTAGCAATTTTAATAACTTTACTAATTCCCTTTTAACCAGTGAAGGCCGTGCCAAACACACTGGTGCTCGGCTTCTTATATGTATACAGCCTAACGAAAACAAAAATACTCACCAAAGAGTAAAAGTAAACAACAATTTCATTCAGTCTTATGAAAGCTTTTGAACAAAGCAGATCTATGTCGCATTGCCTTTTGAAAGTCATATATATATTTTTTTTAATAGGTACAAAGAGAATATTTGTTTAAAAGAAACCAAAAATTTTGAGAAAATTTCGAAGACTTGATAAATTAAACATTTTCTATAAATTACATACGTCGCACAGTGGCGCCATTTGAGTTTTTTCGTTGCAAAAATCATATCTTTTGAACCGAATAACATAATTGAACAGTTTAAACAGCATATGATAGATAACTGTTCAGCCTATGAAATGAGCGTTTGGAAAGGGTGCTACTCTTTGTAGGGGCCTACTTATGTGTTATCAAATTTAAAATTTGTAGAAAAATCAATTTTATGGTAACTAAAACAAATTATTTTTACATTTTTAGATTGTTTTTATTTTTTTTCTTTAGGGTTTTATGTTTTAAATTATTACCCAACAAATTGAAAAAAAATTACTTCTTTTTTAAATTTATTTTTTCAATTTTCTGTAAAATATTCATCACAATTCGTAAGAGAAGGTATATCTAAAAAACTAATCATTTCTAAACTATAATTATTTTCTAACTCTATTCGTGACTTCACATGCCGCAGGGAAGAAATAAGTGGATCGGAAGATGCTGCCAACATGTTGAAGAGGTCCTCATTTTGTCTTACTCTTGATGCTTTGAATGTGTTCTGCAATCTATATTTTTTATAAAATTTGTTAAGAGACTCCTGTGCTTCTTCAGAAAGCTCTCCAATTGGCAAATACTGGTACTCAATTATATCTTTGCCATGCGCCAATATTTTATGGACGGTCGGGGTCAACTTCTACTGTGGATACATTTCTGCTAAAAGAGATGCAGTTTTCGATGCATATTCTCCATATTTTGTAGAATTGACATTTTCTTTGCAGTTTAAAACATTCAAGATCGTTTCCAATCTTTTCACGATTTGATTGTCAATTCCAGTGATTCTAGTTACTGCTTCATCATTTTCAAAAAATCTCCTAGAAGTGTTTCCATCGTTTGAGTTACCGTATCCGTGCTTGGGACAGTCTACTTTTAGTCCAACTTGTTTAACAAAAGCATCCTGTATTTGCTTCTTTCTGATCTTTTCCTTATCCTTTAGTGATGTATTTTCATCGAAGTTTTCCTCCTCTTGTGGTAGGGTATACGCCAGTTTTAGCAAGAACTCCATACACCTTATCCTTGCGTGCAATGGCGACATTCCATATTCGTAATTCTCCTCGTTTGTAGAATCGTTTAAATTACCAAAGTTCTTCTGACTCTTTTTGCAAATCGGGCATGACAATGTTGAGGTTGTTCCTCTCAGTTCGTTTACGACTTTTCCGTCAAACATGGTCAGGTGGAACTCATAATTGCATTCAATATATTTTCCTTCTCCAATTTGCAGCTTTGTAGGCTTAATCTTGCTTATTTGTTCTTCAATGTCCTTCATCGTGGTCCTTATGAGTTCTGCCGATTCCCTTGCAAACTGAAACATTATTGGTCGGCAATAATACACTGATGACGGACGTGGATTTTTCCAGTGTAGGTAAACATCAGATTTTAGCCGCAAAGGAGCAACAGATTCCATAAACATATTTCCGTCCGATATTGTAGCGTCATCGGAAGATATCCTTTGCTTATAAACGCTTTGTCCGGATGATCCATCGCAGCCCCATATGCTGATCAATGTCAGTTTCTCAGGAAGAATTTTCACCTCATTTTCAGGAAGACTCTCCAACAACCGTTTTGCTGTATAGCCCATGAGATCCTGCAGATTGGCTTTCACAGAGACTTCCGTAAACTCCGTATGCAGTGGTCGTGAATTTATTTTGGCTTGCGTAATATGCTTGTATCCTGGTAAAATGTCAGCCCCGTGTCGCATCAAGGATGCCCGTAGTATCTCATATTTTTCTTTGGAAAGTTGTAAGTCCATAAACAAGGCCAAGGCTTGTTCGGAACCATACTTTTTAATGTGTGTGTTTGTGGGCGTGGGAATGCTTTCCTTAATCCTTTTTAGTCGCAGTGGGCTTGCATCAGTAACAGATTTTGTAATCTGCGACCTAACTCTTTCACTATCCTTTGTATATTTAATAGACAGCGTCATTGGTGGCATCGGCAAGTTTCCTCTTTCTTGTGAAAATTGAACACTCCTCAATACTTTTTTTGGCCTTCATTTTGCTCCTCTGGTTGATGTGGTGGGTTTATCTACTGCCAATATATCCAGGATGGTGTCCTCATTAAGCCAGTCCTCGTATTTGGAGTTGAAGTTCTGAATGGTTCGATTAGATTTCACCCATTTTGCCTTAATACTTGCATATATCAGATAAAAATTATTTTTTATAATTTCGCTTCTCCCAATATTTCCGTATAAGCTATCAAGTTCTTCTAAAGCAGCTTCCGTGAAAAACTTTGGTGTGGTTGACCTTCTTAACAGTTCAAATAATTTTAAATTGATTAACGCCATGGTTTCAGTACTTGTTGCGCCAACTTTCAGTCGTTTACCTGTTCCCTGCATACATATGGATTTAGGCTGAATTATGCAATTTTGATATTATGCTCGTGTCTAAATAAGATTTGTGCCTACCTGGAGGGACCATAAGTCAATATTGTTCTTGACCATTTGTACTCCAAAGTGATTTTTAAGTGAGGTGCGTACCTGCGAATTTCAATGAGAAGATTTTTGTGCATCCTGTGTCTGTAACAGAATATTGGTTGTAGACTTTGGCAGAGGCTCACAGGTAGACAATCGACTTAAAATGCAATTTTCAAACTATTAGATCAAACTACTGTCAGTCAAAACATGTAAGGGATGCACGCCATACAATTTCTGCAACCATGTCTTTTTAACCTTTTTCACCTCTAGAAGCCAAACGGGCACGTACGGGCAGATAAAACCTTTTGAATTATGTAAAGAAATAATCAAAGAACATGTTTTGCAAATATGGCAAATATAGTGAAAGAACGGATAGTTTTTAAATAGTGATTTACCAGGAGAAACACAAAGCAAACAGTTAATTTTTTTTATCATTAAACATCAAATAAATACGTCAGTCAACACAAAAAAAAATAAGGCGATTCGTTACCTATTTTTCGTGATATTACACCTGAAATCGCAACAAATTGACTAAAAATTGTGTGTTTTTTTGAAAACCGAAAGTCGGTCAACTTTGAACGGTTATATCTTCTAAACTAAAAATGTGATACTATTAAGAGTAGCATATTTGAAATCGTTGAAAAGTTTCCTATAACATGGGTTTATTCAAAACTTCGTCGCACTGTGTTGCGGCTAGTGGAAAAGTAACTTTTTCCGATTATTTTTTTCAGTGTTTTTAATGATGCAATTTTGTCACAGACATTCCAAGTAAACAAAAAACACATAAAGCTTATTTTTATGTTGGCCCGTTGATTTTTAATTGATTTTAGAAGTCAAATATACAAAATTTTCACGAAAAGAGGGGATTTCAGGGCTGTATTCAAAATGATCTCATTTGATTTTGATGACAGATATTTTGATTCGGAAAAAAAATCTGCCTTCGGACAAGTATCTTCTGTAAAAAAAGGAATGTTGTTTGAGACATTTTCATATGCACCTTTTTTAGAGCGAAACCCCGACTAAAGGTCCATTTTTCCTTTAAATTTGGGTTAGGTAAGCAATATCTAAAAAGTCCCAGAGAGTCCCAGTTCCAAACCACTACAGAAATGTTACATAATTTGTTTTCAACGAACTGTGAAAAAAGCAGCAGCCGATACCAGCCCTCCTGGGAGTTATAGCGATTTTAGTATATCACTCTCAGTATTTATTCCATAGAAATAGAACGGAAATTCTCGGAATCACTTATTGAATAATTTAATCATATTGGTTTTTGGGTGACTTTCCGTCATCGCCATCTTCAGTGTTTTCTTTTTTGTCACTAATTAGTCCGCATGTGTGTCCGTCTTTATATAGTGTTTTCTTTTAGCTTGTGGTGGTACCTTTCTCTCTCTCTGTTGTTTTACTATTTTATTCTCTCTCTTTCGCTCTCTCTCTCTCCCCCTTTGTTTTTACGTCTAGGTAGGTATTGTATTGGTATTTGTATTGTTTTTATTTTGCGGTTTCCATTCATTTACTACATTTAATTGCTTTCTGATGCGTTTTTCATATAAGTGTTTTAATGGTTCGAATATTACATCAGAATATATAATTATAATTTTGACAATCAAGAATTATGGAATACATTAAAATTTCCTATCAGGAACTGCATGAGTTGATGCAACAGAGTAAAACTAGAAACGTGGAGGATGTTTTGGAATTGCTTGATTATGAGCATGGAGTGAAAAGTAGTTTAATATTTCCAAACATAAAAGATAAATTGAAAAAGTTTGTCAATAAGTACAATACACGTCTTCAAAAGTTTAACAGGATGTATGAACGGTTTGGAGCTACGGACTGGATTCAAGAGGGCTATATTGAAGTTGGAAATCATCCAAGTACTTCAAAAGGAAAACCCGAACCTAAGGAATTTACATTATGCTGTGAGAAAACAAAGAAGAAAAGAAGTATGGAACTAATGGAAACAGAAGAGGTTTCTGCAGATTTAATTAAATACACAGCTGAAGAATTGAAAAAAGAGGAAGAAGGGGATATAAAGGCAGCTTTGGCTTTCTTCATGGACATGAAACTCAGCGTTTATCAGTGGCAAAAGTTAAAAGAATATCATGAAAAATACAATTACTTTCCTAGTTACAGAAAACTTTTAGAGGAGAAAAAGAAATGTTATCCAGAGGATGTCGAGGTAACAGAAAAGTCTGCTTCAGTCAAACTACAATCTCTTTTGGATCACACCGCGAATAGAATACTGGAATCCAAATCAATTGACCAGCTTCAAGCATATGCAGAGAAAGAAATGTTATTGATTAGAAAATGGGGTATGGATGGATCTTCAGGCCATAGCCAGTATAAACAAAACTTTACTGACAATACAGCAACTGATAGTAGCTTGTTCAGTATATCTATGGTTCCTTTAGTTCTTTCATGCAATAAAGAACAAGTATGGGAGAATCCAACACCATCATCAGCCAGATATTGCAGACCAATCAAGTTTGAATATGCTAAGGAGACTGTAGAGTATACAAAGCAACAGGACGATCTCATCAAAGAACAAATAAATAGTATACACGAAACGATTATCAACATAAGCGGATTACAATTTAAAGTAAAAAGTGGAGGAAACAATGGTTGATGGAAAAGTCTGTAATTCTTTATCTCATAACAAGTGTGCAGCAACGTGTTACATTTGCCACGCAAAGCCCAGTGAAATGAATCAGTTGGACAAAATTGTTAAAAGGACACCCAATCAGGAAGCTTATAGATTTGGATTATCAACATTACATTGTAGAATCAGATTTATGGAAACCCTACTGAACATTGCTTATCAAATCACTGTGCGCAAGGCAGGGGAAACAAAGAGAACTAAGCTCAGTGAAGATGAGAAGATTATTAGAGATCAAAGAAAAAATTAAGTTCAACAAAATCTGAAAGATCAGCTCCAAATAACTGTTGATGTTGTGAAACAAGGAAGTGGAACAACTAATGACGGTAACACAGCAAGGAAATTCCTTAGTGATCCTGACGAAACCGCTCTGGCCACAGGAGTAGATACCGAACTTATAAGAAGGTTTTCTACTATTCTTCAAGCTATAACTTCTGGATATAAGATAGACTGCGATAAGTTCTCTAAGTACGGAATAGAAACTGCTGCTCTCTATGTAAAGAAATATTCGTGGCATTATATGCCACCAACTGTCCACAAGGTTCTTATTCATGGAGCTGAAATAATTCGTTCATTTTTGGTCCCCATTGGCCAACTATCAGAAGAAGCATTGGAAGCAGGAAACAAGGACTTCAGAAACACAAGGCTTTACCATGCGAGGAAAACATCAAGAAAAGACAATTGTGAAGACATATTACATTATCTGCTCGCCAATTCTGATCCCGCAATCACAAGTAGGAGAATACTGAAGGAGAAGAAACACCTGGAATTATCAGAGGAAGCAATGAACTTATTGGTAGATGACTGATAATTTGTAATTTTTCTGTAGAATGCAATAAAATATGCCTGCGTTATAAAATAGTATCTTCAAATTTCTTTTTTATTCTACATCTATTCTAGCACTCCACAAAAATGAGCATAACTCTCTTAAAACTGAAGCTATTGACTTCAAACCGGTATCAAATTAAAGCTTTTATTGAAATGAAATGAAATAGATTTTGGTTTTATATAAAATTTCAGAGTTTTTCAACAAATATCGAAAAATCATGAAAATTTGACGTTTATAATTCTTGTTCGGACCACCCTATAGTTTATTTAAAAAACTAATCATAGGGTATTTATCAGAAATAAAGGACGATGAACAAGTCGCTTTGTTCGAAAGTAGCTACTCCATCTAGCGCTGTCTTCAATTTTTTCCAAATTTCTCTTACATTGCATAAAAGTATTATCTTTTCTAGTATTAGAAAATGTATACATGATCTCGAACCGAACTATAAATAACTAATTATAATTACAACACAAGATCGACAATACATAAAAAAACTAACATACAAAACATACGGTCCAATGCAATTGTGATAAATCTGTTAAGATTTCACATGTCATTACAGTTCCCATCTATGGGACGTTTGGCAAAACAAAAAGAGCTTTTTTCACATTACGAGATTTGTAATTGATCAAAGCGATGTTAATGTTGAGAAAGCTATAAATTGGAAAAAACTCTGCTTGTTCGTTCTAACTCTCGTATGAAAAGAAAGAAAAAACTTTTCTCATGTTCTTTTCTTTCTAATGTTGAGTTAAATAGTTGATTAAGCATGAGTTGAAGCAATAGGCAGAAGGATGCTGACGATGAACAAGTCGCTTTGTTCGAAAGTAGCTAAATAACTAATAATAAATTTTTTTTTGTAAATTTTTCGAACAATTTTTTTTTTTTTTGATTTTGTTGAAAATTTGACCCATCAATTTTTTTCGGTGTACATTTTTTTTTCACTCATTCTGTTTGAGATTTCATTCTGACCAATCTGTAGAAGTTTCTCATCGATACAATTAAAATTACAGTTTAGGCAATATGATTTCCAAAAAATTCCGGTTTTGCAACACTGTGCGTCGGCGCACATGAAAATTTTGATTTTTGCAACCTCGTTTGCTCTACGGGCGCCACTGTGCGTCGCCTCCATTTGACAACATTATAGCTGTCTTTTATGAATTTTTTTTTAATATTAAAAAATATCCAGCTACTGCAGGCTGGTAAGTTTTTAGTAACATACCACTTATTAACCTTTGAAATTTCTTATCTTTTTAATTTTTGCTATTTTGTGTTTTTTTTTTTTTTTTGTTTTTTAGAGAGATGAATTACTTATTATTACTTATTTGATTTAATAAACTTCAAACTTATGGATAAAAGAGATTAAATTTTCTTCACATTTTGTTTTACATTTTCAGAATGTAAGATTTAAAATTTTAAAACAACAAAATATATTTAAAATTTTACCATATTCTTCGTGAACTCAACTATTTGCCCTTTTATGCATTCATATAAACATTCATACAAAATCTACAGAAACCCATTTAATATCGGCATCGTGTTACGTCCATGGATTTCGATCAGTGTAGTACAACTAACACATGCTCATAAACACTATCACTAATTCAATTCTCTCGGTGGCCACCACTGCTTTAAACTCATTTCAATATCAGCTTTATTACACTTTCTTTTTCGTAGTTTAAGGAGCTTCTTCTTTTATTCTATTAGAGCTAAGGGGTTATTTGATATTTTAAGTATGTTTTCCTTTTGATTTATTTTGTTAAAAGGTTTACCTGGTAGTCCTGTCATAAAAAAAGTTTAACTGGTATTCCTGCCATAACAGCTTCCGCAGAAAAAAGCTTTTCTACGTTACGAAGGACTAAAACATACCTTCGTAATAACACGTGTGAAGAAAGGTTCTTCGCTAGCATTAATGTAAATAAATCGGAAGGAAGTAATAATTGATAAAATAATTGAAATTTTTTTAGCTTCAAATAGGAAATTCGATTTCAAAAATTGTTTTCATATTTAATATTTCTTAAATTGATCTCATAAATAAACAACCAACCTGTTTCTGAAAAAACAAACAAACAATAAAGGTAGCGATTTCACGAACAATGTACTCGGCATTCTACCGAAAAACGAATATTCGGTATTGGGCTTAAACCGAAAGTCGAATTATTTATTTACTCATATCGACATACATAAATCAACGCTGTTTATTATCTTACTACAATTACTCGTATTGGAGATAGTAGGTCCGTTTTGATGATTGAAAACAATTCAAAAAATATCTTTAGAAAAACTATAATGTTCGTGACAACTCTAATAATAAGTAAGATTTTTTATTTTATTCATAATAAATTCAAATTCTTTATTTGAATGTTAATAAATGATGAAAAAAAAAAATAAATACTCGTTCCCAGATATCGCGATAAGAAGGGAAAGGAAATCACGGTCGAACTAGTCTGATAGTATACCGCCATTCGTATGACAGGACCTGAAACCTATTTTTCATAGAGAAATTTTGGGCCTTGAAAACATTAAACTTTCTTTGCCAGACTATTTCTAAACTTAAAAGAAAAACATCCTTTTAAAATGTTATAAGAGTATAGTTATGGTAAATTTGAAAAAAAAAAATATGTCGCGCCCATTATGGAAAGCTTTCTGTTGTTCAAAATATTTTGAGATGATTGGCCAATTAAGGTGATCTTGGACCAGAACTTTTAAACTTCGATCACTGATACTCATATCTTCGGTCATATCTAGTAAAATACCATCAAATGGAACACCCTTAGGGTCCTACTTTGCGCTAACGTTTAATTCTCCAATATTTTATTGTTCACTGGTATGCCCTGTCGCGCTTCGCTATGACGTACCGAAACTTACTGTCATGTTTTATTTCATAATAAATTGGGCAATTAAAATATTTTATTTTATTTATTTTATATTTCAATGCTTGCTGATACAGAATATTTTTTGTTTTTTCATTCGGTGCAACAATTGTCAAATTTTTCGGCGTTCCTACTGTGGAGCAAGGTATATGTAATGACCCATGAGAAGAACATGTATTTTCCAAATTAAGTGCAATGTACCATCACTATCATACTATCATCATACCATCATAGCTATCATACCATCACTATTATCACACAGCTGTTGGAGATAAGTAAGTGCTATACAATGTAAACAGCTGTAGTAATAGCATAATTAGGATTAAGTAATATAAACAAAACATAGCTTTAAGTACCGTTAGGTTAATATACAAGTAGGGTTAGTTCTTAAGTAAACAAGCATAATTAAACTAGTCTCGCAGCCGAGTAATTGGCTTTGTTTTCCACTAACACTATTAGAAAGTGCTCTTGCCTTTGGCGTTTTTAAAAGTGCCGGCAAACAAAAAGAGCCAATGGCGTTTAAAACGCCGGCCTAAATATAAAAGTAATATTTTTTTTTTTTTACACTTTATAAGTCTGGACTTAAATTTAGAATATCATTTGGAAATTTCTCATTTTAACGATTTTTGATTATAGCGATTTTTGATTTTGAAGATTTTTGTTTTTGGCGATTTTTATTTTTCGCGACTTTCGGTTTTGGCGATTTTTGAATTGGTTATTTTCGAATTTTGCGATTCTGCCCAAATCTTTCACGAATACTCACGTTGGTAATTAATGTACCTGTCAAAAGTTTGAAGACTGTCGCTTTCGTAGTACTTAATATTTTTTGTATAGAAGGTACCACGCCCACTAATCCCATCGCGTCCAATTTTTATCGGACTACTCACATTAATATCTGATGAACTTGTGCAAAGTAACGAGGCTTTCCCTTTTATAGTACACCTGTTTTATGAGTTTATATATTTACTTTGTGTGGGCGGTGCTACGCCCATTTTTGGTTCGACTAATTTTGACTACTCACATTAATAATAGATGACCTCAGGCAAAAGCTGTCACTGTCATAGTACTTGATATATATAACATTGAATTATTACCTTGTATGGGAGGTGGCACGCCTACTTATTCGATCCTGCCTTTTCTCGGCATGGCTACTAACATAAACAAGAGATGACATCACACAAATTTGCACAGCTCTCTCTGTCATAGTACTCCATATAAATGATATTAAAAGTTCACTTTATATGGGAGGTGCCACGCCCACTGAGAATATCCAAAAAATTATAACCTATGTCCATCTTTAAGGACCATTCTAAATGTTGGAAGCAACATTTTTAAAATCTGATGAGTAGCTACGGAGATTGCCTCCTACAAACAAACAAACACACATTACATCTTTATTATATTGGTATCTACAATATTAATAGGCTAGGCGATTTCTTGTGACCGATGTTTTGTTTACCGTTTTATCCCGATTTTGACCAAACGAATATTATTTGAAAGGTATTTCTTTTTTGCCGTTTTGTAGATTTACAGAATTATAAATATTTTTCTTTATTTTGAGTAATTGAATTTAAAGTTGCTACTAACAGATGTATAAAATTATACATATGTGACCTTCTCCGAGAAAACGGACCTAGTGCGTGAAAATTAGTTTTGATAAAAAAAACGAATTTAAAGTTTCTATGCCCTTTTAGGTACCAGAATCCACCGTTTTTGACACAACCCGTTTTTTGACACACTAGATCCCTTTTCTCGGAGAAGGTCACATATGATAAATTTGTTAATGTGTTTGCTAATGAGTTTGTTATCTTCATTCACAATAATAATAAACCATTAAGGTGTTTGTTTGTGAATTGGCTAAGTTGAAAAATAAAGCTGCCTAGAAACTGCACTCTAATTTCGAACGCTGGAATCTGCTAGTAGACATTATTATATTTTTCAATACTTGTTTTTTAAAAGCAATTTTATTAAGGTTTTATATTAAATTTTTTCATTAATATAAAATTGTTATTTTCCAAATGCGATACTTAACGTTAAGAATTTTTTAATCTGTGATATTTTACTTATTTTTACATTTATTTTTATTTAAATTTTGTGTTTTATGTTGTGCTTTATGTGTCGTATAAAATCAAATGTATACTTTTAATTTATGAAGTATGGTGGAAAAATCCCACCGAAAGGTTGGATGAAAAATGGAATAAAATAATCTTTTATTTACATCAATTAGTGACCTTAAAAGCCTATAATAAAATTGTTAAATTTAAATGCATTTCTATTACGTTTACGAAAAATATTAGATTTATGATGTTAATACTTGTCACACAGCTCTCGTATATAATGCATAACGGACTACTGTTGTATTGCATAATGAAATTGGAAAAATATTGGTATAAAATCTAATAGTCATATTGATATTCCAAACAAAGATGTGGTTAAATATGTTGGCATTTTTGTAGATAAATTTTGAATTTTAATAACCATACTAATTTATAGCCAATAAAAGCAAGAAATACATTTCTCATGTACAAAATATTTTTTTCATGATATATTAAACGCGAGGTTAAAGTCGTGTTTTACAAATCTTTAATAAGACCTATCTTAGCATATGGTTGCGAAATTTGGGGCAATATTGCAACATCTTAAATGGAGAAAATAAAGAGTATTTGAAAGGAAATGCCTAAGAGCATGTACATCATTGTATAGAAACTCAAATAGTGATTTGAAGAAATATATCAAATAAGGTACTGTACGAGGCAGCGTAGGTAAGTAGAATCGACAGTTTTATGATTCATTTGATCAGAAATCACATCATTAAAAGCTGTGAATGCAAAATTAATATTATGAAAGTAAAGAATCTATAATATTAATAGGCTAGGCGATTTCTTCTGACTGATGTTTTGTTCTACCGTTTTATCACGATTTTGACCAAACGCATATTATTTGAAAGGTATTTCTTTCTAGTCGTTTTGCAGATTTACAGATTTTTAAATTTTTTCCTTTATTTTGAGTTAATTGCACTTAAAGTTGCTACTAATACATACATGAAATTATACATATGCTATGTGTGTGTTTGTTAAATTTGTTAATGTGTTTGTTAAAGAGTTTGTTACCTTCATTCACAATAATGGTAAACCATAAAAGTGTTGGTTTGTGAATTGGCTAAGTTGAAAAATAAAGCTGCGTAGAAATTGCACCCGAATTTCGAGCGCTGGAGTCTGCTAGTATATTTTTAATACATTACAAAATGGTTATATACCACCAAAAGCGTTCATATATCTAGATAGAAAAGGTTACATCCAGAACTAACTTGGCAGACCTATAATTTTTTACATTTATAGGCGAGGCAATATTAAAGTAATTCATTCTAATAAACTAAATATTGAAAATCGCAGATTTGATACTAGCGTTTACCTAGATGATAAGAATTTGATACCGAACATAAATATTAAAAAATATTGGTGGCTCAATAAATAGCTTCCACCCTTTTTCTTTTATCGTTTGGCAATAGCGCTTTTATCTTTTTTAAATATAAAAGTAATGATTTTTGGTATATTTTTCCTTACATTAATTAATCTATATAAAAATTTCACACAAATATAATTAATAGTTAATTAATAGTATACTAGAAGCTCGAATATGGGACTGTGTATAATAATATATATTCCTACAATTTGTTTATTTATAGTTTAAGATTATTAATTTGAATTAATTAAACTTAAAGAAAAATATATATATAATGCATAAAGGACTATTGTTGTATTTGGTAACCATGTATGTAGATTATATTTAGAAAAGTCTTTAGATTTTTTATATTTTTTATTTACTTATTTTTGTCCAGACCTAATGGTTAGGTAAAGGTTACATCCCTTTCTCAAATATCTAATAGTACACACGTCTACTTATCGTAAGGAAACAAACGTTTTCTTAATTTTTTCGTTAATTTCTACATGCAATTTCAACAAAAAAAAAACAAAAAATTTTAGAGAAACGCTATTCACTAATCCATCCTGTGTGTTCATGTCTTCAAGAAAATTGTAAGTCAAACACCAACAACAAGATTGTTGTAATAATAAATCACCTAAACGTAACAAATAAAATTAATTTTAACACAAAAAAAAAAAAAACATGATAATTGTAAAACAAATGTATAAACAACAAAATAAATGTTTTTTTGTTGTTGAAATTTGCAAACAAATCGTTTTGTAATTTAATACTTATACTCAACAACAAAAAAAAAAAAAAAAAAACGATATATATGTACGAGTATATATAAAAATGGACTCGCACAATATTACATGTGTAACAAAAGAAACATGATATACAATCATAGGTGATTGTATTAAAAATAAAAAAAAAAAACATTTCAGACAACTCAACAAAAAACCAAATACATTCGAAAAGACGTACAATATAAGAAACAACAAAAAAAAAAAATCAAAAATAGAGACTTACAAGATAAATGGTAACAGTTTTATAACTTGACAAGCTTTCAAGTTATATACAACTTTTTTTTCGTTTATTTGAAGAATGATATTTATAGATATTTTCAACACTATTGTCTGTTAAATATAGACTGTGCAGGTGATAACTTTCATAAGGAAGTGACAGAAATCAATTATCCAAGTTAATAACAAGTACGAGCTCTCGCGACAGTTAAATCCAATAACAAAATTGCGAGAAGATAAATTTTTGGAAAAAAGTATTTTCGGGATATATAAATCTACTAATAAAATAATCTTTAAAAAAAATTGAAGAAAATAATACACCAGCAAAAACATTTAACGGGCCCTTTTCTTAGAGTTACGAGCTTTATTTTGAAATATCTTAATATCAATTAAACTTAATATAGATAATTTTATGCCATTAACGCATAAAAAAGCTTTGGGCCATGTGTATACATATATAACTTACATGTATTTCTACCCTCCGCACCACTGTGCAGAGGCTGTATATAGGTTTGTTTCTCCGTTTGTAATGCATCGGAATAAATTCCGCAGATCCCAAAATCATATATTTTTTTATCCTTATAACAAGGGAAGCGATGATCGCATGTCGGCCTGATTATGGAAATCACGACTACACCCACAATAACTAATCTTAATTCTTAGTTTTTGGACAAAGTCGTTGCTTATTTAAAATCATCCAAATCGATCCAAGGAGTCACGAGATATGAAAGAAAATTTCAAAATACTCTTGAAAAAATAAAATCGTTCAATGTGTAGTTGTGGCATTTGCTTCATGATGGGGCACATGTTACGTTAGCCTAAGGAGGAAATGCCACATATCTATAATATTAATAGGATAGGCGATTTCTTGTGACCGATGTTTTGTTCTACCGTTTTATCCCGATTTTGACCAAACATATATTATTTGAAAGGTATTTCTTTTCTGCCATTTTGCAGATTTACAGATTTTTAAATTTTTTCCTTTATTTTGAGTAAATTGCATTTAAAGTTGCTCTTAAAACATAAATAAAATTATGTATATGCTATGTGTTATTTACTAAATTTGTTAGTGTGTTTGTTAATGAGTTTGTTATCTTCATTCACAATAATAATTAACCATAAAAGTGTTGGTTTATGAATTGGCTAAGTTGTAAAATAAAGCTGCCTAGAAATTGCACTCGAAATTCGAGAGCTGGAGTACGCTAGTTATAAAGAAAATCACCAATATGAGAAAAAAAATATAATCTCTAAAAAGTGTATATTTAAAAAAATTGCCTTTCCTTAAAAAGTACATTTTCTTTCCAGAAAAGTACAAAGCAATTTTCTTAAAAATTTATCTTTTTTTAAAAGGTGCTTTTTTAAAGTGTTTATTTAAAAAAACACCATTTTTTTAATAAAATTTTTTTTAAATAACCTTTTTTTTTTTTTTAAATTACCTTTTTTAGAAATGTAAAATTTTTTAAGCAAATAGCTTTTTTAAAGTGTCGTTATTTGCAAAGTATCCTTTTTGAAAAACACAAAAAAAAAAAAATTTGTCAAGACGGAATATGCCGTCGAGAATATGAATCCGTCAATTATACCGTATACTTTGCCATCGCTAAATGCTATTGCCGTCGCCAAATGCTAATAAGTATTTGGAAATCTAATTCTTGTGTCAATATAAAAACTAAGTCTTACGTGTCTATATCCCACACAAGTAAGTTTTCTTTTAACTTTTTTTACGATTACTTATGAAAAAATTAGATCTTGAGCGAGATATGTGTGTCAATTTACGTAATATCACTTTAAACTACTGTCCGTGAAAGGATTAAAAAAAGAAAAAAAGTTAATTTTTTGAAAAGGTACGCTTTTTTAAAGAACTAATTTTTTTTTAAAGTGCCCTTTCTTTAAAAAGTGTATTTTTGTAAAAGACCATTTTTTAAAAAAGCAGCTCTTTTTAAAGAAGCACGCTTTTTTTAAAAAAGTACAATTTATTTAAAAAGGAACCCTATTTCTAATAGTGTAATTTTTTTAAGAACCATTTTTTTAAAGTAAACTTTTTTAAAAAGTACTTCTTTAAATGCACTTTCTTTAAAAAAAAGTACCTTTCTTTAAAAAAAAGTACCCTTCTTTAAAATATATTCATCTTAGCAAGTTAAGAACAAATTTTTTATTAAATGAATTTAATAAGATTGCGTTAATGTTTTTAACTATCAATAATACTTTAAACAGGCACACGTCTTATACCGTTCTACCTAATTAAATAAAAATATATTTAGATCAAATTTGTTATATAGGCTTTTATCGGGAATATTTTTATTTTTTTTATTAAATTTATCCCTAAATTATCATATTTTTCGCTAATTCAGTTACAAATATTTAACAATTTCCTTTTTTTAAATATTGATATCTAGAAATTTTTTAGCCAAGAGGCATTTAAATTTTTTTATGTAATATCGTATGGCTTCAAAGCTCTCAAAACATTCCTATAGGGACCAAGCTGTGGGTATTATAATACGGGCTGCGTTAGTTAATGAATTTTCTCGGTGTTCTATGAAGTACTTAGGGAACTTATAGGTTTTCTATTCTATTTAGACATATCTATAATATTAATAGGCTAGGCGATTTCTTGTGACCGATGTTTTGTTCTACCGCTTTATCCCGATTTTGGCCAATCGTATATTATTTGAAAGGTATTTCTTTTTAGCCGATTTGCAGATTTACAGATTTTTAAATATTTTAATTTATTTTAGTAAATTGCATTTAAAGTTGCTACTAACTCATACATAAAATTATACAATGCTACGTGTGTGGTTATTAAATTTGTTAATGTGTTTGTAATACAAATGAGTTTGTTTTTTTTGTGCTGATTTGTGAATTGGCTATAATTGATTAACATACCTTTAGGGTCTTTATTTAATGAAAAAATAAAATTTCCTAGAATTTGCACTCGAATTTCGAGGATTGGTATCTGCTAGTTGCAATTAATACTGTAACTAATATGCAATTTTTTTTATATTGTGTTTTCAATTGTGCATGGTAGAGCAGAAGAAAGCATATATTTCCAAAAATTCATAACTACACTGTATTTTTAATCGTACCGGTTTTCGGCATTTCAGCCTTTATCAGAAATTTATTGAACATTATGATAATTGTTATGTTATTGAATAGATTGTTTTTATATGAAATGTTTCTACTTCGGGCGGCCGTGAGGTTTGAACCTGCATCTATCTTACATGCACTCGTACTTGCATTTTTTGGTCATGCGCTTTAATACGCAGTCCTACGAACAGTGTGGTTAAGAATCAGTCTTCATACCGTACAGCTTTTATTTTGTATTATTCTTAGAAGATACGACTCTGTTCAAACAAACAATTGTTTTTTTTTTTTTTTTGAATTTTTGAATATCTATGCATTTATACTTCTAACTTCCCCTATTCTTAATATCGTAAGAGTTGCTATATGTGATGTATGGTTTGTACATTCCCACGTATTATACTTTTTACATATATTAGAGATGTTGCTCTGAAGTGAATTTGTAATAGTTTGTTAGATTTTAAAAAGTTAGTTAGTATTAGAATTTATAGTTTCAGTATCGGTAACAGTTTTAAAGTGGTAGCCGTACCCAACATTGATTGTAGTATTGAGTTTAAGACACAGTGGAGGATAACAAAGATTCAGCAAAGCCGAATTTACACTCTTACTTGTTTTATTGTATTTTTGTGCTCACTCTATCTTTGTATCTTTTAACTAACATATTAAAAGTTAATTCAGAGAGAAACATTTAACATTTTACAAATATCAATGAAACAAAAAAAGATTAGATGTTTAGACCAGACTAATTTGAAACTTTTTTCTAAAATATCGCATAATTTTTAAGCTCTCAAAAAATTACAAAACATTTATTTATTTATTGTGCATTCCCGTACAACAAAAAAAAAACAAGTAAGAAAATTATAGTACGTCTAGACCGACTATACGATACCCTATACCATACGTCCAGAGACCCTATCTCTTAGGCCCAACTAACTGGACATAGAAAATAAGCATAAACCAAATTTGAGTGGCATTTTTATTAATTTTTTTTGGCTGTAGATATGAAAAAGTTCATATCGGATGCTATATCTATATGGGGACTAGGTCCAAAAATGGACCGATCCTGATCATGTTTGGTAAAGTCTCTTGTATTTTGCAAAAATATATACAAACAAAATCTGAGAAGAATCAGTGCAATATTTTTGTTTTTTAATAGATTTAAGTGAAGATCGGGAAGCAGCTCTATATGGGGTCAAAGGGATCATTTTTGGACCACTCATTAATGGACGTAATGAACGCATACAAAACCCAATTTGAGTAAGATCTATATGACAATTTGGATCTTATGGCAATTTATGTCGATTTCATAGGGGTAATTTGTATGGGGGCTAGGTCTGAACATGGACCGATTCTCCCATGGCCGAGGGAAGCATATATACCAAATTTCATCAAAATCAATTCATCTTTGCGACCTGCAGTTTGATTACAAGGTTTACATGGACACACAGACGGACGGACGGACGGACGGACGGACGGACGGACAGACGGATATTGTTAAATCAACTCAGAAAGTGATTCTGATTCGATCGGTATAATTTGGTTGTTACAAACAGCAGCACAAAGTCATTATACCCAAACCACATAGTGGTATAGGGTATAATTATTCTTATAATTACAGTACAGGACTAACAAATTATAGGCGTACAATGTGCTGGTACAAATAAAATTAATTACATACATTAATAATAACTAGCAGATTCCAGCACTCGAAATTCGAGAGCAAATTCTAGGAAATTTTATTTTTTTCATTAAATAAAGACCCTTAAAGTATGCTAATCAATTATAGCATTACAAAAAACACACTCATTTTTATTACAAACACATTAACAAGTTTACTAAACACACACATAGCATTGTATAATTAAAGAAAAAATTTAAAAATCTGTAAATCTGCAAAACGGCTAAAAAGAAATACTTTTCAAATAATATATGTTTGGTCAAAATCGGGAGAAAACGGTTGAACAAAACATCAGTCACAAGAAATCGGCTAGCCTATTAATATTATAGATTTATGAAATAAAATAACAAAGGAAGATAACAAAATATAAAAAAAAATTTCAAAGATTTTACTATACAAAATAATCAAAAATTTGTTCCTTAAAAAGTCTTGCGTTCTTTGTTAGTTGATAAGTTTGTGGAAATGCGTACCAAAGACGAACTCCGTTCACAAAGAACAACTGTCCTGAGCCAAGTGTCCTATTAATGAGCATTATGACCTTTCTTCCTCTATCAGACTTGGCAAAGTGCAATTTTTCGAATAGATAGCTGGGTTTTTTTTTGTGTAAATGATTAAAACCCTAATTTTTAAAAGATTATCAAAAGACACGCCTAATAGTCTTTCAGAGGAGTAATGTGAGAAAATCTTCTAAGACCAAAAACATAACGAATAATGTTATGATATTCAACATTTATACGACGTTTGCTCGAGGAGTCGCAAGTAGCAAAAATTTTACAGCCGTAAAAAAAAGCAAAAATTTCATAGGAATTATATACGTTTTGGCAAGTAGAATTCTAACTTTCAAAGGTGTGAAATATTGTGTTGACCAAAGAGATCTCAGTTTAACATAAGTTTGCCCAACTACATTATTTTATATATTAAAAGAATTTATGAAAACTAAAGTCAGTCCGTCTGGCCGCTCTATCTGGCCAATTTCCTTCATTTCATTTTTTTAAATGAAAAGTATTTAGACACAGATATGTCATCAAGCATTGGAATTTACTCAACTCTCACCTTGTTATACTTTTTTCAAAATTTTTTCAATATTTTCCTTCACTCAAACCTCTATAACTAGAGTTCTAATTAACGTAGGCTATTGACATAAGCCTAAGAACACTCTCAGTGGATCAAGCTTTTCTTTTGAGCTATTAACTGCTTAAATTCGTTGGGTTTAAGGAAAGTAAGTCTGAATTCACACAAGGCAACTTTTGTTGCGCAATTATTGAGTTTGTAGGAGAGGGGGGAAAGAAGAGCGGTATTTGGTACGAAGTTGCTTGTACTCGGCAACTCGTCTTGTCGTGCAATTCGTAATTATAAACACGAAGTTAGCTGCAGCTTATTATTTGACATTTCTTTTTATTCTTTGCTTCGCTGTGAAAAATTATTATCATTATTTCATTTATTTTATTATTTTTTTATTATTATTTAATTTTTTCTTTGACTTCCATTTTTTCACACAAATAGATTTTTCACTTTGGACCAATAATAAATTCTTTTTACACAAGCCAATAAAGTGAAGTGTCAAAAATGTAAGAATTTGGAAGTAAAAGAAAACGAAAAGTTTCGGCAATAAATTTCTCTGTGTGAATCTTAAGGCAACTTTAAAAGAGAATTGAAAAAACGTTGCGCAACAAAAATTGTCTTGTGTGAATACAGACTTATGCGTGGACAATCAACTTTACTTTTACTGTACGTTAACTTCTCTTGGCAAATTTTGGTATTATATTATAAAAATTATTATAATATAATATAACTAGCAGATGCCAGCCCTCGAAATTCGAGCGCAAATTCTAGGAAATTTTATTATTTCATTAAATAAAGACCCTAAAAGTATGCTTATCAATTATAGCCAATTCAAAAGTCAACACAAAAAACAAACTTATTTTTATTACAAACACATTAACAAATTTAATAAACACACACATAGCATTGTATAATTTTATGTATGTTTAGTAGCAACTTTAAATGCAATTTGTTCAAAACATAGGAAAAATTTTTAAAATCTGTAAATCTGGAAGTCGGGTAAAAAGAAATACCTTTCAAATAATGTACGTTTGGTCAAAATCGGGATAAAACGGTTGAACAAAACATCAGTCACAAGAAATCGCCTAGCCTATTAATAATGTAGATGCTGCGGAGCAGCAGGGGTCCTCTAGAGCTATTTAAGATAATACCTAGATTTTTGACAGATGAAACAAAAGGAATCTTTTGATCGTTAATTGCAATATCTGGAACCATGGTTGGTTGTTTAGATCGTTTACTTATCATCAAATATTTAGATTTTAATGGGTTTAAAAAGAGCTGGTTGGCCGTAGCCCAACGATGGATGTTATTTAAATTCTCTTCCGACTTAAATATAACTGCACGTCATCGGCGTACATATGAGTTTTGCAACGGAGAAGTTGTGAAGGCAGATCAAATATGATCCCCTATTTTGAGTTTGGGTATTCTAATGCCACACTGCCGACTGGGAACGTCGGAAATATCCCGATTTCTGAACAGGCGTTCTATCACCACTTCTCTGGAACTTGGCGCTAAACCCAGTGCTAATATCGTCGGAGGGGCAAGGCTGCAGCGTAGTCGCATATGCCGACGACGTGGCCATGGCCGTAAATGGGAATTTTCTATCTACAATTAGAGATATCCTCCAACGGGCTCTCACAGAGCTATCTATCTGGACAAGGGGTTGCGGTCTGGGGGTTAATCCGACCAAAATGTTCTTTTCACTAGGAAGTATAAGATCCTTACCTTCGATCTCATTTCTCTCAACGGCACTGAAATCGTCTTCTCTGATGGAGCCAAGTATCTTGGCGTATTCCTGGACAGGAAGCTGAACTTCAGACGGAATTTGGAGGAGCGGGTGAAGAAGGCGACTATAGCTTTATACTCCTGTAAGAAGGCCATTGGTAAGCGATGGGGCTTTAGTCCGAAGATTGCTCACTGGATCTATACAGCGGTGGTCCGTCCAATACTCCTGTACGGGGTCATCGTCTGGTGGCCTGCTTTGGAGAAGGCCACCAATAACAACCTTCTCGCAAGGGTACAGAAAATGGCTTCCATGTGCATCACTGGAGCCCTTCGTACTACACCTTCGGATGCCTTGAACATCCTATTACACCTAATACCACTGGACATATTAAGGAAACAGTCGGCGGCCTCATCGGCCATTCGATTAAGAAGAACACTACAATGGCGAGGCTACAATTGTAGCCACGGAGTGATCCTGAATGACAGGAACTTGCCATTGAACGTGGGTTACACTACTCCAAGGAGCGTATTTGAACGTCACTACTGTACACTAATACCGACTAGGGAATCTTGGTCTGGGAGGACACCAGGTAGTAGGCGTTCCATAAATTTCTATACTGACGGATCGAAATTGTGCGGTCAGGTTGGTTTTGGAGTCCATTCAGGGGAGCTTGGACTATATCTGGCTCGAAGGTTAACAGACCACTGCAGTGCATGTCAGGCAGAGGTACTGGCAATAAAGGAGGTTGCTGACTGGTTGGGTCGGAATATTCTGTCTACGACCGCAGTCAACATCTATTCTGATAGTCAAGCCGCGGTAAAATCCATGTGATCAATGTTCCTGAAAACAAGAACCACCCTTAGCTGCCGCACGTCCTTAAATGAGATGGCCAAGCAGTTCGACATCAGGCTCATATGGGTCCCAGGGCACAGGAACATACCGGGAAACCTGCAAAGCGGATGAGCTGGCAAGACAGGGTACTACCTTATAGGTTCCAGCGGATTTGGAATGTGTTGGTACACCCCTGGAATCGTGCAAGCTTGAACTTCAGCTTCGCACCGCTGGCATAACGAATAACAGATGGGCTAATGGATTAACGTGTAGGATCACAAGACAAATCTGGCCTGCTCTGAATCGAAAGCGTACAAATGCGCTATTATCACTCCCCCGTGGGGAGATCTCAACGGTAGTTGCTGTTGTTACTGGGCACTGCCTTATAGGGAGACACGCTGAGCGCCTTTAGGTCTCGTCAAATGATTTCTGTCGTAGCTGCTTGGATGTGGAGGAGGTAGAGAGCGTAGAACACTTCCTCTGCCACTGCCCGGCGCTATCCAGAACAAGACTACGGACATTGGGATCGCCGTTTCTTCACGATCTCTCTGACCTCTCAAACGTGAAAGTTTCACATCTTAGGGGCTTCATTAGAAGCTCGAACTGGTTCTTCGGTGGGGACTGAGGGGAACACCCATTCGTCCTGTTGTATCACAACGGACCCCAGAGTCTAAGTGTGCTGGTGCTTGGATCAGCAGCCCCTTCCAACCTAACCTAACCTAACCTAACCTAACCTCAGGAGCCAAAAATCTACAACTGCATGTCAACTATAACCCAGCGAACAGAGTGATCCAAAATGGACTTTTTCAGTACTTTGCTATATTCAAATATTTCTTTGTAAATTTTATTTTTTAAAAGATTTTAATTTGACAGCTTACACGCTATTAGTTCTAAAAAAAAGTCTTTGTGTCTTTTAGAAATATAAAAAAATTTTTTCAGATTGCTCGAAAATCTTCTACTTAGTAGGGCATATATAACTATATATAACTCTTTTCCGTCAAACACGTGGCTGCCCTACAATCAAATACCCTATTGGACATTTGCCAGGTTCTGCATATGTGAACCAGAACCGTTTTTTGACCATAATTTTTTTTCTGCAAATCTAAAGATGAAAACTCTTACGAAAAACTGAGAATAGTGGAAATTAGAAGTATAAATGCAAAAAATATTCAAAATTCAAAAATAACGATTATTTGTTTGGACAGAGTTGTATCTTCTGAAATTAATACAAAGTAAAGCTGTATGGTACGAAAACTGAAAACTAACCACACTGCTCGTAGGCCTGACTTTAGGTGAGTGTGTTAAAGCGCTGACCAAAAAGTGCAAGTACGAGTGTATGTGAAGGTTCACGGTTCAAAACCTCACGGCCGCCCTAAGTAGAAAAAATTTTCTTATAGAAACAACCTATTCAATTAAAACATAACAATTATCACAATGTTCAATAAATCGCTGATGAAGGCTGAAATGCCAGAAACCGGTCCGATTAAGAATACAGTGCAGTTATGAATTTTTGAAATATATGCTTTCTTCTTCTTTACCACGCACCATTTAAAAAAAAAAAAAAAAAGATGAAAACTTTTCAGTAAATCGGGTTCTTCAGGGATGGCTCTTGTAGCTTTTGTCAGATCATGATATTTAGAAGAAATATTTACTAAAGTTGTTTAATTTATCATAGTTTTCCATTACACTTAGTTATACTTATATAGATAACAATTTGTTCTTGATTTAAAAATTAATCTACACTAATCGATATTTATTTAATAAATTTATTTTAAAAATTGACGAAGAAGCATTTAAAGCAAGTAAAACGATTAAATTCGGCTTTGCCGAATATTTGTTCCCTCCTCTACATATATTATTATAACCAAGGTTGTCAACACTAATATACAAAAACAAGAAGATTTTTTTTTTAATGTTTAAAATTATTAAGATAATCAAAAATTTTTTTAAATATTTTCATGCTGTTTTTATTGAAAGCAATTATGAAATGCAATGCGCATACATATTTGTTTGGTTTGTAATTAGCAATGCATACACATCTTTTGTTGTTGTTTTTTCCACATGTATAACAAACAAACACTTCAATTCAATTGATTTTTGATGTATAAACATCTATACGCGCAGGGGGATAAATTTCTATTTCACAATACAATCACAAAAACAGCGTAACTCATATCGGTGTGAGCTGAAGCAGATAACGCTGTGTGACTTATGATTGTATTGATGAAAAAATTATGATATAACATTGTTTTTTTATGCCACTTTTTTAAAAGCGTCATCTATGTATCACTTATATACGTTTATATTGGTATATTTTTAACGTTTTACAGCAAAGGGTTGTTGAATTAGCTGAAACAGTTTTTGCTATAAGTGATAAATAGATGACGCTTTCTGTTTGATTTTAAAAAATGACATAAAAAAATTTTTAATTACTAGATGTTTACACATCTTCCCTGTGATCGGACTCACATGATTTTTTTTTTCACAGTTTTTAGTTTTTTATATGAAATTTGATAGGAGTATCCTTACATTTGCCAAATTCAATATTAAAAATATTGTTGTCAAATATTGTCAGTTGTATGAAAACGGGTTGTAATATCTTGTCATTTCCTACCTCTGGAGACATTTGCCTGCTAAAATGAAATTGCCAACATGTTGGTTATTTGTTTTTGTTTGACATCCGTATTATTTGCTAGTTTATAAGATATAATGTAAACGTAATTAATAGAAAATTACGAGATGTCAGTTGATGCAATTGTTTGTTGTCAGTTTATATGACATAATGAAAACCAGGCATAAGTAGTGCAACCCACTTGACCTATTGCGGACAGGAGACAGAGAGACAGACGGACATAGGCAGATCGACTTTTTATTTTTAGGTCAGTATATTTTTAATAATAACTTTTTAAAAAACGGTGTTAGGGAAATGGGGATTTCACGTAAATTTAAAGTTTTTTTTAGCAGAATATCAGAGCATACAGTCATTCTTAAGTCGACTTAGGCGGTTATCGCTTGTGACCACAGAATTATTGGCAGCTGTATTAAAATAGCAACCGTAGCCCACAGTGGGTATAATATTAAGTTGGAGAATATCAAATATAACAACAGATTGATTTAGTGCTATATATAAGTATAAATATATTAGTATGCTGCGCTACGACTTTCCGAGACTTATTGACATGTTTGTTTTCATAATCAATATTTCCTACAAAGTTTGTACTATACAATTAAAACATTTTATTTTATTTATTTTATATTTTTTTTTTTTTATATTTCAATGCCTGCTGATACACAATATTTTTTATTTCTTCATTCGGTAAAAAAATTATAAAATTTTTTCAACATTCCTCCTCTGGAGCGAACTACATATACAGTGGAATCCCATAGTACGAATTACATAATGTCAGACCTTTGCGTAATGGTGGAAAATTGGTATTATTAGACTACAGATTTTTCTGCTTTTATCTATACTAATATAATAAAAAGGTAAAGTGTGTTTGTTTGTTTGTTTGTTTGTAGGAGGTAATCTCCGTAACTATTAATCTGATCTTCCAGAAATTTTCACCAAGTTTTACTGCAGATATGGGAAGTGCTATAGGCTTTAATTTTTTACATAGTAAAGTATTAATATCATATACTATGATAAGGAGAGCTTTGCAAATTTGTTTTACGTCATCTATTATTAACGGGAGCATTCAGTGCGCTTTGTTTTGTAGTTTCATTTCTACCGCCTAATAAATAAAATCCTGAATAAATCTAAATAAATAAAAGTGTTTTGGAAGATTCAGTTGTTTTCAGCATCCCATTGAATGCATATGTCAAAACATTTTTTTTTTCTCACGCATTTATTTATTCGATCTTCACATAGTGAACTAACAATAATTATTCAAATCTTAGGAATAATACTTAACTTATTAAATCCGGCCAGTACCAGCAAAAATTTAATGTTTCTACATAAATTCGAAATAAATAAATATTCATTGGCTTAGATAACCTCAAGCATTTATTATAAGATCTGCGGTCTCTCTCCATCTTAGGCGTTGTTGGATGCGATTGTTGAACAGGTCACGTGCTAACAGATTCGGGTAAGTTTCTAGTTTTTGTAAGTAGCTTGAACAGTTTTTCATAATTTCGACTTTAACTAGGGGTACGTTTAATTCTCTATGCAATTGTGAGTTTCTCACATACCATGGGGTGCGGGTAATCAACTTTAGGATCTTACTTTGGCATCTTTGTATTTTCTCTATATTAGAAGCTGAAACGGTTCCCCATAACTGTATACCGTAGCAGGGTTTCATTATTGAAGACTTAGCTTTGAATTTCTGCCAATTAGCCACATAAGTTGAACTAATTTTAATTTTATTTGTGTTAATTTTGATTCTATGTGTTTGTTCCAAGTAAGGCGGCGCACAGTGGTCAATTTCGCGAGATAGGGGTCAAAACTCTATAACTTTTGACCGGATTGGTATTATTTTACGCAATTTGTTTTGTTCAATAGGAGGGACTTTAAGCTTCAATTTGCGTGTTCAAACGTAAAAATCGACTGTTAGGAACGTAAGTAATTTGGAGTTAAAAATGCATTTTAATTTTTTGTTGAGTTTCCATGTAAAAGTTGAATATTTTGACATTTTAAATAGGTATTTTTTTTATAATTTCTTATTTTCTTCAATCGTATTTTACAACCAATACTTATTTATTATTCCTTAACTTAATTTTGGTCAGAAAATGCCAACATTTGGCCCCTGACATTTATTTATTCTCAATATTCAGAGGGGCCAAAGGTTGGTTTTTTTTGGAAGAAAGCTAATTCTTGTGAGGATTAAACTGAAAAATAACACTGAAATTCCCAACAATATCAATACCATTTGGATATATTATATACAGAACACAACATCGATAAAATTTTAAGTAAACTTTTACTATTGATTTAAAGTGCACATATATTTTATTTAAATGTATTAATAAAAATTTATACTAAAATTAGAAACAAATTATAATCTTTAAACTAGTATTAATTAAACAATATTAGTAAAAATTTCTTCCAAATAGCTTTGATTTTCATTTTGCAGTAGTTGTTTAGCTTCTTCATCTAACTCTAATGAGGTTGATTTCCATTTTTGTCGAATACTGGACATATATGGGTCTGATGTGCACAACAAAATATTAATAAGATCTTCATTAGTACAATATCTGGAAATTTTTCTTGTATTGTGCTCGCGAAAGAATCTGTAGTCTTTGTTCCTTTTTTCTTGGGCTTCTTCTGAGAGATCTCCAATTGGAAGCATATTGTGCTGAATTATTTGTTCCCCATGGAACAAAATTTTGTGAACTGTGGTTGGCATATGTCTCCAAGAATATTATTGGTTATAAAGGGTTGCTGTCTCATTAGCATACTGACCAAATTTTTTTGCATCTATCTTTTTGCTACATGCTATAACTTGTAATATGATTTGGAATCGTCGTATTAAATCATAATCTACTCCAGTTATAGAAGCTGCAGTTTCTGGATCGGAAAAAAATCTCCTTGCTGTGTTTCCATCATTAGAATTTCCTTCTCCTTGCTTTGGCTGGTCAATTATAAGGCCTATATCACGGTATTTTTCTTGAATATCTTTTTTTTTTTTGCTTTCTTTTTTCCAAATTTTCTTTGTTGTTTCTCACTGTTTCGCCTAACGGGCCAAATTCCTAATCGTATCCCAATTTAAGAATATGCTCCATAAAACGAATTCTAGCATGAAGAGGTGCCATTCCAAATTCATATGCTTCATTAAAACTATCGTCTTGTGTGGGTGGTTGGCTCAATTGACTTGATGTTTTTTGGCATATGGTGCAGCTTGACGATGACTTTGTTTTGGTTAAAGCTTGTGCAACTTTTCCCTCCATCATTGTGAGACACATTTTAAAATTTACTTCAATGTCTTGGTCATCAAATTTAAATGTTACTGGTTGAAGTTCTTTAATTTGATCATTTATTTTTCGAACTTTTTCATCTATGACATCTTGAGTCTCCTTTTTGTAAGCAAACTTTATTGGTCTACAAAATTTTGTTGACGAGGGAATTTCATTCTTCCATACATCTATCTCTGCAGCTCTACTAGTTGACGGCTCTGAACCAATATAAGTTTTTGTTAAACGTAATGGAACGAAAGAAATCATGAATAAATTGGCATCTGATGAATTTTCCGCATTACATTGTTTGTATTGTTTCTGGCCAGAGGATCCATCACATTCCCATTTAGAAATTAAAGTCATGCTGCAATTTTTAAACTTCTTAAAATAGTCAGCATCAAATGTCTTTAATAATCGTTCTGCAGTGAGTTCAAGAAGATCCTGCAATTTTGTTTCTGCTGAACTTGAAGTTACACTAATAGCAGTTGGTGAAGGTAAGCAATCTTTTTTGGCAGAAACTATATCTCGATATGATGGAAAAATTCCACAATTTTTTTCATTGGTTCGCTTCCGCAATTCTGTATATTGGTTTTTAGTCATTTTCAAATCCATAAATAGTGCAAATGCTGCTTCTGGAGTAAATTTATTTTCTTCAGTTGGTGTCGGCATACTTTCTAAAATCCTTTTTGTGCGTCTGGGGCTTGCTTCCACTATTTTTTCAATGATAGCAATTTTACCCTTTTTAGTTTTCGATGGTTGAATTTGATGCAGAAATGAATCCTTTATGATGCTACAAGAAACTTCTTCATTGATATGTTTAAGCTTGCGTCTTCGTGATCTCTCACTACAATTATCAATTGGCTTTGCTGGTCGACCACCTTTTCCAGTTTCCGTGGTAGTTACTGATGGCTTTTTAAAAATAAGTTTATTTCTTAGCCATTCTTGGTTGCGTGAGTAAAACAATTTCTTGTTTCTGGAACATTGATTGTACCGTTTTCTTAAAGTATTTAAAAAGTTTTTTATTTTTAAATTATGAATTTTAATTTCTTGCTTGTCGCATATTTTGAAGAATGGATTATTCATTATATGTAAAATAATGTCGTTTTCATCTTTCCGTTCAAAATATATATCAGATAGAACACTATAACTGAATTTAGCCATTGTTTAAACAATAATGAAGAAAAAAACAAGTAAGAAAATTATAGTCGGTCTAGACCGACTATACGATACCCTATAACATGCGTTTAGAAACCCTATCTCTTAGGCCCAACTAATTGGACATAGAAAATAAGCAAAAACCAAATTTGAGTGGGATTTTTATTAATTTTTTTGGCTGCAGATATGAAAAAGTTCATATCGGATTCTATATCTATATGGGTACTAGGTCTAAAAATGGACCGATCTTGATCATGTTTGGTAAAGTCTTTTGTATTTTGCAAATATATATATACAAACAAAATTTGAGAAGAATTAGTGCAATATTTTTGTTTTTTAATAGATTTAAGTGAAGATCGGGAAGCAGCTCTATATGGAACAAAGGGATCGTTTCTGGACTACTCATTAGTGGATGTAATGAACGCATACAAACCCAATTTGAGTAAGATCTATATGACAATTTGGATCTTATGGCAATTTATATCGATTTCATAGGGGTAATTTGTATGGGGGCTAGGTCTGAACATGGACCGATTCTCACCAATTTCAATAGCGTTCATCCCATGGCCGATGAAAGCTTACGTGCCAAATTTCATCAAAATATATTCATATTTGCGACCTGCAGTTTGATTACAAGCTTTACATGGACACACAGACGGACGGACGGACGGACGGACGGACGGACATTGTTAAATCAACTCAAAAAGTGATTCTGATTCGATTGGTATAATTAAAGATGGGTCTAGGTCAAATATTTTTGGTTGTTACAAACAGCAGCACAAAGTCATTATATCCAAACCACATAGTGGTATAGGGTATAAAAATGAATGCATGGATTAATATACTATTGCTCGAAGTTTCAACATGATCTTTTTTACCTCTTTGAAACATAATATAACAGGTAGTTGGTTTTACCAGTTATTTCCATTGGTTTTAAATTTATTTGCAATTTTCACGTATTTAAGCTGTGTAATATTAGATGGCAATAAAATATTTTTTACCTTTTCCAAATGAATTGCCAGATACCACATAATTTGAGAGTTCTATTGTCATTTTTGTCAAAATTTTGATACACCCTTCTATGTGGACTAGGTCCAAATATGGGCCAACTTCTCCTAATTTCAACAGAATTATTTTTTGGGTCAATAAGAACTCTTGTACAAAATTTCATCAAAATATATGCATAATTGCCACTTTCACATACAAATAACTTCTCAAAAAATATGACGTGCATTTGTACCGAATATCTTACCTTGGGTCAGAAAAATTGCTGTAGCTCAAAAAGTGCAGTCCCGATGCATGGACATGTATATATAGGAATGTAGGGGAGAGTTAGGACTACAAAATAGTAAATTTGTGTTTTGACTCAGCTTGACTCACAGGAGTTGTGCTCTATGAAGTAGGAAATTTCCGAGAAATTTGACCTTTTTTAAAAAAAAAATTTAAATTGTTCTGAAAACAGTAGAGCTTCAATTTTTTTACCAGTAATACGAAATAAGTTAAGTTACAACACAAAATTTATTTCGTCCAAAAATCTTGAAAAACAAGAAAGTTATGATCATTTAAACTCTAAAAATTAACTAAAAATATCATAAATTTACTAAATTCTGAAAAAGCCCATTTTGGACCACCCTGTTCTCAGTGAAATAGTTGAAATAGAGTTCTAATTTTTTGGCTCCCGAGGTTTACTACTGTCTACTTTCATATGAGTCTAATAACTTTAAAATCGGAGAGCACAAACCAAAATCGGAGAACAAAAACCAAAATATTGACCACAGTGCGGCGGTCAAGATGAAGTCGCAAATATTTTACATCAGAATGTTGCGGTATTTGCTGATTGTTCGGATTTGAGGGCATGTTTCTCTTCTGAGCGCAAAAGTAACGTGGATACATTTTTGTTCATTTATTCTTATTTTACACATGTGTAACCATTACTCCAATTGAAAAACATGTCGTTCTAAAAGTGTAGATGATGTAGAGGGTCCTCATGAATACTCAAAATTACCGTGTCATCTGCAAAAGTTGAAGTAATCGTGCTTTCATTAGTTGGCATGTCCGCTGTATAAGGGGTGTATAGGAGCAGACCCAGAATACTGCCCTGCGGAACACCAGCTTTTACATCCTGTGGGGGGCTTGTAAAGTTGCTCTACTTTAGTGAGAATTTCCTATTAATTGTATAGCTTTCCATTAGCTTATGAACATTTGGGGCAGCAACGTTTTAATTTTATTGAGTAGACCTTCGTGCCAGACCATATCGAAAGCTTGAGAAACGTCAATAAAGAGAGCAGAGCAGTACTTTTTTTCCTCAAAGACTTTTCTTATAGCGCTTACTAAGCTATGGACTTGCTCAATGGTGCTGTGTCTTCGCCTAAATCCGAACTGATGTGCTGGGATGCTTATTTACTAGTATTTTCTTGAACAATTTTGACAGATTTGACAATGAACTGATTGGCCTGTACCAATCGACCTTTGTGTGATCTTTACATGGCTTGGGTACCATGGTAAAGAGCGAAACCTTCCGTTCTGAAGGATAGCGTTAAATATAAAAAGAATTATTGGGTAACTCCAAAAGCATTTTATTACTGATCCCATCGATGCCCGATGCTTTTTTAGGGTTAAGATCAGAAATGGCCTTTCCAGCCTCTCTAATCTCAAATCGAAGTGACACTGCACTGTGCTGGTTTATTACTGGCGGTAACTCATTTATTGAACTAGTAGTTCGGAGTAAAAACTTTTTTCAAATGTTCTACAAATAAATTACCTTTTTCTATATCATTTCTACTCCAGCCTCCATTTTGCATTCTTAATGGTGGTTTACGTACAACGGGTCTTTTAAGATTTTTGTAGCTCGCCACAACGAGTAATCAGTTCTTGAAGTCGGATCTAATTTTTCGAGATATCTGTTTAATTTGTCTGGGTTTCAAGGAGATCTGTACAGTTGCCACTCTCTTCGAATTTTTGTTTTTTTTTTTTCATTTAATAGCCGCTCGACATCTACCGGAAAAGTTCTATACTACCCTCTATTTCGTGGGGGTTTCACAGAGAAGATAATTTGAGGTTTTTTCAAAGTTAACAATAGTCAGGTTAATATCATCTGGTGTTGTAGTGGTAACCTATATCCGTACAATGGGAACTGAGAAACTTTCTATACTTTAACCAATCTATAATACTTGTTGGCGCTAAATTACCATTCAGGGGCACAATTTCTCGGGGGTTCGAAATAGTAACAACAACTGGTGTGTGATCTGATGAGAGTTCCAATGGGGGTTCAGCATTTATAAGTTCTCTCGCAATGTTCTTCGTTACTCCAAAATCGATTAGATCGGGAATCTTTTGTCTATCTGTCGGCCAGTATGCTGGTTCTCGGCTTGAGATAATATATAGACCCATTATTGTGCCAAACAAAACACGGCCTTTCGGGGAGATTAAACGTGAGCCCTAGAATGTATGCTTGGCATTGTAATCGCCAGCAGCAATAAAACCAGGGCCAAGTAATTCAAAAAATCTTTTGTATTGACTTTCCGTTATAGAAAATTTTGGTGGAGAATATATTGATGAGTAGTAGCTTGAAGATAATCTTCACAATGATCACACATTAGATGATGCCTTAGTCGAGATTTAAGCCCTAAACACATAACAGTGAGTTGCGAGTGCGAATAAAAACTAAGCTTTTTGCATGCGACAATTTGTGCTTTTGTGCTTTTACACAAACATAATTCAATTGTCAATTGTATACAAAGCTGTTCATATAACAAACAATAAATATAACAAAATTAATAAAATCGCAATGCCTATCAATCAGCTGATTCTCCTGTCATATGATTTTTCTCGCACAGAAAATAGAATGAATACTATTTCCATTGCGAGTGTTTTTACAACCTAAGTTGGCAACGCCACAAAAAAAAAAGCTTTAGTACCGAACTCGCTTCCACATATAGAAAAAATCATACTGCCTCATTCTCGTTTTTTCTCGCACTCGCAACTCGCCGTTATGAGTTTAGGGCTTTAATAAGAATGGCTGAGCAACCACATGCAATTAAGTGCATCTTCATGTTTAACCTTCGAAAATGGGTTCCCAGGAACGAAAACTTGTTCATATCGATATCGTTATCCTGTTCAATTTCTCCATTTTGGTCATCAATATTCCAAAAAATTTATGCAATGGTTAGTTGTGTGCAGTTCTTCGCTATGTTGTAAGGCTAGAAAGGGAAGATCAACCGCTGCCACCTAAGATATTTTTCCAGATGCTTTTTTGAGAGATGTTTCAAAATCTTCAGATGAGGCCATAATTTTCGATAGCAGGCTACTACATAATTTAGCTTTAAAAGCCTTATCGCATTCTGATCCATCGATTGATTAGAGGGGTGATATTAGGCGGTATAAACAAAAGTCAAAATTTTCCGTCTTTACTTGCATGCATCAATTCTTCTCCATGGGGCTGAATTGGAGCATTATCGACAAAGAGAAGCGCTCTTATGGGGAGGTTTTTAGCCTTTAAAATGTTTTGTGCCTACAATTTTTTATATAAAAACTCGATAACAATTTAAATTTAAGAACAACTTACATCTGGAAAAAAATTAAAAAAAAACTATTTTTAAAAAGAGAAGCATTCATCCACGCAGATTCTGAGCTTCCATAAGCAAAAGGAAAATCTTTGTTACGAAAAAATCTCTACTTTTGCACTTTTCCAATCACAAATGGTTAAATCTTTGTTCCCTCAGTATATGCACAAATTAAAAACGTTATTCTGTAATTTTTCTACCAGATGCAGAATGTTCACCCTGTAGTTAATACATTTTATCCGAAAAAATTTTCCAATAAAGTCCCGATTCATCTGCATTTAATGTTGCTTCATGTGTAAGGCCATGTTCTTTAATAACGGCCGTTAAAATACTGATGAATGGAGCTACAAGTTCCTCAGAAGATGATAGCTTTTCGCCAGATTCTTTTATACCGTAGCGGTTTTTGAATTTGGTGAGCCAGCCATCACTGTCAAAAAAACTTTTTTGGAAATTGCAGAGCCTTACTGGAATATGAAATTTTCTTTGGCATAAAAACTACTTGTATAGCGAATCTTACATTTTTTTAAATTCTCCTATTGTTATTCTCTAGCTGGACTTTAGTGCACCTGTTCCAGCTAAACGTTACGGAAGTGTGAATAATACACACTTGCTACTTCTGTACTGTCTTCTGTAATGTTTAACTTATTTTCTAAAGTAATTTACTTCTTTTTGACTTCTTTTACTTTAAACATTTTACATATATCAAATATTGAACACGCTAAACTAGACACCTGTTATCACTGATTATTTGGCAGTTGATCGCAGAAAAAAACAGGCAAAAAACTTAAAGTAAAACTTAAAAGGAGCATATTGTAACAAAAATTTTTTTTATTCGTACTACAGAACTGCCAGTGCAAAAGATTTGCCTCTCATACTATTGGAGATTCGTGGAAAAGAAGGTACGTACTATCGAATGTCCACTAAATCCGTCAACTCTTAACGACTAACTTTGAATTTAGAATATTATTTGGCAATTTTTTATTTTAGCTATTTTTGAATTGGCGATTTTCGATTTTAGCGATTTTTGATTTCGAAGCTTTTGGTTTTCAGCGATTTTTGTTTCGAGCGATTTTCAATTTTGGCGATTTTTGATTTTGGTTAGTTTTGGAATTTGACGAATTTTGAATTTTGCGATTCCGTCCATATTTTCTACGATTACTCACATTCATAATTAATGTGCTCGTCAAAATTTTCAAGAATAATGCATATTTTTTGTATAAGTGTTGCCATCGCTATCATTTTTATCTGATGGAGACTTTCCCTTTTATACTAATCCAGTTATATGATATTATATATCTACTTTGTATGAGTGGTGCCACGCCCACTGCTCCAATCACGCCCATTTTTTGTTCGACTAATCACGTGAAAAACTTATGGGCTTACTAAAGGTTCTTACTGTTACAGTACTCCAGATATTTACTTTGTATAGGAGGTGCCACGCACATTGGTCTGATCTCGCTCATTTTTTTACCGATTGCCCTCATTAATAATATGTGACCTCCGACCAGTTTTCAAAGCTCTTTCTGCCATAATTATCAATGTAAATGATATTAAAAATTCACTTTGTACGGGAGGTGCCACGCCCATTTATCTGATCCCACCTATTTCCGACATTGATATTAACATTAATAATAGATGACCTCACACGAATTTGCACAAAAAGACCCTACAAAACAGTAAAATAGGTTCAATGGTTTAGCCTCCTATAAGCTACAAACAAAGACACATATTTACATGCTTTCGCTTTTATATAGAAGGATTTAGACAATTATTTAATCCTTCTTCTTCTTTATTTACCTATCCGTATTCGGATCTTAGCGATCATTGAATTACAATTTAATTGTGATCTAACATATCTATTTCAAAATATATTCAATATTTCATTCAGCAATGATGAGTTGTCTATTCTTGGCAGCATTTAGGAGACTTCATTAATCTGTGTAATCTGTCCAGTCTTGAATATTCCTTATGCAAGAAATCTCTCTTCTTCCTCTTGAGCGTTTTCCTTTTGCTTTTGAGAGTTATCTGGGGAGGCTTATTCTTGTCGTTTCTCATTATGTGTCCTAAATATGCGACTTTTCTTGTTTTGATATTTCTTATTCGCTGTCGGTCAATATTCATTCTTCTCAATATTTCCTCGTTCGAAACCCGATCAGTCCATGGCTTCCTTAGTATTCGTCGGTATATCCATATTTCAAACGCTTCTAGTTTCTTTTCGTCCGCCACTTTTACTGTCCATGTTTCAACAGCATATAGCAGCACGGACCAAACATAGCATTTAATCGGATTTTTGTCGCAAGGCCTATGTCGTGACTAGTTAAAACTTTGTTATATTTGAAGAAGGCGTTTCTGGCCATTTCTATGCGGTATTTTATCTCTTTTTATGCATCCCAGTGATCGTTTATCAGGACTCCAAGGTATTTAAAAATTTTAAATACCTCGTAGTGACGTATTATTTTGGATAGAGTTTCCTCTGCTGACAATCATATATTTCGTCTTCTTAGTGTTAATTTTAAGATCATATAATTCACTATTCTAAGTAAGTCTATCTACTAGTTTCTGTAGGCCAAATATACTGGTTGTTAATAAAGTAGTGTTGTCCGAATATCGTATGTTATTTAAAAATATACCATTTATACCATCTATCCTAAGGCCAATTTTTTCTCCGCTTAATGATTCTCTAAATATTATTTCTAAGTATAAGTTGAATAACAAGGGCGATAATATGCATCCCTGCCTCACTCATTCTTGGGAAAATTGTCAGTTAATTCTCCGTCGACCTGATGATTGCAGTTGCTAATACAGATTTTTTATATATCTAATTTTCTTTCCATTGATTCCTATCGATATTAGAATTTCCATTAGCTTCTCCTGTTGAACCGTAGAAAAAGCTTTCTTATAGTCAACGAAGCATAAAAATACGTCTTTCTGTACATCTCGGTAGTTTTGTATTAATATTTATATACTTAACAGCGCTTCTCGAGTACCCATTACTTCCTTGAAAACGAATTGTGTTTCTCCCATATATTTTTCGCATTTCGGATAGATCCTTCTATGTATTATTCTTAAGAATACTTTTAAAACATGGCACATCAGACTAATTAATCTATATTCATTGCAGTTCCGCGCATTATTCTTTTTTGGTATCGTAATAAATGTTGATTTAATCCAGTCGTGTGGATATTGTCCTGCGTCGTAAATATGATTGAAAACTTTCACTAGTATTTGGTTATTATTTTCATCTATTAATTTCAAAACTTCGGTGGGTATTTCGTCTGGGCCTGTTGCTTCTCCGTCCTTCATGGTCTTGATTGGAGAATCTATTTCATCCTTGGTGATTGGCGTTCCGATGAGATCGAAGCTGACTTTTCATCATCCGGAAATTGTGTTTTTACATATTCTTGCCTAACACGTTTTTTCTCAGTTATTTCGAATATAGCTTTGTTATTTTCGTCATATTAAAGTCCTGGTGATGCACTCTAGATGCTTCTTTTAATTTTTTATGAAAATTTAAGTCATCGTGTAAGCTTTGCCATCTTTCGATTTCCTGGCATTGTCGATTAAGTTGTGTATTTTTTGTAGCACGTGTTGCCGTTCGAATTTCTTGATTTAACTCCCAGTAGATTTCGAGGTTTCAGTTTCTGTATTTGCTTCATTTTTGTCGTAGTTCTCTTATTTTATCGGTCATCCAATCTTCCTCTTTTCTAGATGTGCTGGTTCCCAAAATATTATATGAGGTTGCGTTAGTGATATTTTTAACATTATTCCATAGATTTTCTACATCTTCCCCATCGACGTCATTAATGTTGTTGTTCAAACGTTCCTTAATGACTTGTTTAGTGAATGGATTCTTAAGTTTCCCAATGTCAAGTTTTGGTTGCAGTTTTCTCCTCTGAGTTGTAGAAAGTTTAGTGCGGACATTATACCATAGAAGATTATGACCAGAAGGTACAACTACCCCTGTGTATGTTGAGCATTTTGTCACACACGAACAATATCGTAGGTTTACTAAGATGTAATCAACTTGATTTCTTACAATATTTCCTCTATTGTCCTGTGGTGATGTCCGTGTATTAAGTCGTCTCGAGTGAATACTAAATAGGGTATTTGTTATTTTCATTTTATGTTCTTGGAAAAATTGTATAAGCCAGTCTCCTCTACCATTTCTTTGACCTAATCCATATTTCCCCGTTATATCGATAATCTCCTCTTGCCAACTTTTGCATTGAAGTCGCCTTAAATAACGGTAATCTCATGGGGCTTTGTCATTCTAAGTAGTTGTCCGATTTCGCTATAAAATTCTTCGATTTCTTCATTACTTCCATCATATTTTGATCATCATGGTTCTATCCGACATCGGAACACATTCCATGACAAAGGGAGCTATTGTACTATCAACAATAATTGCAACCCCTTTTCTGTGAATTCCCTCTCCCGAATGGTGTATATTCGCATTCTGGGAACTAAATTCGCCCCATTCCGTCCACCATGTTTCGCTGATACCCAATAAGTCTACTTTAAGTCTGTTCATTTCGCTTATGGTGTTATCTAACTTTCCGGCTTCCTACAGACTCCTAACATTCCAATTTCGGATGTTAAGTTTTGTCTTTGTTTTACCTCTGGGGATTCTTAGCACCGCCGTTTAGCCGTAAACTGAGGGCCGTATGTTATTTCGTACTTCAATTGCATTTTATGATTTTCAAGGGGAATTACTTCAGTAGTTTCCCGTTGCCTTCGGAAGGGTTTATGGTTTTCCATCTTGTATTCAGCCGCTCCTCTAGAGTACAGACGCTGTTTGCAGCCGCCCAGTATGGGAACAGATGCTGCGAGAGTAATCTTTATTCCAATTTGACATTAGATTGATCATTTCAAAAGAAGCCCAATTGGAACTCCCTTTTTCGTTAGCCGTGACCTAAAATCCCATATGGTTTGGTTACCGTATCTTTATTTAAGTTGCGCAAGTTTCCAGGATGCACCACGATGGAGGTTGAAAATGGAATTGAGTGATGTTGACCTTCGGTATCAGCATATCCCAAAGTGGAAACCCCGCTCCGTAAAGCATTATTTAATTAAGTATTTCTAAGAAATTTTGTAGATTCATTGGACATACAATTGAGCTCACCAAATATTATCGAACAATTTTTGGATCAACTTCTTATATATTAATCACATGCGATACGCATTTGAACATGTTTGCAGGTAACACCATATTCTGATTTAGGTTTGTCAGTTAACGAAGTCGGTATGGTAGCCATCTGGCCTTTTTGCACTTGTACCTCTTACCCAAAACCCATAAGGCCGTATAGAAATCCTTGACTAATATAAAAATCCTGCATGTCAAAATATATCTAGATCACATCAAAGAATATTTGTTAAAGATTTTTCGTGTACACTCTTTAAATAAAAACAACCACTGTGATTAATGCTGTCATGAGCTTGTTTTGAACTTGACGCTTATTTATTTCTTGTTGTTGCTGTAGTTGTCAGTATGTTTGTTTAAATTCGTTAAATAAAATTGAAACAAAAACAAAATAGAAAAAGCTTTTGAGAAAAAAAAAAATTAATAGATATTAAATCAACAACATCCGGTGTAAGAAGTAAATCAACAATAGCAACTACCTAACTACCATTAGAAGCGGTCAATTCTAACTACAATATATTCTTTTAAATATTGTATGTGACTCTCTTAAAAATAACAACTTTTCAATTTCATTCAGCGTAGTTAAACACTTTTGATGCAAAAAAAAAAAAAAATCAAATTCAATAACATAAAAATTGTTATTAACTCTAACATTTATGAATGAATAGACAGACAAATATGAACCAATCCCAACCAGTTTATCAAGATTTTTATAGTAGCTACGATCAGCTATGAGTACATTTCAGAAATTCATTCAACACGGTGGCTGTGAATATAAAACTAAAAAAAAAAAAAACAATATTTAAAAACATTTTTATGAATGAAGTTTAAATTGCAAGTTTTTGTTATTAACATAACTTAAAGATTTGGAGAAAAAATCTACCAAAAATAAGTAAAAGGTTATGGATAAAGTGACCCACACTCATAGATGCTGAAGAAGATATCCGTATTTATTTATATTTTAAGATGAAGGAAAATACTGATAAACTTTTAGCCAGTCATAATTTTGGCCGGTTATTGTTTCAAATTCTTTCAGTGTATTACACAGATTATTGAATTAAAGTAACAAATCATTTAAACCATAAGCCAGCACTTAACACGTTCCTATAAAACCACGATTTGTTAGCATTATCCTCATTCGTTGTTGTGGCTGGCTGTACATACGAGTACATACTCCGATAAGCAACTCCTAGTTTCAAATTGTTGACTATAAGACTTAAAATTTATGGTTTTCTCTGTATTTAAGACAACAACAACGATGGTTGTCTACACTTTTTCATAGGTGTCATAGTGTCAACATGGACTGGCACTTTGTTGGTTTGACTTTCGACAAAGAGGAGAGCAACCATCATCACAGTTCAAGCATCCATCCATCTACACACACACACACATGCAGCCTGCCAAGCATAATAGAGTTTTTTTTGCTTTCAAAACTGCATAAACGTAATTATAATGAAACTTTTTTTTTGCTTTTTTTTTTTTTTTGAAAAATATCTTTATCAAAACAATAAAAAAAATTTTGAAATCACGATTTTTTGTATTCATTATGTTTGCTGTAGTCGTTGTTCATTTATTCGTCATAGGTCTATCTCTAGACTAGTGTGTCATATGGTTTTTTGATGGCAAAGCCTCTAAAAGTTTTAACCAAATTTATGTACCTTTTGTGCATAAATTAATTTATTTTTGAAAAAAAAAAAAAAAAAAAAATTAAATAGCAGCGTATGATATATGTAAGTATGAACACCACATCATTCAGGCACAGCAGCAGCAACTGTGATCTTTTATCAGCCAGTTTTTAATTTGTGACAGTTTTTTTTTTTTGTTTTTTATTTTGTCAAATTATAGCCACGAGCCAATTTCCGGTTAACGTATTTCCTACGTAATGTAACAAGTTCATAAAAATTAATAATTTCTGGTTTAATTCATATAAAAATTTAATTCAAAATAAAATTAAATTTTTTAAAAAAACTATCTGTGAGTGATTGCTGAAAACATAACCGAATCAAAGAACACTTACAAATATAGTGAAGGTTCAGAAGCTTCAAGTAATATTAGCAAAGGTTCATGTTTTCGATTTGGTTCAGATTTGTGACTGGTATTCTGTAGTGGTGTCAGCTGTTGTCAGATGTTGAAAAAAAAAACTTAACACTTCTTGGCATTCATTTTAATAATTTCTCAAATATAAATTTTTAAAAGATATAATATGTAAAATACAATAACAAAAAGAAACCTTGGCTCAATCAACAGATTAAGGATAAAATCTGTGAAAGGGACAAAGCAATTGGAAACAATTTAAAACCGATAAATTTAATCCCATAGTGACACAAATGACATTCAGTGATCTTTATAATCCAATATCATACAGTAAAAGCTTTTCATTGTTTTCTAAAAATATACAAAATCATGCAGACGGACCTGACCTACAGATTTACTATTAGAAAAAGTGAGAAAGTGTTATTGTTATTAATCATTGGGGGCAAAAACTGGTCGTGACAGACATGACAACAAACAGAGATCATTTTAGAGGATGTTTGTAAAACATAGAAAAGCTCTGAAATTATTTGTATGACAAATAAGAAACAGTTGTTTATAGTAAATATAAGAGCTAGTTTATTAATAAAGCATAAAAGAAACATGAATTCTAAAATAAATTATAGTAAAAAGAAGTATTTTGTAATATGCCAGACAGGACACTACCTTTATTTTCAAAACGACTTAATGACACTTTACCTTTCTTACTGGAAAAACAGGAGCTATAAAAAGGCATATAACATATTATTGTTATATGTTAATGCCATTTGAACCATTTGAAAGGGTATCAATAAAAATTATTTAAAATAAAATTTTAAAATTAGACCTTTTCATGTATTTACCCATAACACAAGAAAAGATTCCTTTGATAACCACTATATATATGGGGGGTTTCATGCCAAGTGCACCAACTTTTGAAACCGATGTCTTCCGATCGGGATGAAATTTGCACCAAGGTTAGTCCTATTGGATAGTAGTTTAGACACAATTTTTCAACAAGATCGGTCAAGATCTCTCTGAGTTAGAGGGGACCAAAATTTGACATTTTGGCCAAACAGGTGTTTTTCTCATCCATGTAACTTATTACCTATTGTTCTTAGAAAATTTTCTCCCAAAGAGTTTGGATAGCTATTTCTTCAATATTTCGGAAAAAAATACTTTAAAAAAAAATTTTTTTTTTGACTTTTTTTTTGCTAAATCAAAGCATTTTTTGCCTTTTTTTCAAAGAGGGCATTTTTATTTTTTTTTTTTTTCATAAGAAAGCTTAGGATTTTTCCTTTAAGAGCTTTTTGGTCGCTTAGTGGGGTGGGAGTGGGATATCTATCAAAATAAATGTTTTGTAACTCAAGACAACGGTTTTTCAATTTTCACAAATGCACTATTTTGAATTTTTTCCTATTTTTGTGAAAAACCTTACAAATAAAACTTATACTGAGAAACTAGACAAATTAACCTTTCTCAGTATGCTTTGATTTAGCAAAAAAAAAGTTAAAGTATTTTTTTTCCGAAATATTGAAGAAATAGCTATCTAAACTATTTGGGAGAAAATTTTCTAAGAACAATAGGTAATAAGTTACATGGATGAGAAAAAACACCTGTTTGGCCAAAATGTCAAATTTTGATCCCCTCTAACTCAGAGAGATCTTAACCATATTATACATTTCGGGTTTCTTTACAGAAGCCCAAACATAGAAAGGGAGCATACCTATAATAGCTTCGATGCCCTTTCTGAATCCATAACTAGAATCCTAGAGAGTTGCCCGAATAGCGAAATCATAGTTGCCGGCGATTTTAATATTCACAACTCTTCTTGGCTTCACCATTCGAGTCAAACAACTCCCGAAGGCCGTTACGTTGAGCTTTTCGCCGCGCATAACCACTTAGCGCAACTAGTGAATGAACCAACGCACATTCCGTGCATTGAAGGGCAAAGACAGAATACTCTCGACCTTTTTCTAACTTCACACCCTGACAAGTATGAAGTGAAAATACTTGCACCTCTTGGTAATTCGGATCACTGTACCATTTCCGCTTCTTTTTCTTACTCTGTACTTCACAGTGTTTCAACACCAGCTATGAAACGCTCAGTCTTCATTTACGAAAAGGCTCGTTGGGCCGAGCTCAACGATTTCTTCAAGCATTTCAAATGGAAACTTTGTTTCCTAGATAATTATGTTGATGCTGCTGCGATAATGGTGGAAAAAATAATAGTGCTTGGTATGAGATCATTCATTCCATCAAAGCGCATTTCGGCTAAACCTAATCAAAAATCTTGGTTTAACCAGACTTGCAGAGATGCAGTCAGATCCAGAGAGGAGGCATTCAGACTTTGGCGTGAAAATAAAATTTCCGTCACTGAACTGCTACGCAAACAGGCGAGAAATGAATGTGCCAAAGTACTAAGGCGCAAAAAGTTTCTTCACGATCAGCGTCTTCGTGCTAAAGTTCTTTCTGCTCCACGGGGCAGCAAGAGCTTTTGGTCATTTGTTAAAAGAGTAAAGAATAATGCTAGTTCTGCTATCCCAACTCTTATAATGAATGACCAAATATTCACTGACCCGGTTGATAAGGCTAACCTTTTAGCTGAACTTTTGGCAAAAAATTCATTTTTGCCGGATAGCGATCAACCCCTGCCCGAACTCGAAAGAGTATCTTGTACTATGCCTAAAATATTCTTCCGAGCACGTGCAGTTAAAAGGGTTTTTTCGGATCTCAACATTAACAAGTCTCCGGGACCGGATGGTATACCAGCACTGGTGCTGAAACAGTGCTCTTCGACGCTAGCCAGTCCATTGGCCAACCTTTTCAGCCTTTTGTATCGTGCGGAAGTCTTTCCCTCTTGCTGGAAGGTTGCTAATGTCTAGCCAATCCCTAAAAAGGGTGCGGCTAATAACCCTGAAAATTACCGTCCAATTGCAATCTGCTCTGCGCTCTCAAAGGTGATGGAGAGCATGATCAATTTCCACCTTGTGAACTACCTAAAGGCCAACTGACTTCTTAATGATCGACAGTATGGCTTCCGTAGAAATCGTTCCACCGGAGACCTGTTAGCTCTACTTTCTGAGCGCTGGAGTCGATCCATTCGCAATTTTGGCGAAAATAAAGTGGTTGCTCTGGATATTTCCAAGGCATTCGACCGTGTATGGCACGGTGCATTGAAATATTGCAAATAACTCTTTCAGGTTACAGAGAACCATCCTCTTTTGTTATGTTATGAAGGTACGAAGTTTCTCAGTAAAAGTTTTATTTGTAATGTTTTTCACACAAATAGGAAAAAATTCAAAATAGTGCATTTGTGAAAAATTGAAAAACCGTTGTCTTGAGTTACAAAACATTTATTTTGATAGATATCCCACTCCCATCCCACTAAGCGACCAAAAAGCTCTTAAAGGAAAAATTCTAAGCTTTCTTATGAAAAAAAAAAAGTATTTTTTTCCGAAATATTGAAGAAATAGCTATCTAAACTATTTGGGAGAAAATTTTCTAAGAACAAAAGGTAATAAGTTACACGGATGAGAAAAACCACCTGTTTGGCCAAAATGTCAAATTTTGATCCCCCTCTAACTCAGAGAGATCTTGACCGATCTTGTTGAAAAATTGTGCCTAAACTACTATCCAATTGGACTAACCTTGGTACAAATTTTATCCCGATGGGAAGACATCGGTTTCAAAAGTTGGTGCACTTGACATTTTTTTTTTATCCGTTTTAGTCATCTAACGCCTTTATATGGTAAGGTGTTTTTTTAATTTTTATTCTAAACCTTGAGATTTTTGAAAAGGCTGCTCCTTACATCTTGTCGCAACTTTGGACCAACGTATTCGATTTTGTTATGCAGCTATGAGTTTTCCTATTATCATTTTTTGACATAGTTAATAGTTTTGGAATTACTGAGGCACAATTGGAAAAAAAAATTTTTTTTTTCAAATATTATAAAAGTCTTGAATTCAAAAAATTTATAAAAAGCACGAAGCAACCAAAACTTACCAGTTTTAGTAGTCAATCTTAAGTATGTGTGAAATAGAAACAAAACATTTTTGTTTCAATCGCAAATTTGTGTAGAGCCAACAATTTTTTGATTTTGTTAGACAATATTTCTTTCTATCCTTTTTATCGTGTTTCTATCGGTGTTTCTTTTTCTAGTTGTGAACCTGCATGTATGCTCATTATACCCTCCACCCCAGTGTGCGGAGGGTATATATAAGTTTGTCATTCCATTTATAATAATTAGAAAAAAAATTCCGGACCCCATAAAATATATATATTTGTGATCCTTATAACAAGCGGAGTTGATATAGCGATGTCCGTCTGTCCGTCTGTGGAAATCACGATGACAACTTCAATCGGGCAGCTAGGGTGCTCGTTTGCATAAAAAATAATTCAGTGACTTTCTGAAAAGTTTTCTATTTAAAATCGTCTAAATCGGTTAAATAGGGCCCGAGATCTGAATGCAGAACTAAAAAAAATCTTGAAAAATATGATTTTCTATGTTGTTTTTGTCACGATCACGGCCTCAGTAGGACAGCTAGGGTGATCATTTTTAGTGAGAATGATTCACCAAGATCATGGGAAGTTTTCTGTTTGAAAAATCATTACAATCGATATAACAGGTGCAGGGAAATCTCTGAAATATTAAAAACAATTTAAAAAATAAGACGTTTCTATATTGTACTTGTTGTTTTCAACAGTATCTGGAAAATAGATTGCAATTCGTACAAGTCGGAGAATATAAAATCACCTTGTTATCAGTTAAATGTGGGGTTCCTCGAGGCAGTATCCTGGGTCCACTATTGTTTAAGATATTTATAAACGATGTCAAAAATATTGAATTTAACGGAAAGATATACATGTATGCGGATGATATTTGTTTGATTTATCGATTTACACACAAAAAGGTTTTACAGACGCAAATCAAGTATGATTCTGCTATACTTTCAGAGTTCTCGAGACTAAATAAACTGGCTCTTAATTCAGAAAAAAACTAAATTTGTAATACTTAAACCATATCGTTTTAGAAATGAAGATAAAATTATTGTTCACATCGATGGCTCTCAGATAACTGAGTCAGATATGGTTAACTATTTAGGTGTACACTTAAGTCACAACCTTCTATACGATACCCACCTTAATCTGTTTAAATCAAAAATTTCGTCGGCTATTGGCATTCTTTATAAGTTTAAAAACAAACTTAGCTGTGATGTTAAGATGCTGATTTATGAATCACTTATACATTCACATTTAACATATCTTCCAATTATATATGGCTGTAAAGTAAGTACTTCGTTAAAATCTCTCCAATCTGCTCAAACCAAAGCTTTAAAGCTAGTGTTCAATCTGCCGATTCGATATAGTACAGTTGATCTATTTAAAATTCATGCTAAAGATATTCTGCCGGATCGAGGCCTATATAAGCATAAATTGTTAATAAATATTTTTAAAACAATTAGAGGAAATGGTCATCAGTCTATACAATTTTTCACGTATTTCACGTACGCAAAGAAATACTAGACAATCAGAAAACTTATTCTCCTCGAGATGTCGTTTGGAATTAATGAAGCAGCGCATTACATTTGCTGGACCATATGAATTTAATAGTTTGCCTGACGAATTACGAAATATTCCAGTTCTTCCAATATTTAAAGCATCGTGTCAATATAGAATATAGAAACACTTCTTATGTAAAAGTCATTACGCTATTCTAGCAATAACTTGTAAACAATATATGTGACCCGGTCTATGAAAAGGTGGCTTATGACTCAAAAACAAAATTTCGAGAAATCAGCTGTTAAAGAAAAACAATGCATTTCGTCAGTTTTTTTTTTTCGCTTTCTCGTTGGTGTAATTGTTTCTGTTGGTCTTTTCCGTTATGAACTAGTGAATAATGTCTGTCGATGAAGAATTTAGCGAGGATTTTAAAAAATATTTTGGTGAAAATGAAGAGAATGATGATGATTCTTTCGATGATGTTGGTAGCAACTACGATGAGGAACTACAGTCATTGCTGTAATAAGAAATGCCACAAAATGATACCGTGAAAGATAATAGAAAATGCAAGAAACAACTATCTAGAATTATCAAAACATGAACTAGATTTGGTTATGCTGAGCCATATCGAATCAGCAATAATGTGCACAGACAAACTTGGAGATGCCTACACAAAAATGACGAAATGGAGGGAGCATGAAAGACAAAAAGGTAAAGATGTCGAAAGGCATAAATTGATGTTCATTTTTCATCACTTACCTGTTTGCCGCTCATTTTCCTTTTTGTGCATGTGTGTGGAAGAAAACGTTTTGAAAATTTACTTCGACATTTTCACACACATGGTGCCATAACACGGGTACGTGTGCTAGCAAATAAACCATCTACACATTGGAAAGCGTTTCAACCATCTGATATCCAAAAAGCTTTCAGATTTATTGAGTATACAGCCGATCTATTGGCTCTTCCACTGCCAGGACGTTTACCCAAATTCAAAGATTATCGTGTAATGAAGTTACCATCTAATGAGACAAAGGCCTCAGTTTATCGAAAATACATTGCTTCACTCGGTGATGATGAACTGAATATGAGTATTTGTTCCTTTCGACGAATATGGGCCAAATACATACCTTATGTTACAGTAATGAAACCAGCGAATGATCTCTGTGATTACTGTCGTAGTAAGTAAGCCATTGTTTATTTCTTTTTAAGTTGTATCTATTGTAATTAAAATTGTCGTGAACACAATATCAATTACGCTAGCCAAAACCATTCCTGACCCTAAACGTGAAGAAAAGCTGAATCAATTTCTCGATCACCTCCACAAAGCTCGAAATCAACGTGCATACTATCAAAAATGGTGTGACAATACTGATGATACTGTAAAGGTCTTATCATTTGATTTCTCCCAAACTGTTCATTATACAGTGAGCCCTCACCAACCGGGTACAGCTTACTTCAAGGCAACAAAGAAGTGCGCCGTCTTTGGAATTACAGATGAAAAAGGAAAAATACAGGTTAGGATTTCATTGTACAAATTCAAATCACTTGCTTTGAAAGTATCTTGACTATTTTTTTTTTTTCGATAGTATAATTACATGATAGATGAGGAACATGATATTGGCAAAGCTCCAAACACCATTGTGTTTGGCAAAAGTCCTGCATTATCACTTGGAAACGTATTGCAAAAATGTCCAAACAATTGTCCTTTTCTGCGATAACTGCGTTGGGCAGAACAAAAATAATGTTATGTTATCGTATCTGCAATGGCGGTTGGTTCGAGGACTCAACACAACGATTTTATTGAATTTCCTTTTGACAGGGCATACCAAGTTCGCCCCGGATATTTTATTATTTATTATTTATTTATTTCGAATTCCCATACAACAAGACATAAAATCTTATAATTAAAGTACATGATTAGTACTAGGTACATAACTAGTAGTAAGGAAATTTAACATTGTGTATAATAACAATTAAAAATAATAAAAAATATAATAACAAAATAAAATAATTATAAAAAAGTTTAATGTAAAAATTAGTTATTTAAAAGCGATTAAAAATAGAAAACCAATTAATTATAGAAATTAAAGAGGGCCATTTTAAATTGCATTGCGTTGCTTATGAACTGAATGTTTGAAGGTAGCAAGTTCCAAAGACGAATTGAATTAATAAAAAACTGCCATTCAGATGTTTGTGTTCGATGTCTAATTGGTATTAAATCATTTGTTCTGCGAGATCGAGTGAACGATATTCTATTAAAAAGATAAGAAGGTTCACGGGTATATACAATTTTATGTAATAAAGTCAAGGTACGTATTTTTAGTAAATCACTGAAACTAACTCCATACATTTTTTTTGAAACTGGTGTAATATGATCATACTTCTTCAGGCCGTAAACATACCTTAGTATGGCGTTATAAGCTTTCTCCAATTTATTGTAACTCGTATAATCACAGCTCGAAAAAACTTCACATCCGTATAACAAAGTTGGCATTATATATGTTTTTGCAAGTAATAACCGAATCTTAACCGGTGTAAAGTATTGTGTTTTCCACAGAATTCGTAGCATAGCATATGTTTTTCCAGCAGCTGTGTTTATGTGATCAGTCCATGTAAGATTATTATTAAAAATTATACCAAGATTCTTTGTAGTTCTTACAATCTCAATTGCTTGATTGTTTAGTATAACTTCTGGTTCAAAAGTTGATTTCTTGGATTTTGGATTAATCACCAGACACTTGGATTTGCTGGGATTCAAGCAAAGACCATTGGATGAAGCCCACAGAAAAACACGGTGTAAATCCTCATTTAGTTTACTTAAGCAATCATCAATATTTTTGTTGTTATTACATATATATAATTGAACATCATCAGCATAGATATGAACGCTGCTGTACATTAGTTGCTCTGGTAAATCGTTGACGTATATTGTAAAAAGAAGAGGACCAAGGATTGATCCTTGAGGAACACCTTTCGATATTGGCAGTGGTCGTGATATTTTTTTATTAGCAAAGACTGACTGTTTACGATCCAATAAGTAGGACGCAATTAATCGAGTGGACGACAAAAAAAATTTAAACAAAGTTTGCAGTTTCATACAAAGAATTCCATGATCAACCATGTCAAATGCCTTAGAGTGATCTAATAAAACAAGAAATGACATGAAACCAGCATCAATATTACTCCGTATTTCCTCCGTGACATCAATAAGCGCAGTTACGCAACTATGCTTAGGCCGAAAACCTGACTGTCTGTTCTCAAATACTTTTGATAGAAATGGTAATGTAGAAATAGGTCGGTACTCATTACTGGATTTTGGTGTAGGTATTATTTTAGCATACTTCCAGTTAGCAGGAAAAGTACTTTTAATTATGATATTGTTGAATATGAATGTGATATATGGTAACAACACAGGAAGAATAGCTTTTAAAAACTTTGGGTGAATATTATCAAATCCTACAGCATTTGACTTAACAGCTAGGCAACTCCTTGATACATCATCTTGTGTTACACAATTAAAACTAAATAGTTGACTCTGCTCAGTGATAGGTTGATTAAAAAAATTACTATTCAAAGATACTGTAGGCAGTCGTGTGAAAGTTTCATTAAGTAATTCAACATCTATTTCCGTTGTATCTATTATCCTTGGTTTTCCAATACCAATGTCACGTATATTTTTCCATGTTTTTTTGGAACCAATTGCAGAGTTGAAGACAGATGAATAGTATGCTGATTTAGCACTCTTAATAGCTCGGTTTACTTCTCTGCGTGCGTTACAATATTCTTCATGTAGTGAATCAGTTTTGAAACGTTTCCAACGACTATAAGCCCTATCTCTGTAAGCAATTGCAGATTTAATATTACCACTAAACCATGGTTTTAATTTAAAACTAGTTTTTACAGCTTTCAACGGAACCGACCTATTGAAAATTTGTTCAATTTTGTTTTCTAAGAAGTTAAGCTGACTTTCAGCAGATAGCATATAGTAAATTGAATTCCAATCAATATTTGCTAAATCAAAAGCTATGACAATATTATCCATATGTTTAAAGTCATAGTATGTGGCATCATTCATAATAAGTTGGATCTGGAAATCAAAGGTAAGAAAAATTAAGTCGTGCTTTGAAAAACAGGACGCTGAAATCTGATCATAGAGTAAAACTTTTCCTTTATCGCCAACAAATATTATATCCAATAGCGTGTTTGCTGTAGCTGAAAAATGGATTGGAACTGTTGTATTTGTTGGATAAAGTCCAACTGTTTCCATATTATTTACTAAATAATTTTTCACTAGAAGATTTGAGTTGAAATCGCCACATATAACTATATCTTCAAATTTTACTGTTTCATTCTCCAAAGTTTTGAAAAAATTTTGCATATCAACATTGTGATGAGGTCTGTATACACAACCCACAAGAATTTTGTTTCCATGTGCTGAAATTTCTACAAAGAGATGTTCAATCTTTTCCATTGGCTTGGATTTACAATATAATTTACTAGTTATTCCATTTCTAATATAAATAGCAACACCACCTGCATGAGTTACCCTATCACAGCGATATAATTTATAGTCATGCAAATCAAAAATAGTATCAGGAACAAGCAGGTCAAACCACGTCTCAGATACACATACAACATCAACGCCTGAGTTTTCAAATATAAAGGAAAACTCGTCCATCTTATTGTTTAAGATCGCTTCTTCGTTATTTTCAAGGCCAAGTATGCTGTTTCTAATATTGAGACGTATGAAGATTTACTGCAGTGCGTCGTACAATCGTCACCGGGTGGCCATAATACAGCTGTATCGTCAAAAAATGTCTTTTGGTATGAATGGGACAGTTATTTTAAACCATTCTACAAGCCACTTGTTGGTATTACACAATTCCACCATTTTATAATGAACAAAAACTCTTTAAAAACCAAAAAATTTGCGGACAGCGAGGATTGTGAATCATTTCAACTGTCATTAATCCCAGTTGATGACAACATGTCCGAAATTATCCAACCAGTTGGTTTATCAACGTCAGTGGTACATTTATCAGAATCTCAGAAACTCGGTTTCAGATCCCATGAATGCGGATATTTTGGCTCCATTGCCATCGAAAAAAATGCCATCAAAAAAATCTGAAGATGATTTACTAGCCACAAAAGTGGCATCAAAGGAACCCAAGGCTTCATCCTCAAAACCTGTAGCTTCATCGTCGAAACAGGAACCGAAACCTATAGCTGCATCGTCAAATCACGATCCAAAAAATAAAAAACTGAAGAAACCTGCGAATTCAACTCCAATAAAAAAATCAAGAAAACGTAAGGCCTCATCTCCAGAATAAGATTCAAAACAACGAGCATCTTCAAAGGTTTCAACAAGGATGGCGGCGAAGAAAACTACTACATATTGCTAAATAAATATTTTTTGTGCAAAATAGCTTGTTTTTTTGGTAAAATCATTTTTGTATCGTTCAATTCTTTTTTTTTTTTTTTTCATTTTCAATTCCATATATTATCTTGATTCTCGATTTTCAATACAATTCTGTTTTTCTTTCATCTGTGCTCTTCTTTCTCTACATTTTTAGTACACTTCTAAGCAAGTTAGAACTTTCTGATTTTCACCATGTGAAAGAGCGTTTCAAAAACTATCCGAACCAAAATAAAGGTGAAAAATAATTTTTTGAGTCATAAGCCACCTTTTCATAAACCGGGTCACATATATTTATATAATAATTTAATGATAAATGTTTTTATCTCTTTTTTATTATCTTAAAATGTAAAATAATGTTGCCATATAGCCTCTCTAAAGCCTTTAAGGCGCTGAGGCGATAAATAAATTAAAATGTATACAGTTTTGAATTAATAATAAAAAATAAAAAAAAAAAATAAAATAAATAATTTGAACCAGTGTTCATGGTGACTTCAAAATTCGACTTCATGGTAGGCAACATAAAACCCAAAACATTGAAATTCGACAATAATTCCCAGGCAGTAGTATTTGGAGTCAATAAATTAAAATACATATATATTATTAACATAATTTAATGCAAATTCAATAGTTGGTTTAGATTTTGTATTGTATTGTGTAAATAGTGAAAACTACATTTTAGTATGTAGAAAAAATTTATTTTCCAAATATGGCAATATTTTAACAAAAAAAATTGAGAGAGCTTTTTTTTGTTATTATTTTGTTATTCGATCCGACCTATACGGCTGCAATGAAGAATTATTTGACCAGTTAAAAGAAACTATACAGCCAACTCCTATTAGCACGATTTAATGTGCATAGCCACCCTACACAACCATTAACTTCGAAATTGAGGTTGGGGCGAGCTATTTAATTTGCAAAAACTTAAACTAAATTAATTAACTAATTATGTCATATAACCGGAAACGCATGCATATACATAGGTATATAACCTAAATGCATGCCGATCAGCAACCACGATGACCAAAAAGCAAACAGCGAAACGTGTTTTATTTTTTCCGAAATAATAGAAAAAACAAAAACGATCTTACCTCGCTGGAGCGCGAATTACTAATGTGAGAGAGTTCTATATACCAAGTCTTGGAACAAACAAAAATCCAGATCAAACCAAAGAATTTGCTGAAATAATTTGGTATTTAGTTTAACAAATTGTTCACTTTTTCAAATATTTTGTTTACATTTATTATCAATACTAAAACCGAGGTGGACGGTATCAAAGATTCGGCATTGCCGAATTTAACACTCTTACTTGTTTTATTTTACCTATATATACTTATTGGATATAGAAAATAAGCATAAACCAAATTTGAGTGGACTTGTATATGAAAATGTTCATATCGGATGCTATATTTGGGGACTGGGTCAAAGAGTGGACCATATTTGATAAGGTCACTTATTTTTTGTAAAAATATATAAATACCAAATTTGAAAAAAAAATCTGTGCAATATTTTTTAAAGGTTTAAGTGAAGATCGGGAAGCAGCTTTATATGGGGGCAATGACTAAGAATTGTCCAATATTTTTTTGCATTTGGACTACTGATTAATGGGAGTAATAAACACACAGAAACCCAATTTGACAAACCCAGTATATGATAAAGTGGAGCTTATGGAAATTTGAGTTGATTTCTTAGCGGTCATTTGTATGGGGACTAGACCTGAATATGAAACGATTTTCATCAATCTCAATAACGTTTATGAAGCTTATATACCAAATTTCATTGAAATATATTCATATTTGTAGTTTGATTGCAAGGTTTACATGGACACACAGATGGATGGACGGACGGTGATTCTGTGACGATCGATATAATTAAAGATGGGTCTAGGTCAAAGTCATTATGCCTTAATCACATAGTGGTAACCACATAGTGGCATAGGATATAATGACCAATACTGGACACCCAGTTCAATATGTGATAATTGCCGAGTTATTTCAAGAAATGTATCTCCATACTCTCAGCCAACACTTTTAATGAAAGCTTTAAGTCTATGTATAATTTTTCTCAGTGCAACTTTTTTTCATCTTACAGAACACACATGAAAACTCTACAACCTATGCTGTGGGGATAAACATCGAGCCCTGAATCTGATTGATATGGTTCTACCCCACCATTTCAGCCGATGGATTTACACTTCCCGTTCTACATCAATATAGAAAGGCACTTCTTGAAAATTCGTGTTATATACTGTATAGTAATATTTTAAATTTTTCTTCTTAAATATATTTTTTAAGTTATATTTCCAAATCTTTAATTTGCACAAATTGGTGAAGGCGTTTTCGATGGTCCTCAAATGCTAAAACTGCTCCTAAGCTCTACCTTTAAAGAGTTATTATCACCAGATTAGAAAGCTGCGTGGAATTCATTTCGACAAACTGTTTCTAACTTTCTAGGAAACATCAGGGGGCTATATTACAAAGAAATCGATTGTGATTTTGTTAAAAAATTATTCAAAAATTGGAAACAAAACAAAAGTCGAAATTATTTTTAAGTTATGCTTTGTTAATATTGTTGCTTAATATATAACCAACCGCTTGTTAACTTTGTTTGTTAAAAAATATCAATTTAATGCTATTTAAATGAACTGTTATTCGAATTTTTTTTATAATGCTAGTCGAAACTAGGTACTTTCACTTTATCAGGAATAAAAAACGAATTTGTTCTTGGATTTTCATGCAACAAACTTAATAATTTTAATTTAATTCTGTTATATGCAGCTTTTAGGGGGGTACGGCTTTAAAACTGGTTTTGAATTATTTTCTCTGAATGTGTAATTTGTCGATAGCGTTGTGTCAAAATTTCAAGTAAATGAGAGCAAAACTAAAGGAGATACAGCGTTTCCAGCGACCGGCCTCATACGGTATATCGTTTAGAAATCAGTTTTTAAAAAACTCTAAATCGAATTTCTCGCAAACAACATGTTTGAAGTCCGTGAACATCATAACCCAAAATCAACTTTACCGATACTTTTGAAATTTTACACACTATTTCTAAATATAAATCACCAGGTAACCACTAAGAGCTTTTTTTATTTTTCATTTTCTTCCCGATTTGCTAACAACAAATTCACCGAAATTTTATCGTGTTTTTCACTTGAAAGTACTGCAAAAAAAAAATAAATAAATAAATAAAAAAAATTGAAAAAGCTCTTCGCAATTACCTCGGGAAACATGTCACCTTTTAATCGCCTTTCGTTTTTTTTTATTTCACATAATCCCGTAACTAGTTATGATGTTCATCGCAAAACAACAACGCCTCCGGAGATTCGCTGTCACGGACTAATTTGTGAAAATTTTTAATTGAATTTTTTTTCAAAGATTCTTCAAATGTTATGCTATAACGTGTATATGAAACAAAAATGCAACATTAGTCATATCTTAAAAAAAGAAATATATATATGAAAATACGCCTCTTTTCACTTTTACAACCTTACCTTTACCTTACCTTTCAATAGCGTTCATCCTATGGCCGATCGAAGTTTATATAGTAAATTTCATCAAAATATATTCGATTGCAAGGTTTACATGGACACACAGACGTATGGACGGACGGACATACGGACATCGCTAAATCGACTCAGAAAGTGATTCTGAGTTGATCGGTAAAATAAAAGATGGTTATAATAAAAGATGGGCTTGGGTCAAATATTTTTGGTAGTTACAAACTTCAGCACAAAATCATTGTGCCCTGACCACATAGTGGTATAGGTATAATAGGAGTAAAAAAACTTTAAGTTTTTGTATGATGGAGTTGCTTTTTTCTTCTCTCCTCTTATCATGCAACCACCTCCGTACCTACTTCCAAAACAAAGAGAAGGATGTGTTACTTTTACCGATCTTATATTATTTAAAATAAACTTCTGTTCCGCCATTTTCTAAAAAGATTCTTTTGTTTCTCGCTTCGAATTTTATAACAAATGCATCGTTGCCTAAATAGTTATTTTATTGATTATAAATATTTTGGTACTTTTTTTTTAGAATATGTACTTTTTTTATCAATAATATTAATAGGCAAGCCGATTTCTTGTGACCGATGTAAGTTTCAGAGTTTTACCCCGATATTGACAAAAAAAAATTATCATTTGAAAGGTATTTCTATGTAGCTGTTACC